>JAHWGI010000807.1:0-20000 GCA_029379305.1 Frankliniella fusca | reverse complement strand
TTCGGTACACATCTCAATATCAGTTTGCAGTAGCGTTCTGCTCAGTCTTTCAGGCCAGCGAGAGAGATAGACTGACGGACGGACGGTGAAAGAGAGAGTAGGGAGAGAGAGAGAGGGGGAGGGAGAGAGAGATAGAGAAGGGGGGGGGGAGTGATAGGGTGTGGGTGTGGGAAAAAAGGTTTGTCAAACAGTGTCCAGTGCAACTTGTATCACCCCTCCTCGGCTTGGCCCGGGCCGGGCTGGCTCCCCCTGAACTCTCATACACCATGCACACGCTCCAATTACCCCGCTGTTATGACGTGCGTGCGGCCTGCTGAGAGAGAGAGCGAGTGAGAGACGGAGAGAGGTAGAGAGAAACTTGCTAGTCCGTGTGTCCTTCGTAGTTCTTTAGGGGTTTGCTGGGAAGCCCTGGCCAACGTGCAAGAGCTCTTTGCCCAACTACACAGTTCTGCACTACAAGTGTACCTAGACAAGAGGTTGGCCCCCGGCCGAGGGGGAGACAACTCTGAAATTTTTGTATACCTCGTAATTCAGAAAAATTCAGGAAAAATTCAGACAACGTCTGAAAAATTCGGAAAGATTCGGAAAAAATCAGAAAAAAAAGGAAAACTCACAAAAAATTCTCTAAAATTCTCGTTGTAAAGAACTTAATCAAAAATTAACAAAATTCACAAAAAATTCTCAACAATTCTCAAAACATCTCACAAATTAGAAAAATTTGCACACCAAAATTCCGAGTTGTTTCCCCCTCGGGCGCTGCATGCTGGAGTCTTCTCCAGGCGCTTGCACATGTGCGCTGCGTGTGTGTGCATGCAGTAGGAGCAGCACTTGTGCCCTTGCCCTCTGCCCAGCCCTGTCTGCTGGAAGCTACTGGAGAGGTATTTTGCACTGACGGGGAATAAGCCTCTGGTCTCTGGAGTCATGCCTCCGGTACGTCTGGCCCGGGCCAAGCAAGGGGGGAGGTTTAATCATCTCGCGCGCGCGCGCGCGCGCGTGTGTGTGTGTGTCGCCGAAATGATGTTGTCCTCTGGACACACACGTGGTAAGACACTCGAGCAGGGGGGTTTGCGCGTCCGTCTGGGGTGGCTGTCTCGTTATAATTCCGAGGAAGGACTCGTCGCGGGGTCCCTTCACACGCAAAATGAAAAAAAAGAAGTTACTCCAATTTTGGGAGGTTGCAAGTGCAAATTTTTTTCTGTGCCTCGTTCCTTGTTCTGCATCTAAGATTTTTTATTTTGACTCCGTTCCAAATTTTGTAAATACATTCGTCCTTCTCGTTATTATTCCGAGGGAGGTCTCGTGGGTCCCGTCTCGTGCCAAATAAAGTAAGTATGATCAGAAAGTAAACTAGGAATCCAGAATAAATTTCTGGTGCAAGTGCTAATTTTTGTTCTTCCTCATTCTACACTTAGCGTTCACGAATTTTTATTCATTTTTATTTTGACTTTCTTCCAAAATTTGGTCTATAATTAGGCAAATTGACCTCTCTTCTTTAATTTCTTAAAAAAAAATATTTTTCGGTGATAAGTGCAGATCGGTGCAGATCCTCCTGCAAATATATATAGATATATATGTCTTTGAAATAAAGCCGCTTTGCGTCGCATCCCTCGAGTTCCTCAGCCTGCGGCGCGGCCCGGGCCGTGTCCCCCCGGGGCCACGGCGGGAACAGCGTGCATCACAAACAGCCGGGGGCGGGGCGGGGCGGGGTGGGGCGGGGTTTCGTTCTGATAAAGATGAGCACAGCGGGCGCCGCTGGGTTCATTTCGCGTGGCTGGCACGGGGCGGGGTGGGGCGGGGCGACGCGGACGACTCCGAACCAACAGCCATTCATTCATTTATTCATTCATTTCTTGCCTCGTCGTCGGTCGCCTCCCCGCGCCTCGCTCTCTCTGGTGCCTGGACGCATTCCCCGGTCTCTCTCTCTCTCTCTCTCTCTCTCTCTCTCTCTCTCTCTCTCTCTCTCTCTCTCTCTCTCTCTCTCTCTCTCTCTCTCTCTCTGCGGTGTGCACCACCCCGTCTGATTGCTGCCACGCTGTCCCGCCCCCTCTAAGGCCGTGCCACAGCCCGGGGGGTGGATCTACAGAGCCGTATACACCCTCCATCTCGCTTCGGCCTCCCCAAATAGCGCCACCCCCTCTCTGTCTCTCTCTCTCTGTCTCTCTGTCTCTCTCTGTCCCTCCCTCTCTGTCCCTCCCGCTCTCTCCCTCCCGCTCGCTCTCGCCCCGCCCACCTCAGCGCAGCTCCGCCGGCCCCGAACCCATTCCTCCCCCGAGCGCCGAATAAGAAACAGTGTTTGTCCGTCGGATTGAGAGGCCGCGCGGGGGTGGCGCGGGGGCGGCGCGGGGGCTGCTGAGAAAATAAGTGCGTGTGTCCAGGCAGAACTGCGTTCACTGTAAAGTTGTATTTGGCAGTGCTGTAGTTCAGAACGACCGGTCGTTCTGAACTACAGCCTTTTTAACCCAAGACTCAAATTTGAAGTTCCCTTCTTAAATCGCCGTAAAACGTGCGTTTTGATTCATACGGCCCGTGAACTGACGAATGGAATTTGATAATACTGAGCATTCCTGTAGAATTAATTCTTATACATTCGATTCCGAAGTCTAGTTGGAATCTGTCTCGTAGAAATTTTGTTAATCTGAATTAAATGCTTTTAATTTTTATCCTTTTGGTGTATTGTTATGTGTTATAAAGAGACAAAACTTTTCCCATTGGTGGTTTGGCATTTGCTGGGATGTGTGTTAAAAAAAAAAAAATATTAAAAAAAAAGGAGAAGGTAAGAAAGAAAGTGAGTGAGAGAAAGGAAGATAGGAGGAGGAAGGAAAGAACATCGGGAAGCAGAGAGGAAGACAGAGAGAGAGAGAGAGAGAGAGAGAGAGAGAGAGAGAGAGAGAGAAAGAGAGAGAGAGAGAGAGGGTGACGGAGGGCGGAGGGAGAAAGCATCGGCAAGGACGAGGAGGGCGGAATCGGACTGTAAGGGAGGTTTCTTGGGCGTTAACAGGATTGCGTACTTGGCTGCTGCTGGGGGCGGGGCGAGGCGGGGCGGGGCGGGGCGGGGCGGGGCGGGGCGGGGCGGGGCGAGGCGGGGCGGGGCGGGGCGAGGCGGGGCGAGGCGAGCATTACTCTCTCATTCCTTTGGCTGTGGAGTCAGATTGGCGGACGGCTCGTGCGCAGTGCAGTGCAGTCGTGTGTCCGGAGGGAAGCGGTTTACTTTCGGCCCCTCCATTCTACAACCATATTCCTCCTGACTGAGTGTTTCGCCGTCATGTAAAAACGAACAAAAAATAAAATGTTTGTGGGTCTTACTTTTTTAAAAAAATCCACTACAAATCCACTCGAATTGTGATTATTAAATGATTGCTTTTAGGCTTCCGTAAGTTTGCGATCCTGATTCACAACACAGTGCTTCAGCTGCCGATTTCACCCCAAAACCGTCGCGCTCAGCGCCGTTTACGAATTTCCTGCTTTCACGGCGTTAAATTTAAAAAAAAAAAATCCCTCCACATGTGATTTTGGGGGGGGGGTCGAATTTTATACGTTTATAAGTTGAACAATATTCCCGCCGACTCCAGTCTTCATTTCTCCCCAACCTTGAGATCTCTCTCGCACCCCTCCGCCACTTTTGTTCAGCCCCCGCCCCCGCCCCGCCCCCGCCCCGCCACCGCCCCGCCCCCACCCCGCCCCAACCCGCGCCCGACTCGGTCGCCGTTTCACCTTTGATTGCAGTAGATTTGATGTCCCTAATGATCGAGAAGTCGGCGTAATGGGAGGAGGAGAGGAGAGAGAGGGGCAGGGCAGGCGGTGCGGAGGGGGTTGAAGGAGAGAGCGGCGAGAGAGAGAGAGAGGGAGGGAGAGAGAGAGAGGGAGGGAGGGAGGGAGGGAGGGGGGGGGGAGAGAGGAATGACGAGAGGGTGTGCATTGTAAAGCGCGCGGGGCTGAATGGGGGAGGGTTGTTCAGCGACAGCAGGGACAAGCCGAGCGTGCCCCGCGCCGCCCCGCCCCGCGCCGCCCCGCCCCGCGCCCCGCCCCGCCCCGCGCAGCCTGCCTGCCTGCCTAGCCTCTTTTGTACGCTCGTCTTTATTTTACCCCCCACCGACTGCTGGCGTGGCGTGGCGTGGCGTGGCGCGGGCCGCGGAGCTTTTTCCACTTGAATTATACGTCGCGTACGAAACGCGAACGTGTTCCCGCCGTGGCTCCGGCTCCAGCGACGCGCACACGGTCCTCCTGTGTCGCACGCCCCGCCGGCTCCACTGCCGGCTGCGGGGGTGGGGCGGGGCGGGGCGGGGCGGGGCGCCCTGAAAGGGGTGGTGGGAAATCCAAAGTCATATCCACCCACGCCTCCCCGCCTTGCACACACGTTACGTCTCACAGCGGCCTCCTGCCACACCTCCACCTGCCTTTTCGTCTCTCTCTCTCTCTCTCTCTCTCTCTCTCTCTCTCTCTCTCTCTCTCTCTCTCTCTCTCTCTCCCTCTCCCTCTCCCTCTCCCTCTCCCTCTCTCCTCCTCCCCTCTTCCTCTTCCTCTCCCTCGAGGGGCGGTAGAGAGCAGCGTAATTGGGGCAACCGATGTGGTTCACCCTGCCAGGCGAGGCGTGGCGATTCCTAGGAATCGTTAGTTTCCTCCAACCGCCGGCTCCCCTGGCAAAATACAGCTGAACGGATACAGGGGAATCACTCCTACAAAATGTGTCGTACAATGATTTTTATTTATTTATTTATTTATTTTTTTTTGGTTTGACTTTTTTTTTGGTGTGGGGTATTTTTCTTGTGATTTTTCGTGCAGAATTTATGTCACATTTTGATAAATTTTGATCTTTTTCCTCCTATTTCTGACCTTTTTAAAATTTTTCTAAGCTTTTTGTTCATTTGTTCTCGAGTTTTAGGATTTTTTTTGGTATGTTTCTTCTTTCTAAAATACTATGGACAAGTTTTGTTCCTGATTGAGCACGAATCCGTGCATGCGCAACATGTGTACGATTTCGTGCCTCATAACGGTGTAAAACTGCACAATAATGCACTTTTACTTCTTTATTTAGGAAAGAATTCGTACACATGTTGCGCATGCACGGATTCGTGCTCAATTAGGAAAAAAAATGTCCCTAGTATTTTAGTGTGTTTTTGACATTATATTACTTTGATGTCTTTGATTTTTCTTTTTATTTGATAAATGATTGTTTTTGGGGCCGTACAATGATTTTTCGAAGTGATTTCCCCCCCCCCCCCCCTGGTGTACTTCCCCCTTAGCTCTCGTGTAGCGCTGCCGGGGCCGTGCCGTTGTGTGCCGGGGGCCTCGCCGACGCCCAGCGCGTCTCTCTCTCTCTCTCTCTCTCTCTCTCTCTCTCTCTCTCTCTCTCTCATCCCACTCTCTTTGCGCGCTGCCGCACCCTATGTCTATGCAAATGACACAAAGCTGTCGTCGGCGTGTCGTCCTCGTGGTGTGTGCTGGTGATGCGTCCTGTCCCTCCCCTCCCCCTCTCTCTCTCTCTCCCTCCCACCCTCTCTCTCGCTCTCCCCTCCTCCCCTCCCCTCCCTTCCTCCCGTCCAAACAGGAGAGGAGCATCCGCGGGGGGAAGTGGAGCGGAGCGCGCTAATCGTAGCCGAACAGGGGTGGAGTGAGTGTAGCGCGGCAGTCTATAGGAGGGGAGGGGAGATCTATTAGCACTACCTTCATCACTTATCCAAACAGAGTCTCAAATTGTGTCCCCTCATCTTTCTCTCTCTTTCTCCCCCGCCCCCTCTCCCTTCTCTCTCTCTTTCTCCCCCGCCCCCTCTCCCTTCTCTCTCTCTCTCTCTCTCTCTCTCTCTCTCTCTCTCTCTCTCTCTCTCTGCTCTTTGATACACTCGCCCCAGCTTGCAGCGCTATGAAGTGGACCGCCGCGGACTTGTCTACGCCGGACAGAAAACTTTCGAATAAAAGTAATGACAAAAATTAGGTTTGGATGTCGCGGAAAGTTGGCGCGCGAGGTTTATTCAGGTCTCGGCAAGCTCTTATTATTTTTAGCAGTGGATGAGAGAGAAAGGTCTTATTCTCAGAGGTGTTTCTCTCTCACTCTCTTTTTCTCTGAGCGGTGCAGAGTATGAGGGTTCCAGGTGCAGAGTTTCTTGGGGTTCCCCGCCCCAGGACTTCTCCACGAAGGCAAGGTGGGGCGGGGCGGGGCGCGGCGTTCGTGCTGATATCCGGAACCCTAGCCTACCTACCTGCTGCGCGTCGCCCATGGGGTCCAGCTCTTCGTTATTCCCGAGGGGGCATTCACTATTAAAATCTGTGACCCGACTATTGCGTTTATTACGCTGTATTACGCTATATTGCACTCCGAAAATTTACAGATTTGGCCAAAGTCAGTCTAAAACGGGCGAAAAACAGCCTCAAACGACCCTAAAGTGAGTAAAAAAAAAACACGACAGTACGCACCAATACTCGCCTTTACTCAAAAAATACCCTTTTGTAACTACTTAAGGGAGTAGGGGACCCCTCGACGTCGTCTCTTTCTTTCACATATGCAATTTTTTGGCTTCAGCAGCGGATGCAGGTCAGCTGCTGGTCTTTTTTAAAATACTGTGGCTGCGAATATTTACTCGACCTCCAAAAGACAACGCGCCCGCAGTTGCTTAATAATTTCTGCGTGACGACGACATTTGGACGTTCAGTGCGCCTTTTTTTCCCCCTTAGCATCGACCACAGCACCGCTGGTGCATCTCGCCCCTCCCCTCCCCTCACCAACCCGCCCGCCGCGCTACTCCAAGCATTGACAATGGCTCGTATCATCGGCTAATACCAACATTACATGGTACTGAAAGGATGCACGTCGTCGAACTGGACACGGTGCGCCAACCCACCCCTCTCTCTCTCTCTCTCTTTCTCTCTCTCTCTCTCTCTCTCTCTCTCTCTCTCCTCCTCTTCCTCCTCCTCCTCTTCGCTACCCCTCTCTCGCTTGTCCTCCCCCTCATGTACGCGTAATACGGTACGTCGATGCTATCACGGTGTCCCTGCCGGCCGCCCGAGTACAGTCCGTGCAGCCTATCGGGGCGGGGTGGACGGACAACTCTCTCTCTCTCTCTCTCTCTCTCTCTCTCTCTCTCTCTCTCTCTCTCTCTCTCTCTCTCTCTCTCTCTCTCTCTCTCTCTCGCACCCCCTCTCTCGCACCCCCTGTCCACCCTCACTCCCTCTCGCGAGCACCATGTGTGCTACGGTTCGCAATCTTAAAATCTGGTCGCTCTCCGCGCAGCTACTTATCCGAGCAGAGTATCGTGTAATCAGAACATCGCCGGCCCGGCCTCCTATCCATTCTCATTCCAGTCATCGGCTGAAAAAAAAATTATCATCAACACTTGACAGTGCACTGCGAATCCAAAGTATACAAATGTCGCTCCCCTTCAGGTGAGTGAAAGTTTTTCACACTGCAGACGGGGTGAGACAAAGGGTTCACGCTGCTGTGGATGGGTGACTTTTCATTTCTACCCGTGCCGACGCGGACGCAAGGAAGAAACAACTCTGAATCATTTGTACACCTCGTAATTTAGAAAAATTCAGAAAACAAAATCCAAAATTGGGTTAAATTTAGGAAAATTCACAAAAATGTAGGTAAAGTTGAAGTGAATATTTACAAAAAATTCCTTAAAAATTCACGGAAATTTACGAAAATTTACAAAATGTGTTCACCAAAATTCAGAGTTGTTTTCCCCTCGCGCGGACATGACTTTTCACCCACCAGTAGGTGAAAAGATTAACCCAAGTCAAAGTGAATTAAAAGATTCAAATTTACAACCCTCTTCCCGCACAATTTAGCTTCTGTGCCGAGTAAAATGATAACGTCACAAGTTTAAGTTGACGTGTGCGTGCTGCGGGCGAATCTTCTTTAGCCTGCATGCGGGGGCGTTTCTCTAGAGAAAAGTGTGTGTTGGTGTTTGTGTGTGGTGGGGGGCCCGGGCCCGGGGGGCGGCTGGGCAGTTGCGGGTAGTGTGTGTCGGCGGCCCCACCCCCTCACCCCCTCCAAGACGAGCCCCCGCGGGGCCCCGAGCGGGGCGCCGCGCCATTGGCTGCGCCTCTCCACCCCCAGCGGCCGCGCCCCGCCGCGCCCCGCCAAGGGGCGGCTCACCCCACCCCGCCCCGCCCCGCCCCGCCCTACCCCACCCCTCCACACCCCTCCCCGGCCCTGCCTTGCGCTGCCCGGCGGATCAGCTGGGAGGCGATTGGGCGGCGCAGGCGCCATGCTGGCGCCACTTCATGGCCGCAGGGTGACGTCTACACGAGGGGTTCTTCATTCAAAAAAACAAAACCAAAAAAAGAAAAAATCAGTGTACACCCTTAAACAAAATTAGTAAAAAAAATCAGAAGGAACAAATAAAAAGGAGAAAAAAGAAGGGAAAATATGAAGATATCACGAATAATCAGAAAGAAAAAAATCAAGAAAAATAAGAAACAGGAAGAAAATATTTTGTAAAAAGTTTAGGGAAATTAAGAAAAATTACCGAAAACCAAAAGAATCAGAAAAATCGGTGCACGCTTGAAACTATAGTGAAGGATCCCTCTCGTCTGCATCTCCTGACCGGCGCCGGCCGAACCAGCTGTGGACTTGCGTCTCGCGAATCCAACTGTTTTGACCCGCTCCGTTTTTCGGGAATTTTTTTTTCTTTTTGCTGTGTAGCATTGCTGGCGGTGTGGAGGCCACATGTTGAGCAGCGGCGCGGTTGCCGGGTTTTCCGTGGCCCGGTGGGGTACCCCTGTACCCCAGGTAGGGTTGGTCGGTGCACTGCGAGAGAGGCGGGGCGGGGCGGGGCGGGGCGGGGTGTGGTGGGGCGGGGCGGGGTCACCGGAGTCCAGAGGACCCGGCCGGCCACCAGCCTGGCTGGGGCTGGACGGACTGACGGACAGGTCAGTCATAATCTGCGAGCGGTGTAGGCAGCATCATGTCGCTGATTGCTGCCGGGGGCGACGTCGCCCCCAGCGTGGTCGGGAGCGTGGGCGACCTGAGGACGGTCGAGGTGTGGGACAGCGCGTCCGAGCGCCGCCGGACCTTCGTGGTGCGCGACGACCCGTACGGCAAGGTGGCCATGTGCGACGACGTCATGGACTGCGGGGAGGAGGTGGGCGTGCCGGCCAGGAACAGGGTGGACGTGAAGTGCTGGGTGGTGGACGTGGCGCGGCGCGCGGCGCCCCTCAGCGAGAACATGGACTCGGAGGAGAACATTATGGACGGGGTCAGCGAGTGCGGCAGTGCATCGGGTGCGGAGAGCGAGCGGGAGGAGGACAATCAGTGCGACGTCATGGAGGAGCCCAACAACCAGGTCGACATCATGGAGGAGTCCGTCAACCAGGGCGGCACCATGGAGGAGTCCGTCAACCAGGGTGGCACCATAGAGGAGTCTGTCAACCAGTTCGACAGCGTTGCTGTGTCCGCCAACCAGGGCGACAGCATTAAGGTGTCCGTCAACCAGGACGACATCGCCGAGTCCGTTAACCAGTGCGACATCATGGAGGAGCCCGTCAGCCAGGGCGACATCATGGAGGAGCCCGTCAACCAGGACAACAGCGCTGCGTCCGTTAGCCAGGGCGACATGATGGAGCCCGTTAACCAGGTCGACATCGTGGAGCACTCCGTCAACCAGGTCGACATTGTGGATCAGCCCGTCTACCAGGACGACAGCGCTGAGTCTGTCAACCAGGGCAACATCGTCTACCAGTTCGATAGGGTGAAGGCGGAGGTCATGAACACGCCCGTCGAGGACCTCGGCCACAGTGACTTCAGCTGGTGCTCAGAGCGCGCAGACGGGCCACTGGAAGTCGGAGACTCAGAGGAAGTCGTCGACACGAAGGATGCCATTAAGCTGGAGTGCCTGGACTTTGGCAGTCTCGACGGCAGCGCCGTGGAGGAGGAGAAGACCGTACCGGGGAAAACCGAGGCGCTCCCGGGCGCCGCCTCGGAGAAGCCTGACGTGGAGGTGGTGCACGTCAAGGAGGAGAAGGCCACCGTGTCTCTGGACGCTGTGGTCCCGGACTGCAGCGTGGCTCCCGAGGACGACGACGCAGAGGTGATCTGCCCGAGCAACGTGCCTGACACAGACAGCGTCGACAGCGAGGTGCCCGTCCGGCTGCGCGAGGACGAGGACGAGGCCGAGGCCCTGCTCGCCAGCGAGATGCACCAGCGCGCGCCGCGCCTGCTGGGCCGTGCGCGCGACGCGCTGTGGAAGCCGACCGCCGCCCAGGTCGACGACAAAGCGCCCGCCATGCACGCCTTCCACCGCCTCGCCAAGGCCGCGAACCTGACCCCGGGTGACCTGGTCGTCAACCCTGCCTCTCCTGCTCCCCGCGGGCTCGCCATCAGCCCCGTGAGGCAGGTGAATGGTGAGCCGGCGCGCGCGGCCGGGGGCGCCCCCTGGCACACGCCCTGCCGCTCGGCGACGCCCGCCCCGGCCATTAGCAACGCCGACGTAGAGGCCGCCGCCGCGGCCAACGCGCTCTCCTACCTCGCGAAGGACACTAACCGACGGTCACCTGTCGGTGACCCACGGCCCTCTGACCCCGCCGGCCTGCCGTGGGACTCTTCCTTCACCCGGAGACGAAGGATCTATTACCCCATCAGAAAGCGCCCCGCCAAGGGTCTCCGCCAGCTGCCATGCGTTCGCGACGGGCCCCGGTCGACCTCGGCGGCGTCCTCGGCCCCGCAACCGCTGCAGGTGCAACCACCTGTCGTAGAGGGCTACCGCGACGGCCCCATCTGCAGGCGCAAGCCTCCTCCACCTGTGCGAGCGCCCCCGCTGCCCGATCTGGAAATCAGGATCGTCAGCGGCCACCGCGACGGCCCCATCTGGAGGTCAAAGTCTCCCCCACCTGTCCGAGCGCCCCCGCTGCCCGATCTGGAAATCAGATTCGTCAGCGGCCACCGCGATGGCCCCATCTGGAGGCCAAAGCCTCCCTCACCTGTCCGAGCGCCCGCGCGGCCCGAGTTGGACGCCCCGACCGTCAGCGGCTACCGCGACGGCCCCATCTGGAGGCCAAAGTCTCCCCCACCTGTCCGAGCGCCCCCGCTGCCCGAGCTGGAAGCCCCAACCATCTGCGGCAACCGCGACGGCCCCATCTGGGAACCAAAGCCTCCCCCACCTGTCCGAGCGCCCGCGCGGCCCGAGTTGGACGTCCCGACCGTCAGCGGCTACCACGACGGCCCCATCTGGAGGCCAAAACCTCCCCCACCTGTCCGAGCGCCCGCGCGGCCTGAGTTGGACGCCCCGACCGTCAGCGGCTACCGCGACGGCCCCATCTGGAGGCCAAAGTTTCCCCCACCTGTCCGAGCGCCCCCGCTGCCCGAGCTGGAAGCCCCAACCATCTGCGGCTACCGCGACGGCCCCATCTGGAGGCCAAAGCCTCCCCCACCTGTCCGAGCGCCCCCGCGGCCCGAGTTGGACGTCCCGACCGTCAGCGGCTACCGCGACGGCCCCATCTGGAGGCCAAAGTTTCCCCCACCTGTCCGAGCGCCCCCGCTGCCCGAGCTGGAAGCCCCAACCATCTGCGGCTACCGCGACGGCCCCATCTGGAGGCCAAAGCCTCCCCCACCTGTCCGAGCGCCCGCGCGGCCCGAGTTGGACGTCCCGCCCGTCAGCGGCTACCGCGACGGACCCATCTGGCGGCCAAAGCCTCCCCCACCTGTCCGAGCGCCCCCGCGGCCCGAGTTGGACGTCCCGACCGTCAGCGGATACCGCGACGGCCCCATCTGGAGGCCAAAGCCTCCCCCACCTGTCCGAGCGCCCACGCGGCCCGAGCTGGAAGCCCCAACCATCTGCGGCTACCGCGACGGCCCCATCTGGAGGCCAAAGCCTCCCCCACCTGTCCGAGCGCCCGCGCGGCCCGAGTTGGACGCCCCGACCGTCAGCGGGTACCGCGACGGCCCCATCTGGAGGCCAAAGCCTCCCCCACCTGTCCGAGCGCCCCCGCGGCCCGAGTTGGACGTCCCGACCGTCAACGGCTACCGCGACGGCCCCATATGGAGGCCAAAGCCTCCCCCACCTGTCCGAGCGCCCGCGCGGCCCGAGTTGGACGCCCCGACCGTCAACGGCTACCGCGACGGCCCCATCTGGAGGCCAAAGCCTCCCCCACCTGTCCGAGCGCCCGCGCGGCCCGAGTTGGACGCCCCGACCGTCAGCGGCTACCGCGACGGCCCCATCTGGAGGCCGGGCTCTCCGCCCCCATCTGCAGGCCAGCACAGCGTTATCCGGAGGCTCGACTACGAGGTTGAAAGGGCGCCTTGCTGCAGTGCCCCCTTCTGCAAGGGCTGTGACCCTGGCCTCCCCTCCCTACCTGCCCCCGCCGCCGCGCCGCCCGACCCCGGCCAGCCCATGGTATGTAGTTAGTTGTCCCCCGCGCTGTGCCGAGCACTGCCTCAACCGCGTGAGCAAGGCTCGCGAGCGTCCGAAAACGAGAGGTGAGAGTGAGAGGGAGCTGTGTTCTGGTCCGGACGTCTCACTCCCATCTGTCGTTTTCGGACGCATACGAGCCTCTGCGCTCGCTCGTTTCCCTGCTCCACTCAGCCGCAGCCGGCCACTCCTAGCCGCTCGGCACGTTCGCTTTGCAGTTTCCGCGGTAGGACGGGGAGGATTTCTCGGAATCTGAGCCGTTCTGCCGGCTGATCAGACGGGCCCTACAGGCCCGCTCCGCCCCCCGCCTTTGCACCTTTCGCTGGACCAGGCTTAGCCGAACTTCCACTGTTCTACCTCGCTCGACGCATAGAGATAAATCGATGGGCAGGTAGAGGGAGAGAGAAAAAGAAAGACAGAGAGGGAGGGAGGGAGGGAGGGAGGGAGGGAGGGAGGGAGGGAGGGAGGGAGGGAGCGCGTTCTGAGCGAGAAATGTTGGTCTCTCTGTGTGCGCTGTCACAGCTCATCACGGCGACGTGTGTTGGGAGAGGGGAGGGGAGGGGAGGGGGCGGGGAGGAGAGGAGTTACTGTGAATCCGAATGGCTCTGGGCAAACGGTGTCTGGCAGGTGAGGTGACCGACTGTGTGCCACTCGTGCGCTGCACTGCCGCTGCACTGTGAGAAAAAAATACAATTTAACTACAATTTTTTACCGTTATTTCGAAGTACAATAAAATATTGTACTAAAATTGTACCCGGTATAGGGAAAATTAGTGATGTACGGCAACGAAAACCGTAAACCGTTGTTTAGTTGTATGAGGTACGGTTTTTCTCACAGTGTGCCTGATTCTCCCCGCGTTGCCGTGCGGACCGCGCGGAGCTCACGCGCTGGAAAACCAAGCGTGTTGAATGCGAGGGGTCCTTCGCAGTAAATTCAAGCGTAAACCGATTTTTCTGATTTTTCTGGTTTTCGTGATTTTCCTTGACTTTTGCTGATTTTTTTCTGATTTTGTTAAGTGAAGGACACCTTGGTTGAAGGCCCCCTTGCGGCTGTAGGAACTTCCGTTCGTGCGTCTTTCCCGTTATAAGTTTTGAAACTGCAAAAGAGGAGCGCGCGTCTAGCTTTTAGAATTTGTCTCAATTCTCTCTTTCACGTCAGTTTTAATGAGCGAATTTTTATTTTTTTTCTGTGTTGCAGGTAAGGCACTTTCTGTGCGATGCATTGTAGCGGTTTCGAGTCGCAGCGCCCGTAAGTTTACTCGGCCCTCATCCCAATTCAACTTTACCTCGATTACCAATGGTCCCTCCCCCCCCTCTTTTATTTTCGATGAGCTTTATAATTTGAATCCATATACACCTGTGGAAGAAGGCGCTCTACCCGCATTCCATTATACTTTTGGAAAATTAGTTTTGAAAATGAGCGTTATGTGTTTTTTCGCGCGGAAGCTGAGCGGTCGGTTGGCCCCTTGTTTATCTTTCCCCAGCTCTTTGGCTTTAAAATTTCTCCCCTTCCCTCTGCCCCCCCCCCCCCTACTTTTCCTACCGTTATTATTTTGTTGACTCGCTTCTTGGTCAGTTTCTCTCCTGCTGCGCAGCCACGCGGCTGCTAAAAGTACAAAACGTCCCGCCCACCGGGGGGGCTTAAGGGCGAAATTGCCAATCGCGGGGCGGAGGATGGCGGCGTGCTCCCCCTGGCAACGCCGTGTCGTTCTGACAAAATTTTGGCATCGCTTTTTGACATTTATAATCTTTTGCATTCCTTTAGAGGGGGCCAAGATATTTGCACTGGTAAAACAAAGGTAAGGATATCTAACCTTTAAAAGTCATTAAAGCAGCAAAGGCATTGCAGTTTGGTTTTTTCGAAATATTTTCTTCTTATGGAATGAAATTGAATTTTAAGACTTATTTTCGTAATCTGCGGAAAATTCCGCTTCAAACCAGCCCACGTGTAATGGCATAAGTTAATTTCATTTTTTGTACTTTTTTACTTGCTTTTCATTTGCTGACCGCTACCACACTTCGGTGCGTTTGACGCTGAATTTTGCGAGGAATACGATTATGTGTACTAAACTGTCATTGGTTTGCTCAATAAGAAAACATAAATATATTTATATATACCAAAAAAAAAAATACAAAAAAAGAACTGCAAATATTCACTTGTGCACCCCTAAAACGGGTTTAACACCCCAGGAAAGGTAGGAAATCGCACCTTTGTTTTTCCAGTGTATACAGATCCTATACACACTAACCGGCAATGTACTTTTTCGTACATGTGAAATGTACGCATATAAACGTGCGAATTTATGTAAAATATCGTGCAGAATTATGTGAAATATTGTGCATAGATCTGCAGAATTTATTACATGTCGAAAAAATGCACAATAATAAACAGATTCATGTACAATATTCTACATAATTCTGCACGATTTTTTACATAATTCCGCACGTTTATATGCGTACATTTCACATGTACGAAAAAGTACATTGCCAGTTAGCGTGTACTCTTTGTTAGGTCTTCTCCTCACTCTTCGTTAAATTTAAAAATATATATCAGACCATTATGACAGACTGTCAAAGTTGCGCATTCGAAAGTGACTACTAAAAAGTTCGTTGCACGCGTTCGCGGAATTTGAGTGACCAGCTCTTCCTTTTATTCCTGTCCTAAAACCGCCTAAAACGGATAAGTTTCTGGAGAGTGAGAGTGTGTGTGTGTGAGCGAGAGAGAGAGAGAGAGAGAGAGAGAGAGAGAGGGGTACCGCGCGCTCTCCCGTAATAAGGCGGCTCTGCCCGCCGCGCTCTGTAAGATTCTTCTTGTCTGCTCTGCTCAGGACAAGTATGGCGATCAAAATGAGCGGATGAGACTGGATAGATGCGGAGGGAAGACCCGAGTGTACTGAAACGTAGCTTGAGGCTGAAAGCGTACTCTCTCTCTCTCTCTCTCTCTCTCTCTCTCTCTCTCTCTCTCTCTCTCTCTCTCTCTCTCTCTCTCTCTCTCTCTCTCTCTCTCTCGGCGCAGTGTAAGCTTATGAGCCTTCCGTCAGCAAGGGATTGGGCGAGGGGAGAGCCGTGCCAGGCAGGGGGTTGTTTTGTAGAAACGCAGGCAGAAATTGTGTGGGGGCCGCGGAGCTCGCCGCGGAGGCAGCGGCAGCAGGAGGAGATTGGAAAGCGCTCAAGGACGGCCCCGCCCCACCCCGCCCCACCCCGCCCCACCCCGCCCCGCCACGCCCCGCCACACCCCGCCCCGCCACACCCCGCCGTCCTCCTCCACCAACTTCCTAGCTAAAGAAGAAATTCTGCAAACACTCCGCAAATAGTGTGTGGTGGTGTGTAGTTTGCAAGTAGTTTGTCACTTTAAACTGCGAAACTAAAGTTCTGCAGTTATAACTGCAGAACTTTTTTTGATCTGCAGTAATAACTGCAGAACTTTTTTTTCTCTTTAGAACTCTTTAGTTCTGCCTTAAACCTGGTTTGAGAGTTTTGCAATTGCAAGTGCAAATCTGAAGAGTTCTGCAGTTACGAGTGCAGAACTACTGCACACTTAAGATTTGCATGGTATTTTTCAGGCCCCCGTTTGGGGTGCCTGCTCACGCCCGTGAGTTTTTTTTATTATATTTATTTTTTTTACTCTAAAGATATGTTTTTAAAAATATTTGTGGTCTTTTTTGAGAAGTGAAATCAACCTAAGATTGGGTTGGCGGTCACGTCGGTTTTGAGGCAATGAGGCTGGTTTTGCGATACTTTTCACCGAAAACCATGTGATAACTGGTGTTTTGCGATTCCCACGCTAATGGGCCTGATAACCAAAAAAACGTGTGATAAAAGTATCAGGATATAATGATAAAATCATCATTTTCTCACGAAATTTTTGTGATAAAAAGCTATCGCATTAAATTTGTTATAATTTTATGATAAAATCCTGATACTTTTATCACATTTTTTGGTGTTACCATGTCCTTTAGAGTTGGAATCGCAAAACACCAGTTATCGTAAAAATTCAGCAAAAGTATCACAAATTGGATTTCAGTGAGGCGGCCTAGTAAGGTAACACTGCCATCACCCCCTCCCCCCCCCCCCTAATCACCCCGTCTCTTTTCCTCTCTCTCTCTCTCTCTCTCTCTCTCTCAACGACGGAATTTCTTTTTACACTCTAAAGTGCGGATGCGCGCCTAGAGATGGAGGGATTTGGGGCAAATACACCGAGCCGCGGCTGGCTGAGGCCCCCCCCCTCCCCCCCCCCCCCCTGCCTCCCCTCACGAGTCTCCGCGCCGCCAGCCAGTTGAAGGAGCAAATAAAGCGATTTTAAAAATGAAAACCTCTCGTTTCTCCGATTCTGGGCCATATTCTGTAAAGGAGAAGGAGAAATGTTGGGGAGGGGGGGAGGGGGGCGCGTGGAGCGTATTCTCGCGTGTCTTGTTTCTCGGGCTATTTGAAAGTCCCGCAGTAGATCCCTCCGAGGAAATGTAGGGGGTAGTAGAATGGTCGGGCTTGGGGAGGGGCAGCAGGGGTCGTTTCATTCGTTTGATCCGGGATCGGCAAAAGGAAATGTGTTTAAGCCCGTTGGTGTCAGGCCCGCGCCGGGGCGTGCCGGGCGCCACGCGGAGTGAGATTTTAATTCCGCTTTCTGCGGCACGTATATTATTGAGGGCCGCTGCAGCCGCGCGCAAGTGTTCGCAAATGGGTCGGACCCGACTGTCTTTCTATCTCTCTCACACTTATGCGTGTCAAGTGCACTGATAAACCAAGTGTTCAACCCTTCAACACTTTTAAGTGTTTAAATACCATTTAAACAAATAAAAGTGTTCAACAGAGTTGTTGTGCACTTAAAAGTGTTCAACTCTGAAGTTGTGCGCTTGTAAGTGTTCAACTCCACGGTTGCACACTTCCCCGTTGCAGTGCGTCCAAGCTAAGGAAGTGTGTAACCGGGGAGTTGAACACTTTTAAGTGCACAACTTCTGAGTTGAACACTTGTAAGTGCACAACAACTCTGTTGAACTTTTTATATGTTTATATGGTATTTGAACACTTTAAAGTGTTGAAGGGTTGAACACTTGGATTATCAATGTGAGAGGGAGAGAGACGGAAGACAGTCAGGTACAGCCCTAGTCTCCGACCGATTGCATTTATGCGCGTCGAAGAGCCGCGTGGCTCTGAGGTCCGGCCGGGGTCTACCACTTTAAAAAAACGCGTGCGAGGATTATAATCAGTCACGATTATGGTGATTATCAATGATTATTTGAGTTTATCTTTAACCTATTTACTGATTATTGGCGAGTAATCACGAAACGTTTTGTCAAATCTATGATAATATTTCTCCATGTTTGTCAAAATTTGTCAATATTTGGAAATTTTACATGATTATGATTATGTGATTATCAATAATCATCTGGAGGGCTGTACGAGGATTATGAAAGTGGCAGACCCTTGGGGCATCGCCTTTAGATGTCTGTCTGTTTTAATTTTTCGCTATGATTACTTTGTCGTTTAAAGCAAAAAAAAAATGAACAAAATACGGTGCAAAGTTTGCGACGTAGATTGTTGGCGCCAATAGGCCGAGACGGCGGCGCGCCTTTAGGTGCCGGGGATGGGGGGGTGGCACCACCCCGCCCCGCCTCGCGCGCCTGTTTGCGCTCTTGTTTCTGACTGACGCCTGCACCACGCCCCTGTCGCGGGGCGGGGCGGGGCGGGGCGGGGCGGAGGGAATTCAACTCGATTTGCAGCAGCAAGCAGGCGGCATTCGCGCGCGCACGGGTCGTCGTGTGTCTACCACCCCACCCAACCCCGCCCCGCCCCGCCCCGCCCCGCCCCGCCCCGCCCCGCCCCGCGCCGTCCTCGGGGGGCAGGGGGTGGGTCGGGAAGGGTGCTGGGAGCGGCATCCTTTGATCCGGCGCCGCCCGACAATTGCGTCAACGCACCCACCACTCGCCTTCCCCCGCCCCACCCCGCCCCGCCCCACCCCGCGCCAGCTATCGCCCTTTCGGTTCGGTCCTTCTCCAGTAACCCATAGAGGAAAGGGTAAGTATAGATCTGCTCCTTTTATTTCAACCCTTTTTTTTTCCCCTGCCACGTTCTACCACATAGTGCGTTTTCTCCTTCGACGTACTTTGCCGGCAAGAGCTGCAAAACCCCATGTGTGGGACAGTTTAACTGTTTATGTAGTAGTAATGTACAGGAAGTGCCACTGTTCTGTAAGTCACCGGCTTATATCTGACTGGGGCAAAAGCTTGCAACACTATAACAAAAACAGCTGTACATTATATGTGCAGCGAGCGAGCGCGGAGGGCAGTGTATGAAGTAGCTGGTTCTTGATTTATTCATGCACTGCGCTTTTACAGTTAATTCATTCCGTTGTTTTTTTTTTCTCTTTCATTTTCTTTAATCCCTTCCTCCCTCCCTCCTCCCCCCCCCCCCTCCCCCCGATTTTACTTTCTCCCATTTTGTCGCCCTTTCATATACATTTTTTTTTTTATTGGGCCGCAACACAGCGCGGCGCTGTCGTCCACGGTATGGAGTGAAAATTATTTTGGATTTGCATTCGCCTCGCCCCGCCCCGCCCCGCCCCGCCGAGCTGTAATGGCGGAGGTAACGTCGCCGTCGTCCCCAGCTGGTGGGGCGGGGCCGGCGGGGCCGGCGGGGCCGGCGGGGCCGCCCTGCCCACTTCTCGCTCTCACCGACGCGACCCCTCCCCCCCCCCATCTCTCTCTCTAGTCGTGCTAAATATTAGATTACTTGCCAGCGGCAGACCTGGCGTTACCCCTTTGTGCGCTTCAGATACGGCGCCGGAGACCCCCGCTCCGCTCCGCTCCGCTGGTTAGTTCAAATATCGCTCCTGTATTTGGGGATGAGGGGCACGCGTATGATGACGGTCATTTAAATTCGGGTGTTTTTCGCCAGCGCCACCGCGCCGGTGCGACCGCCCCCGCTCCCCTGCCCGCGGCCGACACCTAAACCGCGGCGAGCCCCCCCGCCACCCTCCCGGAGCCCCCTCCCCCTCGCGCCCCCCCCGCGCCCCCCCCCCCCTGCCCCATATCCTTCAGTCCCCCCCCCCTCTCCCCCCCCCCCCCGTCCCCCGGGCCCCCCCCCGCAGACCACCCTGCCCGCCGGCCCAGGGCCCGGGGCCCCCCGCCTGCACTGCCCCGGCGCCGACCTCGTCCCCAATTCCCCCCCCCCGCCGCCAGCACGCCCTCACCCGCTGGCTACTCTACAACCCGCGCCACGGCCCCCCCCCCCCGTAGCCTCCTTCGCTCCGTCGGCCCCCCGCCCCCCCACCCCTCGCCCTCTCCACCCACATTCGCGCCGGGCCGACCCCCCGCCCGCTCCGCCCCAACCCCTCCCCTCCCACCACACCTCCCCACCCCTACCCCCCAAGCGTAACCCATCCCCCTCGCCGCCGCACCCGCCGGTCGAGTCCCCCCCGCCACCGGCGGCGCTGGCACCCGCCACTCCCGGGTTCCCAGGCCAGGAGCCCACCCACACCCCGCTCGCTAGCCTGACCCGGCCCCTGCGCAAAGGGACACGCCCACACCCCCCCACCATGGCCCCCCGCCCGGGGCGACTACCCGCCCGTGGATCCCCGCAGCCTCCAACCCCCATTCTAATTCTACCCTCCCCCCCCCCACCAGCCTGGCGGCGTCCCCCGGCGAGCCCCCGTACACAACGGCAG
>JAHWGI010000806.1:0-17075 GCA_029379305.1 Frankliniella fusca | reverse complement strand
ATTAAATCATGATTTTCGGCAAATTTTGAGGAAAATATTTCATCTTTTAGTATGTGTTAGAGGGTGAAAAAAAAACTCAGTTTGATCACAGGCTGGCCACTGTAGGTCAAGCCGTTCCATAGTTATACCACTTTTTACCTTTAAAATGGCCCAACTTTAGAGCACTTCTTGCGCAACAAATTGTGAGGTAGTCATGAGCTTTTAAATTAGCCCCTTTTGAATCTTTTTTGAGGTCTGATCAGTGAGATATTACCAATTTTTAAATACAGAAAGCATTTTCAGATTTTTTTGGATAAGTTCTCATTAATTTTTTTTTTGCAAATTTTGACCATTTACAAGGCTGCTGTAAGAAAACTACAAGGAACCTGATAAAAAACTCACTGATCAGTTATTTGAAATTGATTAAAGAAGCCACAAACTAACAACCAGCTTTCTAACTAGAAATCTGCTGCGCAAGGAACTTTTTAAAGTTTAAAAAAGCTTATTCTGAGAAAATGAGAAAATTAAATTTAAAATTTTTACGTTTTGGAGTAATATCGTAAAAAATAGGCCAAGCCTATGTGCAGGCCTATTGAAAAAATAATAATTACACCCCCTTAGAATTTTTTTTGCGGTAGAACCTGCTTACCCCCTGATAAAAGAAGGTCCAAAGAGGGTTTTCCCGACTAAAACTCGTTTTTGATTTTTCGGCCGAAAATTGCGATTTTTTCACCGAACCCTTACCTTAACAAGCACGTCATCTATTTTAAATTCTATGCGTTTCAGATCAAACTATAGGTCTTCGTACATCTGTCACATACTTCGGAGTGACATAAAATCAAGATTTTAAAATAGTAAAAAATACGAGTTAGCTGCCGTTCTCACAGCACAGCACAGCGAATGCCCTCCCTGCAGTACCAGAGGCGCGCATCTGTCACGACAAATGTATCATCGTTACGAGCAGCTCCCACCCGACGGGAAATCCGACCGGGAATTCGAGCGCCCTGCAGCTTTTATCGCTTCGGAGGTGATGACAAAATACCAGCAGGAGACGTTTATGGAAGAACAAGATACATGTTTTCGAATCCATTTCAAGGTAAAATGACTAAAGCTTTAAAATGCATTACGAATTTGTGTCATGCTGACAGAAAACATGGCTGATCAATAACTTACATACCGTAATAGCGCAACCAAATTTGAAAACCTAGACTACAGAAAAAATAATAATTAAAATTAAAACTAGAATACATATTTGAAAGAGGGATAACAGACATCTTCGCCTACTTTCGTCTCACATGCAGCTGTAATTTCCTTGGAATCACACGCAAAAATCTCGGTCGCGAAAAGCGCAGCAGTCACGACCTGGGTGGAAAGATCTGGACATGAACTGCAGTTAAAACTGCAGTAGCTGAACTGCAGTTGGAAACTGCTGTTTAAACTGAAACTTAACTATTGTATAATCTGCATTTGAGAACTGTGCATTCGAATGGACTTTTCTCTTGACTTTACTTTGCAGACTGACTGCATTCGCATTGCGTTTACATCTATAGTGAGAACTGCACTGTAGGTTTCGAGTTGAAACTTCAGTTATGACTGCAGTCTTAAGGACGGTTAAAGAACAGTAGCACACTATTGTCAGAAGTGAGTTCTAAAGTATGATCTAACTGCGTTGCATCTATACTGTAAATTAAGAGGAAACCGTACTACTAAATTCAGACGAGGGTCTACTTTATTGGACTCATTTTTCCGTAGTTAATGTGCATTTTGACGAGTAGTTTAAACTGTTTACGGGGCAACCTGGGCCGACCCCGCGTGACTAGACCGTCCATCGGGTGATTATTAGTTGCGGCCAGCTGGGCGACCTGAGTCGTCGTAACCGCGTTGCGCGTGGAGCAAACTTGAAACGAACTTGAGTCGCTCTGAAGGTTGGTGGCTGCTGAACTGCAATGAAACTGCAGTTGAACTGTAGTCAAACCATTTGGCTGGGATCCGGGGCCCTTTGGCATGGCACTACGTTGCTGCGCCACCATCGCTAAGGTGTCGCAGGTGTCGCGGTGGCTCAGTGGTCAGCGTTCCGGGATTCCAACTCCACCGTCCGAGGTTCGATTCCCATCAACGTCCATCCGGTTTCAACTTTCAGTAAGGTAATAAAAGTCATGTGAGTAGGTTAGAAGTGAGGGAGAGTGAGAAGGAAGCGAAGAAAAGAAAGGAACAAAAAATATTTTGTAATTGAAAGTTTTCGTCTGTATTTTGAGACTAGAGGGAAACATAGTCTAATTGCACCTTACTCTGTAGGGAAAATCTGGTCAAAGTACGGTCTAACTGATATTGAAACTAGGTCTCGAACTGCCGCCGAAAACTGCAGTCATAAACTAAGTTGAACTCCGAAGGTCCGAAATTAACACAGTTCAACTACAGTTTAACTGCAGTTAAGTACAGATAACCGGTAGTTTGACTCCAGATATCTGCAGTTTTCTGAAGTTGAACTGCATTGACTTAACTACAGTTGAACCGCACTGGAAAAACAAACGTTGCGTCCGCTACACCAATTGGTGTGTTCTATGGCAACATTTCAGTTTTTGTGGAATATTAACCAACCGAGACTTTAAGTTTCATTTCTGATGCGCCTATCAGATTCTCCATGAAATTCCCGTTCGAACGAGCCTACATGTGATGGGGTTGCGAGCCTACATACTACGACTTTAAATAGGATCTGTAGAAAATGGGGAATTGGACATGTTGAATGAACTATGCATCTGAACCCCATCACATGTAGGCTCGTTCGAACGGGAATTTCATGGGGAATCTGATAGGCGCATCAGAAATGAAACTTAAAGTCTCGGTTGGTTAATATTCCACAAAAACCGAAATGTTGCCATAGAACACACCAATTGGTGTAGCGGACGCAACGTTTGTTTTTCCAGTGCGTACTATAACTGCTTAATCAAAGCACATTCTCAACTATGGTGATTTTGTAGTTGGTCATCACCTTATCTACAGACAGACTATAAAAAGAGGTAGATTTTAACTACGGTCGTCAGATATAGTCACAACTACAGATCCTTCCACCCGGGGAGTGCTCCGCAGCTCCTCACGCGGCTCGGCATGCCCTTGGCGGCCGCGCTGGGGGGCGCGACCAGCGCGACGCACCTGCAGAGCCTCTAAGCGTTTTACGATCTAGCGCGCTGGCTCTGCCGTCTGAGTCCGAAGATCGCTTTCGTACCTTCGTCCTTGTCGCACCTACGGCGGTCGCCTATGTTGGGAATGGCAGGGACCCAAAGTGCGACAAGGAGGGAGGCGCGAGAGCGAACTTCTGACACAGGCGGCTGCTCTGTGGCCCGGGCCGGGCCCCGGGGCCCCTCCCCCTGGCCCCTGGCGCCGCGCACCTCTTCGATCCTCTGCCTGCGGACTCGCCGAGCTGCGCGGCGGCCCTGTCTTCAGTGACCTTATGCTCTGACCGCGCGCGAGCATAACTCAAACGCGTGAGGCAATATGGCCATATGGCAGCCGTCCTCCTTCCACTCATTAGGCTCTAATGGCGGGAGAGGGAGCCGGAGCAGAGATAGAGATAGTAGGGGAAGGGGTGCCGGGCCGGGCGGGGGAGGCAGCCAGAGAAAGTCAATTACCGCAGAGTCCGTTCGAAATGTTCACAGACGACCTCCGCGGAAGCAGCGCACGCAGCGCAGGGGCCGGGCCCGCTCGGCCCCGAGGCCCGGCCCGGCCCCCGTGGACCCCAATAGGCGCCTGTCATGTTCATGACCTGGTCAAGAATTTTAGCAGCTGAACAGGCCTGTCTCGGCTCAAGTGAACCATGTCGGCAAGTTAGCGTGTGGTCAGCGCGCGTGCACACACACACACACACATACATACACAGATGGCGTTCCTTCTGCGAAGGGTCCGTGCTCAGCGCAGTACACCCAGGGTAGAAGCGAGCCTCCTCTACTCTGTCGTCGCGAGCGAAGTGGCACGTCCAGTTGAGACCAGCTGCTCGTATTACTCCTCCTTCACTTAGACATTGTTATGTGTAGATATGAAATATACGTACCGCGCACACGCCCGGTTCGAAAAATCTCAACGACTCCGTTCGACAATCACTTCACACCTTATTTTCCGACGGCGCAATCGTCTTCTCGTCGTATTGGCGGCGGCGGGCAAACTGGTCACGACATCATCACCGCGGTAATGACACCCCAACTCATGCCATTAGAGAGGGGGGAATAAGGGGGGGGGGGGGGTTCCGAAGCAGTCGGAAAAACATATAGCCCGTGACTGCTCCGATTTCGCAGCGACATCTCTCGCGGGGTGATGCAAGTATAGTGTGTGGCCACGCGGAAGCGTCTCATGGGCTACAGGGCCGCCGCGCAGCCATATGGGAGGAGGGCCGGGCCGGGCCGGGCGGTCCATCACTGCATATCGAGCCGCATGAGCAATATGTGTGGTCCGCGCACGCCAGCCGGCGGGGCTACACCGCGGTGCGCCACGCTGCGGGAAACCCCGCCGCGCCTGCACCATCATTTTGTCATCCGAACGGGCAATAAAAAGAAAAAGACTCCAATGTCTGTTCGACGGAGGAGCTATAGGCATTTGAAACATGGTATTTGGTGTACTACTCCTAACGCCGTCAACGCCACATATTATGATGGCGTGCCAAGTCGTCGACATGTCGCTGGTTCGCCACTCCATGCGTGGAGTGTTTGCTTCTGTAGTACTCTCAGGGATCGGCCGGTATCTCAGGCGGCAGCAGCAGCCGGGGACCACGACGCGCTGAGCTGCGCAGCTGCGGGTCGGGCGCGGCGGTGGAGGCGCAGCCAGCGGGAACATGCGGGCCGGCGGCCGGCCCGGCCCAGCCGTGTCTGCGGTAGTCCGCCGAGGAAGGACTGCTTCCCTTTTCGAGGCTCCACGGGGGGTCCACCGTCTTGCAGGTAATTGGTCCTCAAAATGTCACCAGAGAAAGCCTCTCCAGCGCGCGCGCGAACGAGTGTGTTTGTGTGTTCAGAGTGCCGAGGGGCGCGTCTTGCCGCTCGCGCGGATGTTTCAAAGGGGGGAATGGACCAGTCGGCCTCAACAAAAGCCGTGACCACGCTATGGTCACACACGACGCGACGGGACGCTCTGGCTTCGCGCAGGTTCCGAGCGCACGCGGAGAGGCCCCCAAGTCCACACAGTGCGCGGTGCGTCAGGGAAGTGGCGGAGCGCGCCGGCTGTCAGCAGGGCGGACAGACGGAGTGACCATCAGGAAAGGAAAGTGACTGCCGAGTGTCACTGACTGTCTGCGTACGCGACTGCCTCATAGTCCAGTGCAACTTTGCAAAATAACCCCCTTACCTAGACAAAATTCCGAACAGTACCAAATTTTGGGGGTCGTTTTATACATGTCTTGGGAGTGCGTAGCCAAAAGTCCCCAAAAATCCCACCGTGCCGATCGGCTCAAATCGTGTTCAAAGTTCAAAATTTTGAACATTTGCATCTAAATTGTTTTTTATCTCTAAAATCTGAACGGTAAGTCGTAGAAAGCTCGGCGACACGTCAAAATGTTCGTTGAACTGAGGGCTACAAGATGCAATAATAGTTTGGACCTATTTGAGTTTTTGAACCTGTCCAATTTGACATCAAAAGTAATTTTTCGACTTTTTAAAAAACGTTCAATTTCTTTACAGTCTATTTGCGCCGACTCTAGTCGGAAATCGAGGTTGCGGCCTTTTCGGAACGTTGTAGGCATAAGCCTGACGGTCAAAATGAGCTTTGAATCAGGGTCTTGCGACCAAAATTGACGGAGTTATGACCTGAAGACCGCGGTGCGGCGACGGCCAATCGGCCGGCCCGCCCGCCCCTCCGCCCACCGCCTGCAGTCTAGAAAGAATCATATTGGACCTAGACACAATTGGAGAACAAATGTCTCATAGTGGAACTTGTTCGTCTCGTCGAGTACTATAACATACCAAAAATCCCCATTTGTACCTGTTGAGGAATTTGAACACCGGGTGTTCAAAGTTCAAAATGCAGGGGTGTCGTAAATTGGCTATAAAATGTGAACTAATAATGGTATCGGTATGCGGTTTTCAGGAAAAGACGCTTAAAGGTCTGATCTACAAATCATGTTCTGTAACTTTTTTATGTTTTACATCTAGTTTTGAACAGAAACGCGAGCAAAGTAAAAAGAAAAAAGAAGCTGTGTTCCAAAAGTGTTCAACTTTGTTCAACGCCGATTTTGGGCTTTATTGGCTGAGGGATTCAAAAAAGTGCCGTACAAAAGTTGTAGGCTGTTCTTTTACGAACAATTTATGCGCAACCGGATCAAAATCGGACAACAAATGTCTCCAGTAAGCCCCGCGGCGCGTGGCCCTTTCCGGTGAGCACCTCCGGCTCGCGCATAGGCCTGGACGGCCCAGCCGTTTGAAACCGATTTTGACCAGTAAATATTTTAATACTACCTTATCGGGGTCGCTTTTTCTGTGTTTAGGTCCTAAAAAGTTATCCCCCCCCCCCCACCCTTTTGCCTCTTCTCATTCCTTTTCCGGGTTCGAGCAGCGGGTGGAAACTCTGATGTCAAAATAGCACGGTGGAAACCGCGCAAAATAGGCATCCAGAGATGTTTTGTTCGCTCTAGATCTCAGAAACGAGAAGTGATAGGCGAAAACGACGGGCATATTTCGAATCCTCATGAAATTTCACGGGGCGAAGGATACCTGTAGTGCTGCTGGTAACTGAAATAGTCGATCATTTTGCATGTTGGATTTAAATCAGGCTCTAATCTTTGGCACCCTGGTAAAACCAAGGAGTAACTGTACGCTTGAATGAAGCAAACAGTTACGCTTCAAGACTTTACGCTTGAAATGAAGCGTACGAAAGAAATTCTCCCACACATTTATATATTGGACGAATAGGAGCAGATCGACCTGTTGCACTTGATTGCAAGCGATATCTCACTACTCTTGAAAATGGGGCGTAAGGCGGCTAGGCCTTAGTTTCACCGGTGAAATAACAGCCCTTTTCTTTTAAATCAGCAAATTTATTTTTGTTTTGTTGTCTTTTTACTGACCAATCATTTTGATTATTTTCTAAACGTCTCTGCTTGAAAGGTTATACAGTAGATCAATGAAAGAATAACCAACAAACAGTTTACAGGTATTTAGAAGACTAACGTAACTTCCAAATCCTGAATTAAATATTGAAATTTATTTCTCTTCGACTTTTTCTACAGGCACTAAGGGTGCCGACACATGGATCTATTTTAGAGCAAAGACCAGCCTCTAGAGCCAGGCTGAGTAGTGCTTGGAACTCGTGTTAAGGAGCTGCAGCATCTGAGAGCTAAACCTTCCGAGGAATCCAAAAATGTTTACCTGGAGAGACTTGAGGAGCTTTTCCTTGTCCTATTTTCTACTTCCTCATGGAAAAATGATCGACTATTTCCGTAACCAGCGGCGCTATTTGTAGCCTGAGCCAGGTGTAATTTCACGAGGATTCCAAATATGGCCCACGTTTTCGCATATCACTTCTGCTTTCTGAGATCTAGAGCGTACAAAACATCTCTGCATGCCTATTTTGATAACTGAGTTTCCACCCGGAGAAGGAATGAGGAATGAGAGGAGGCAAAGGGGTGCAGAGGGAGTATATTTTTGTTATAACCTGAACACTGTTTTAGCGACCCCGAAAACGTAATAGAATTTTCTCCGGTCGAAATCGGTTACAAATTGTAGAATGTAATATAGAGGTACTAAGACACGAACATCTCGCCGACCTCCGCGAGACTTTCTGCAGAAACCCTCTCTGCATGAAATATTTTAATGCATTCCAACAAATTGTTTATTCCGCACTGTAAAATTCTTACGAAGAAAATTCTTCGCAGCGTTGCGAAGAATTTGGCTGCTTCGTAAGGCTTCGCAATACGAAGTATTTTCTTCGCAAGCCCCGCCTTGCGAAGAAATTTCTTCGCACACTACGAAGAAAATGCTTCGCAATACAAAGCAGCCAAGTGCTTCGCAGCTTACGAACGATTTTCTTCGTAATGCGAAGCATTTCTTCGCAAGGTTTTAACAGTGCGCATTTCTTTAGAGTGTTACAAGCAATTTTTTTCCCCTTCCGAAAGAAGGCCACTTTCTTATCGCAACTAGAAAATTCGTGCACAAAGGCCAAAAAGTGCTTCTTAAATAATTTTCACAAGAATGAAGAAATCTTTTACACCCGCGCGTCCGGGCCTCAGCATGTACACACATTCTCTGTCAGCATGATGCAGAGGGAAATGAGAAGGTCTGTGTCCTCCCCCGTGCCGCTAGCGCCCGAGTGGCAAACTATTACGCCTGAAAAGTATGCAATTCACATAAACATCGAGCTAAATGGTTCAACGAGCGTGTACTGTAAACTCAGCGTCCCTGAAAACGTAACTAATTTTTCCGATCGAAATCGGATAGAAATTATATAATGGAACATAGAGGTACCGTACTTAGGCCCCGCGGGCGTCCGCCATCTTGTATATGGAGGGTACGTGGTGGTTCGAACGGATAAACCAATGCTAAGTATGGTTCAAAACGTAACAGTTCGCTCAAAAAGCATCATTTTCGTAGTATCAAGCGGAGCGGGCTGGGCTAGGCCGGCCGGGCCCATGCCCCATGCGCGAGCGGAAGGGGCTCGCCGGAAAGGGCCACGCGCCGCGGGGCATACTGGAGACATTTGTTGTCCGATTGTGATCCGGTTGCGCATAAATTGTTCGTAAAAGAACAGCCTACAACTTTTGTACGGCACTTTTTTGAATCCCTCAGCCAATAAAGCCCAAAATCGGCGTTGAACAAAGTTGAACACTTTTGGAACACAGCTTCTTTTTTCTTTTTACTTTGCTCGCGTTTCTGTTCAAAACTAGATGTAAAACATAAAAAAGTTACAGAACATGATTTGTAGATCAGACCTTTAAGCGTCTTTTCCTGAAAACCGCATACCGATACCATTATTAGTTCACATTTTATAGCCAATTTACGACACCCCTGCATTTTGAACTTTGAACACCCGGTGTTCAAATTCCTCAACAGGTACAAATGGGGATTTTTGGTATGTTATAGTACTCGACGAGACGAACAAGTTCCACTATGAGACATTTGTCCTCCAATTGTGTCTAGGTCCAATATGATTCTTTCTAGACTACAGGCGGTGGGCGGAGGGGCGGGCGGGCCGGCCGATTGGCCGTCGCCGCACCGCGGTCTTCAGGTCATATCTCCGTCAATTTTGGTCGCAAGACCCTGATTCAAAGCTCATTTTGACCGTCAGGCTTATGCCTACAACGTTCCGAAAAGGCCGCAACCTCGATTTCCGACTAGAATCGGCGCAAATAGACTGTAAAGAAATTGAACGTTTTTTAAAAAGTCGAAAAATTACTTTTGATGTCAAATTGGACAGGTTCAAAAACTCAAATAGGTCCAAACTATTATTGCATCTTGTAGCCCTCAGTTTAACGAACATTTTGACGTGTCGCCGAGCTTTCTACGACTTACCGTTCAGATTTTAGAGATAAAAAACAATTTAGATGCAAATGTTCAAAATTTTGAACTTTGAACACGATTTGAGCCGATCGGCACGGTGGGATTTTTGGGGACTTTTGGCTACGCACTCCCAAGACATGTATAAAACGACCCCAAAAATTCGGTACTGTTCGGAATTTTGTCTAGGTCAAAACAAAGTTGCACTGGACTATCAGTGACTGTGTCACAGCCCTGCGCCCGCCCGCTCCGCTAGTCACGAGCTCCATTCAGTGACCCGCGCCAGGTCACGTGACGCGGCCGAGGCAATTCGCAGTCCGTGTGTAACCGGTTCCTAAACGCCTGGCGGGGCGCGCCGGGCCGGGCCCATTGTGCTCCGCAGCGCCCCCTGGCGGCGGCTATGCCAGGCGGACGCGTGCGACGCGCGGCGCCACAAATAGAACGGCAGGGCGCGCCCGCCCGCGCGCCTCGCCCTGCGCCCTGCACACCTGCAGAGCGTCCGTCAACTCCAGGCAGACGTGAGCCGCCTGGACAACCAGCCCGCCCCGCCCAGGCGCCCCGCGGCGGGCGGCACACCGGGTCCACTGGACAAACTCAAGGTCAATTAAAGAAACGAGGAGGCACTGGACAACCGGACCTCACGCTTCCCGCGAGGCCTTGGGCAACCTAGCCTAAGCCCTCACTCGCGAGCTCGGCGATGAAAAGACTCGGGACAACGTAACCTCACAGAAACGCGCGCTAGGCCTGGGGACCTGACCCCTCCCCCTGTAGCAGCACGGCTCTCATGAAGGGGCGCAGGGGGGAAAACTGTCAACTGGTTGACGTTCTGCTTTTTGAAAGCCAAATATCGGCGTCATTGAGCGCCAAATGTTAGCGTTTTTCTTCTCAGAACATCGAGATTTGGCGTTCTTCAAAGGACGCCAATATCTTGGCGTCAAAAGATGCCAAACAGTTTACAGCGAAGGCACGCTGGGTACCGGATGTTCCTTCGAAGGCGTAACAGTCTTGCGGGATTGCATACTCGCCTGAGCTGCAAGAGCCATGGCGCCTTACGGGCGAATGAGGTAGGCAAAACCCGCAAAACTGCTACGCATTCATAGAAACGGCCGGTACATGGCACTGGGCAGCACTAACCTCTGTGAGCAGCGCGTACAGGGGTGCGGGCGCGCGGACACGTGTCGCGGGGAGGTTAGACTGGTTAGCACGCCGGCCGGCCGGTGACTGGCGCGGCGGCGGGGCGGGCGGGGCGGTGAGTCAGGAGGCAGGAGCGGCGTGGCTCGCTACGCCCGCCCCACCCCGCCCCGCCCCGCCCCGCCCCGCCCCGCCCGTCCCCGCTTCCCGTGTGTGCCGTCAGGACGATCACCGCCACATTAGCATTTTTAGCCAGAGGCGAGCGAGCGCCGTTCTGGTGTCTCTCTCGCACGCCCAAACACACGCATACAGAGATGGGCGCGGCCGGAGCCCTACCCCCTTCCTCTATCCTCCCCCCCCCTCCAAAAAAACACCCGTTGTCTGGCGCCTACTTCCTCCTCAGGTTCAAGTACACTTCAGGAAAAACTGTCCAACTTTCTTTGCCTGTCCCCGCTAACGCGTGGGGGGTGGGGCAGCGTATTCGTCAGCACAGTGGCGTCTCTTGAGACGAATCAATGACGGCCACGGCTGCGGCTTTGTAAGCGACGCAGCGCGCTGAATATTCAAACCTGCACGCACGCACGCACGCACGCACGCACGCACGCACGAACGCGCACACGGCGCCGCGAAAGAAGCACTCGCAGGCGCGCCGAAAAGGCGTAGGGCGCGCGGGCGCGGCGGCGGCGTGGGCTCGCGAGTGACACGTTATAATCCCCGGCATTTATTTACAAAGCCGAACGCGCAGCCGTCGCGTTGGGACCATTTGTCATGAAAGGCAGAACGGGACGGACCTGCTCGGCGAGGAATATGGCCGCGTGCACAAATACGGGCAGCATGTGGGCTTACCCTATCAGTGTGGGCATTCGGACACCAAGAGCACAGCTGACTCAACTCGAAAGCACATTCCTGGTGCAGCGGGCACGTGAATAATATCCGACCACGATTATTGTGGCGGCTGATCGTGTCATGCGTCAGTACCGGTGGTTGATAGACCGAGCAGTTAAAGACGACATACGTAACTAGTTTCTAGCAGCAGTCCAGCCACCTGAATCATCTCTTAGCAGAAGTCCCTCGCGGACAAGTGAGCGGTAGCCACAACCAATGCGCATGCGCCCCAGGCCCCGGGGGCCGCATGTCCAAGGAGCCCGGGCGGGGCGGGGCGGGGCAGCCGTACATGGCAACCGGCAAGCCCTGCCGGCCAGAGGCGAGCTTGTGACAGGAATGACTAACGTAGTGCCAACACACAGCTATTAGCCAAAGTAAACGCTTCGCGCCGGGCTGCTGGCGACCACGGACATCAACGAAGACCAAACAACGAGATTCTTTTCAAAATGTGAAAATTTTGAAAGAAATGCACTTTACTGCGGCATCCTTCCACCTATCGAAACAATTTGATATTCTTTCCCACTCCGGTTGCAGTGGACGCTTCAATGCGAACTCTTCAGGAATGCTGCGTGCGTTCGAGCGGGTGGGTGACCTTGAGCGGCGGGGGCTACTGGCTCCGGATTCTGCCACACACTCACACACCAACACCAGAGCGAGGTACAATACACGGGGGACAGAGGGGGGGGGGAGGTGCGTAGGCCGGGTGCTTACTTCCACACGCCGTCCGAACTAATCCGGCCGATATTTGAAAGCCCCACGTAGGTCGTGCCTCACGCGGCCTCGCACCCATTGTGCGCGTCGCGGCGACCTGGGTGTCTCTCTCCCACCCGCTGGAGCGGGCGGCTGGAGGCGGGGCGAGGTCCAAAACATACCTGCAACAGACAGAACGAGATGGTCAGTCGCTGACGACAAACGCGAGTTAGTGTTAGTGTGTACGGCAGGGGCATGGTTGCCTGCATGATAGCAATTGAGTGTAGGCAAGGGCAAGATTGACTGCACTCGACATAGTACTATGACCGGAAAGTTGGTCTTCAGCGCCATTTTTGCCATCTCCGCGCGAATTCGTATCGCTTTTAAATGCCCTCCTATCTTTAGCCTCACTGCTGCAAACCGACTTATCTTACTAGGCGCTGCGGACAAGAAGCTATCTTGCCACGTGGTGCAGTTGCAGCCAGAAGGCTATCTTTTGCAGCCTCGTAGACAAGTGACTAGGGATGGTAAAAAGCCGGTTTTTTGAAATCGCTGAAAAAAAAAACGGTTTTTTTCCGGTTCCTTTCCGGAAAAAAAAATGGAAAATAACAAATTTTTGTCTCAATTTTAATATTTAACCTCAGAAAGTGAAAACTCGCAATTTTGCAACCGTATTTAGTGATAGGAGCCTGGTGGAGATGTGTTTAGCCACCGTGCTGTTGTCTGGAGGTGTGTTTGGGTTTTGTTCTTTGCCTATTTATGTATGTGAAAATCTAAGAACAAAATTCCGTAATCGTGTGATAATTGATAAGTACATTTCATAATTTCATTTTAAGTGTTAACTGTTAAAAATTAGTTCAGAATCTTTACTTTTGATTGTGATGTAGGTTGTAGTTCAATTATAGGCTTTGTTCTATGCCTAAATATTTATATATATGATATATAATTTCAATTAAAATATAGCTCCTAAACTTTTAATTTAAATTAAATCCCATTTTTGAGAATCAAAGGTGGCCGGTTGCGGAGAGGAGGTAGGGGGGAAGTAACCATGGTCACCTGACCTAGCCGATTAAAAATAATCCTTAAATGGCCCAAAAATAGTCCTTCTTAAATTATAACTCCAAATGTTATTAAAAGGTCAAAAATCGTTATTTTCCACTTATTTCGTATTTTACCGAGGGCCTGGGAAAGAAACGAAACAAACCGGTTTATTTCCGTTTTTTTTTTTCACGGTTTTTTCTGACCTGCCATTCCTACAAGTGACTCACATTTTTTCGTTTTGCTTTTCCTCTTTGAATGTTAGGATTGTTCTCTTCAAGATAAAATAGATTTTATAAATGAAGACAAAATTGTGCGCCACAATATTTCTTGCTCTGACAACCTTAAGGAACGGACGGTTCGAGAGGCGAGCCTTGATGTTCAACCTCCCTGGTGAAACATTCATAATTAAAGTCGCGAGCGATGAGGAAGTTGAGCGCTTTGTCTAGTCAAGCTTGAAGAGAAGAGTGTGTTGTCCAGAAATATAACATCCCGCATCTAGAGATAAGCAGTGCGCGACACGTGGCTGTCAGGCGAATGTGTAGGTGGGGAGAGAGGAAGGGTTTGATATGTGGAGTGAGAAAGACAGCGATAAGACCTGCCTGGCGGCTACCTGATGTCATGACCGCTCTGCGCTGCATGCGCGCTCATGGGCCTAGCTCCGGGCTCCGCGCAGGTGGCCGCGGTGAAACTCGAGCTAGGTCAGTCTACACACTACTCCACTCCACTCGCCAAATACTCGAACCCGTCCCGCCCGTCCCGTCCCTGCCAGGGCGGCGTGAGCCACTGCAATAGCGCACCGTAACTCCCACGGAGGAGATGCGCCGCGCCGGCCCGGCACTCAGTACTCGCACACACGTAGAAAGAGAAAAGGCGTAAAGTACAGGATGTGAGTCGAGTGGGACTGGGCTGCTTATGCGCCGCATCTGAAGGGGCCGTGAGTCTCAGCCAGCTGCAGGGCTGTCAGTCCCGATACGAAATCACTGCGGTGTACAAAAGAGCGCGGGAATAACATTTAGAGAGTATCTTTTGCTGTGATAAAATATATAAATCTATGTATACTCAATACCACTTTTAATGTGTGACGCACGATGTACTGCATCGCGGTGTGACGATACCCCTAGTCCGCTGTTGAATGCTTTCAATATTTTTCTTATAACTAGGAGTACGTGCGGCAGGCACGTAGTTGCTGAGCGAAGTGTAAACGGAAAAATGAGGGACGGTTTCAACCCAACCGCCGTTTTGGTAGGCAACCTTCAAGTCAGTCAATTACGGAGGCAAAGGGGGGGATAGAGAGCAGAAAGAGGGACATGGGAGTAGGAGGCAGGAAACATCTTTGTAGGGGGAGGGGGGGCAAGCCACAATTACCCTTGCCGGTTCGGTGCCACTCACTGTGAAGTGGTAGGTGTCGAAAGACGCCAAATTTTTCGCATTCATGAAAAACACAGTAATTGGCGAAAACGCCAAAATTTGACATCGATTGATGCCATTTTTTGGCGTCTCGTGAACACCAGAAATTTGGCGTCTTTTGATGCCAACAGTTTACAGTACTGGTCCCCGAAACCACCGAAAGACATTCTAGGCGCAGCACCACTATAGCACAGGTATGATAAGCACCCCCTCAGAGAGTCCTCCTGAAGTCAGAAGTCCAATACAACCCGCTGGGATCGCCTCCAAAATGCGGTTGTCCTGTGCGGGGACATCTGGACACCCATCCAACCTAACCTAAACCACCTGTCCATGCAAATTATTCTTATTATTTTTTTTTTTTTTTTTGAAATATAAATAAAGTAATAAGCGCGAGGGAAATTTGGTGCTGGTGTTGCCCTACAGGAGATAGCGGATTTTTTGTTGTTTTTTTTACTGCGCCGAGGCGGGTAGGCAACCTATTGCGCACTGCGCCGTAATTCGGGCAGAACCCCCCGCCTTCTCCCCAGACCGCTGCAGTCTTGGTGGAATCCCCTTCGCGACGCGCGCCGCTGTTCAAGCAACTGCATTTACTGGCCGACCCCGGCCCTGCAGATAGGCGCTGGCGCGCTGGCCAGGTAGCGCCGCAATTCAGAGTGGTGCACTACCTCTCATTCCTTATCCTTCTGATTTAAGTTTGCCCTCAAACCAACTCACATCAATCCATAGTTAGCCAGCGATGGGTCACTTAAAATACGCTGCAAACCTAACAGTCAACTTAGTACACTGTTCCTAATATGTACTTCAAGGCACGCATTAGAAAGTGCATGCCTTGCCATGCAGTTGGAAATGTGTACTTACTATAGCACTATGCCATAGCAGCCATGTACTTCCAAGTGCATACCATGGCAGGCATGCACTTCCTAATGCATACTTTGAAGTGCACATTAGGATCAGTGTACTAAGTTGACCGTTGGTTTTGCAGTGTATGATTTAAAAAGACATTGCAAGTAATATTGTAACAGAGGCCAGTAACTTTAAAATACAAGCAAGACATTCACAAAGATACTCGGGACCTTTAAATGATGAGGCGTATTTATTTTGAAATGAATGTCAACTATTAAGGATAGAATCAAAACAATTGTGCCATTTCAATTGTTATATGGCTACATAGTAAAAATAAGTAAGCACTTCAATCTTTTAGAAAGACTGTTTTAACGTTAACACTCCTGGCATAACTAATATATTACAAGTTCGGTCTCTCACCTAAACCCTATCGACAGTATCGCCCCTAATATTTGTAAGAGTCAAATCTCATTAAAATAACCATGTTTTCAAAACAATTTTTTTCTCTATCAATAACTTTGTGGAGTGACCTTTCTTCAATCTGAATTCATAGGCATAACGGATCAATGAGTAAGTTTTGGTAAACACATAATGTAGCTTGATCAGAAATCGTATCATTGGGAAATACGGAGTAGGTTAAGAACAAAATGATACAAAATTCACCAAAGTAATACCCAAACTCTTTTCTTGTTTCTTGTTAGGTTTAAACCACACTTTTATATATTATCTTTAGTAGAATGATGAGACACCAAATATTCAGTTTACGATTAACAAACTTATTATTCTTTTTTATTACAAATGCCTATTGTTGTACGTCAAAAATGGGCACACTTCCACTAATACAATTAAACATCCACACCGCACTAAAGAAATCGTTCAGCTGGGGTTAACTTGTGGTGACTCAATAACAAATCAATACGCTGGGGAATCAAGCAAGGATTCAAAATGGAATTAAACGAAATATAAGGAAATCATACTGCTGTTAGTAACTCACACTTGTCAGGCCATGGGATTATCTAATTTCAATACTCAGACCATACTCTAATGTTCACCGAACAGTTTCACAGCTTCAGTGTAAACAACATTGTCTATGTTATTTGGTTATGTCACTCACTCACCTAGGAAGAACACAACAAAGTTTCATCGATACTGGCTATCATTTCAGTAGTCCGTGACGTTCATTTCACAAATCCAACGCAATAAAAAGTATTTTGAGGCACTACCCATCTCACTCCTCCCCAAGCCACAGACGTAAACAAACAACAAATCACTCGAACCCACACTTCTACACAATGACGACACTTGATACTTCGTGCAGCAACGCCCGCATCCTTAAAAGCGACTTCAGACTGCATATTACGTGAAAAGACTATTAATGATCATTTAATCATTTGTTTGCACTGGAAAAACTAATGTGACACATGTCACATGTGCACATGTGACCAGTTTAGGTAACATCACGTAATGTTACCATATTTTCGGTAACGTTTGTAATGTGACATCCTCCATGTAATTACTGTAGGCAGACATAACACGTGGCACCGGATGTCACATTACCAAACGTGACCGAGAATTTGGTAACGTTTTGAAATGTGACATAAACAGGTCACGTCAATTGATGTGACTCATGTCACA
>JAHWGI010000803.1:0-49773 GCA_029379305.1 Frankliniella fusca | reverse complement strand
TTTACAAAGCGTAAAGAAGGTTCCCTGTGAATTTGGCGGTGATCTGAGACTTTCGATTTTTGGTCAAATGTCCAAAGGCTATAGCCTTAGCATTTTTAGGAAAATGACTATAGGCCTTTGCATTTTTGCGGCTTAAGGACAAAAAATTGATTTCTCGCAAAAAGCAAGGGGTTGCTTAGAGTGACTTTTTAGTACTCCCAGACACACGCCTGAGTGTAAGATCACCAACGGGAATGCAGAGATTCCTGAAAGCTTTGAGGCAGGTTTACTGCTTATTTTTCCGAAACTGAGACCGGTTTCGCGCTTCTGGCACATGGTATTCTTTTTCTAGGGTGTAATGTATAACAACACAAAATGCATTCCAGAAATTACAATGTTTTGTGCAGTATCATCTGCTTCCAATTCATATCTTGGTAGGATTTTTAATGTCAACACAGACTCCAATGATGACGGAGCATTGACAATATTTCAGACCAACACGGTGTCAAAACATTTAATAAAAATACAACTTGGTCAGAACCTTTCCCATAATTATTGTCAATGGATTCTTAAAACAAAAAAGAAAAAAGAAAAGAAAGAAAGAAAGAAGAAAGAAAAAGGAGAACATTTCATGAAAAAGGCCAACATTTTGCAAGCATAACATTCAAAGTTCAAAATAATCTATTATTATGTCAATTTTTAACAATATCATATATGCCTTAAGTTACAACAACAAATAAAGTTGATTATCTATATCTCAGTTTAACAAATAATAGGTAGCTGTTTGGTACATCAGGTACAAAGTGAAAAGATATGATTCACACACTTCACTAGATAAAAATAAATTTTGAAAACATTTCCAATATAATAACTGATCCATTTACAACAGATTTTTCCAAAGTTGACAGTTCTATTCACTGCTGAGAGGCAGATATAAAATAGATTACTTCCCTCTCTTTCAAGTCAGTCAGGACGCACTTTGCAACATTGTCTCATCAAAAATAAATAGAGCACCAATAAAAACTATAAAACAGTCATTTGGATACAATCATATCACAGCAAAGATACTTCCCTGCACAAAACATTGTACATGAGCAAGTTAACATTCATAGCAAATAAATGTGTGAATGTGATCTAATGGGAAAAAAATTTCAGATAAAAAGACAAATGGATTACCAGCAGCAAAATTCAAAGGCGGAGAGTCTTCAATTTTAACTTATTAAAAAATTGAAAATAAGAATTAAAATTCTTCAAATTGATGCTGCATATTGGAATTTGCTTGTTGATGTGGATTTCTAACTCCTTGCGTCATCATCTGTGGTCGATAAGGTTGTTGCTACAAGAAAATAGAACTTGGGTTTCAAATCTAATAATAGTAAAACATTGTATTGAACCTGACTGCGCTCTTTCAGATGGTTTGAAAGATATTTTGTAACATCAATGAAAAATAAGGACAAGAATTTTACCTGTTGAAGAAGCATTCTTAATCCAGGATTACCAGTACTTGGCCGAACCATTCTTTGTTGATTTTGCAATTGAGCTTGCTGGAACTGCTGAGGCTGTTGCATACCTTGTGGCATCATTTGCTTCTGCTGCAATTGCTGAAGCTGCAGCTGTGCTCTTAACTTTCCTTGGTCATTCTAAATAAACAAATCATAGAGAGGAAAAGCTATCTCCTGACTGCCTAGATAAAAAAAAGTACAAATTGTACTGAGAAAAATACTCACATCAAGAACCTGTTGACCCATATCCATATTATGCTTTGGCTGCATTTTCATATTTATCATCTGGAATAAATGGTAAACAAGGAATGAAAAAAAATTAAGACCAATTTTTCCTAATATTTTTTGAAATGAAATTTAACACAACCTCAAACTGCTTTAGCTGTTGCTGCATTTCTTGACCTTGCACTTGAGGGCCCATTGCTCTCTGTAAGGAGCCCTGCATTGATCCTAACATGTTTCGAACCATGATGTTACCGCCTTGGGACATCTGGGGCTGGGGACCTGCACCTGCGACTGGGACCTGCATGCGCATGCCCATATTCCCATCAACTCCCTGAGTACAGAAGAATAATAATTACTAAATCACAAAACTCACTCAGTATAACTATACTGCAAACTACTACTTATACTTATGCACCAAATCGAATAACATTCTTCATCATTTAAATTAGTGGCCCTACTTGCTACTTGGCATCGCAACTACCAGAGCAGAAGTGTGGGCTGAAAATTGATACATATGGAGATGAAATGCATTGTTCATACCTGCATTCCCATCGGGTTTTGAGGGCCAACCATTCCAGAACCCATCGGTCCAGATGGACCTTGGCTAGAACCTGAATTTGTGGCTTGCTGCGCTAGACCTTGAAGTTGAGGGACTGGGCCACCTGGACCACCAGGAACACCGGCAGTGACCTGGGTCATCTGACCACCAACAATAGCCATTTGATTTGTCTGAGAAATCATAATTCCCTGCTGAGCCTGCTGGCCCTGTTGGTTTTGCTGTGCCTGCTGCTGCGCCTGCTGCTGAGCTTGCTGAAGGGCCTTAAAGGAAGAGAGACATTTTAAATACTACATATGCACAGCACTTATCGTAAAATAAAATTTGAAACTTACCTTCTGATTGCCTTGTTTTTGCATCTGTATAAGTTTGCGAAGTCTATCAACAAATCCAGTTTGATCATTAGGAATGAAACCTAAAAACATCTTTCTTTCAGACTGATAGAGAAGAATAAGAATTTTAATTGCACAAGTGTTGTGGCAACCAGTGAAATGAACGCATCCAGCCTACAAAGAGAAGAAAATTTACATCTTTACATCTTTGACAAATGATGAGCACAAATACTGCTAACACAATTTGAAAAACTTACATAGCCCGAAAGCAAAACCTGCACCAGGTTGTCTAGGGCAGGACAGGGTTCTGGATGAAAAGTAACAGATTTGGAATTTTTGAGATACGGTCCTCCAATGCTACCAATTAAGGTTTTAGGCATTAACTGCATAAGAAGTTTCTGAGGCCATGTTTCAGCAGACCTGCAATAAAAAATTATTAAAATCATATTTTAATTAAAGTACATTACATATGACAAAATAAAGGAGAACCTTACAATCCTGGAAGGTCTTTGGAATTTGAGGATACTTGGCAATGAACTTGCTTTGGAGTCTTTGCTTGGTTTGGATTGGGGGTTTTGTTATGTTTCAGAACCCACTCTAAAACACCACTCCAAATAAAATGTCTGCCTTGTTCTTGTAAGGCAGGCTGAACTTGCTGTTGTTGGCCCTGCTGTACATGTTGGTTCTGTTGCTGTTGTAGCTGCTGTTGAGCTTGTTGTTGTGCTTGCTGTTGCGCTTGCTGTTGTGCTTGTTGTTGAGCTTGCTGTTGCGCTTGCTGTTGCGCTTGCTGTTGGGCTTGCTGTTGGGCTTGCTGTTGCGCTTGCTGTTGCGCTTGCTGTTGCGCTTGCTGTTGCGCTTGCTGTTGCGCTTGCTGTTGCGCTTGCTGTTGCGCTTGCTGTTGCGCTTGCTGTTGAGCTTGCTGTTGGGCTTGCTGTTGAGCTTGCTGTTGAGCTTGCTGTTGAGCTTGCTGTAGAAAAGAATTAAATTGGGTATGCAGTTGACATACATTTCGATCAATTAGTTGACAATAACCACAAATGAAACCTGTTGTGCTTGCTGAAGCTGCTGATGCTGTTGTGGACCTGGGCCTTGTTGTTGGACTGATCCTTGAGAAACTTGGGGAATGACAGATCCTTGTCCTGCAGTTTGGACCTGGCCCTGCATTCCAAGCATCTGACTGAGACGCATTTGGGGCTGAGTTCCGACACCTTGTCCTGGAAATTGGAAATGCAAAGTAATAGACCTTTGTCAACCTGTAAAATGTTGGAATTATTTGAAGCAGTTTATTACCAAATTGTGTTTGTAGTTGTGATTGGTTAACTCCAGGTCCCATGTTGGTGGGTGGTTGAGTAAGTTGAGCAATGAGAGCAGATCCTTGCTGCTGCTGTGTGTTGGCACCAGGAAACCCTTGGCCCTGCAATAAACACACAAAAAAGGATCAAAATGTCAATGCACACAGGTACAGTACTAGCAAAAATTGATACTTATTCTTATGAATTCAGAAAGAGGACAAATAAATAAAACAGTCTTTCTTTTCAACTGGAAGTACCTGAAGAAACTGAGGGCGAGCTTGTCCTTGCATTTGATTTTGAGCTCGCCATTGGGGTCGCCCAACACCTTGTGCCCCAGGCAGGGTGGGATAGCCAGGGGGTTGCTGCTGCTGAGGGAATGGCAATCTTGGACCCTGCATTATGTTCATCATTCCCTGAACACCTTGTTGTGCATTCTGCTGCTGTTGTGGAGAAGGCTGCGGTGTCTGCTGAGACTGTTGCTGCTGAGCTAATTGTTGATTTTGTTGCTGTTGTGTATTTCCTTGCATCATACTCTGAAAAGCCAACAAAACAAAATGTTTTGAATTGATCTTGACATATTAAAAGCTGGTACACAAAAGTTGTGGAAAAGATTTGCTGTCCTGCATTATACTCACTTGAGGAATTTGCTGGTTGGCTCGGAATACATTTGAACCAGTCATTATAGCTTGTTGTTGTTGTTGTTGTTGTTGTTGGCCAACACTCGTAGCAACACTTGTGATTGGGCTTCCAATATTTGGAAGTGGGCTGGCCATGGAGGGAACTGGCAGTGAAACAGGGGATGGAGGCACACCTTGGCTGGAACCTTGAGACTGTGGTGGTGTCGGTTGGTTTGCCTGGCCTGCCTGGCCAGCTTGTCCAGTTTGGGCTGGTGTTCCTTGTTGACTTGGAATGGGTAATTGACTTCCAGCAGGTGGACTGGGACTGACTGGCCTTTCTTGAAGGCTGCGAGACAAAACAGTTGTCAATAAAAAAATGAGGAAAACATGATAGGATTCCATAAAATATAGCAGTTTTTACCTGAACCCCTTTAAAAGAACTAGATGCTTCGGATCTTTGGCATAATTTTTGGTTTGAGATATTTGCAGGTCTCCACCCGCTACCTCATATAGCTTGACCAATGCAGGTATTTTTCGATACGACAAAATGGAGAGATGAATACCATTCTGAAAGCAAAACAGTTGTAAGTAAATTTGTTGCAAAAGAAACCTCACACATTTCAAATGGCTGCAAGAATTTCTTGAAATGAACCTTGATGAAAAGAGATGCGAGCTGTTCTACATTTTGTCCACAAAACGGATACACTTCCATCACTGGCAATTGGTATGGAGGCGAGTTACAGATAAGTATGCAGTGTTTCTGAACTATTCCCACATCATCTCTTTTAGTTTGCAAATCTTCAAAACATTGCAGGGCAGTGGCCAGTCCTTCTGCTATGTTGGCATGAGCTTCACCTTTTCCTCCAACCATTCTTTAATCAGGTAAAAAGACATTACAAGATATCACCAGATAGGAGAAAAATAAACTTGCAGCATCGAATGCAATAGTACTTACTCGATAGCTTCAAGCATATTCAAAAGTTTTTGTGGGCTGAAAAATGGTCCATAGGTGTCACTGCTTGGACATGGCAAGCAGTCTGCGGCATGATAGACCACTAATCCATATATAACACTTTGATTCTAAAAAGTAGGGCAAAAGGCGTATGAAAGAACAAAAGATGTATCATACAAAACTGAGAGACAACAACACTAAGTTTTACCTCATTATAATCCCAGTCATCTACTTTGGTTTGGCTAAAGTATCTGTGGGTAGAAGAAAAGTTTTCAAAACATGTACAGCAGTCAAATCAGCTGTTCAGAATCACTCGATACGTACTGTAATGTTGGTATAATATAATTAGATTTCAGATCACTTAAATATGCTCCATTTACAGCTGTACCCTCCACAACAAAAATGACATCTGCTTGTTGGTCCTCCACAGTTCCAGGAACCATGATGTAATCTAGCAAATACATTTAAAACATAAATAGGAAGCAAGGTTTAGATGGTGGCCCAATTTACAGATCTCACATTTTCACTAATAGAAAGAGATTAAGTTCATAACAGGGTATATAGAATTGCAGCATGTGTTCAGTAGAATTTTCTGCTCAGAGCGATCTAACAGACCTTAATTGGTTCAGTCTTAAGAATATCAGATTCTTGAAGCAGAATGTATCCTCTCCTCTCACTTGTTGGCAAGTTGTTTACCGTGAGAGGTTATGTTGATAAAAGACTACACAAGAAAATACCACAAGTATGAAAAATTCTGTCATTCACGTTCTCATTGGTTCTTGGTTCTTATCCACCCCAAGACCCACACCCACCTGTCTAGCTATTCCTTACCTACCGCATTTGGTGTAGTGCATGTGCATGCGGACAACCATACTCGTTCTTTACTTTCATTTTAAATAGCAATTAAAAACAGAAAAGATACTGAATAAGCCACGCAACACGCAGGCTATTCAAAACTGGTCATATGGTGAAAATAAGAAAATGTCGATATGATTCTATAAATTGCCCAAAATAAAAAATAAATAATTAAAGTAAAACTAGCCGAAATCAAAATCACTGCCAAAACTTGAATTTTCACAATTTTTAATTCGAAAAAAAAAGGGGGGAAAAAAAGGGACAGCACGTGGGCCTTTCCATGACGTCTCTACAATTTTCCGTTACGTACTTTGCCACGACTTACCCGAGTCGTTTAATTCCACTTGTGTCTCACGTCGCCGCTCGCCGCTCGCGCAACTTACACTTGTCCCCGTCGATAATAGACGGGTGCGGGCAACTGGACCGGCCCAAATGGCGATGTTCGCCGAGCAACCCAGCCCCGTAGCCCACCCGCACATGGCATTCCCTCCTCTTTCCTCGTCACATGGGCGTCCCCGGCCCGGCCCGGCCCGCGGGCCACACGGGTGCAATGAGGACCGGGCCAGACCGGGGCAGCAATCACAACATTCAAATTACAGCCGCGGGCGGGTCCGGGCGGGTCCGGGCGGGTCGGGCCGGGCCGTGTCCGGGTCCCAGCCCGCCCCCGCGCACGACACGCGACGCGACGCGGACATGACCGCGTCCGCGTGCGCCCGCGAGCTTATAAAGGGGCCGGCACGTCCCTGTGACGCATTATTGTCTTGAAGGATTCCTTTCGAGGCGAGGAGGAGCGAGGACTCGGACCCGCAGCCATGGAGCGAGCCGCCGCCCTGCTGAGCCTGCTGGCTGTCCTGCTGGCCCTGGCGACCACGGCGCTGAGCCACCCCCGGCCTCGGCCCGCTCCCGTGAGTGCGAGTGAGACGAGACGAGACGAGGCGCGCCGACTGATTCCGCACATCGTTCTCCTATACCCTGTCTATATAGTTCCGTCCTTGTCGCACTCATGGAACAACCACCCTCGTTCTGGAAACACAAGTGTGCGAATGTCATACACTTGAGGGCGTAAAGGTGTGCGAATGGGCATTCACACACCTAGAAGTGTGTGACATTCACACACTTCGGTTTCCAGTGTGCGCGCGCTGTGCGGAATCAGACTCCTGCTCACCTCCACCGCTCAAAGTTTGGTGCATTAATGTCACCCTAAACTTGCGCTGCATGATAAGCGAAGATCGTCGTACACCTCTGTTGCTCTATTCAAATTCAATTAAGAAGTCTGTTTGCACGCCTGCGCTGGCGTGGATTCTATGCACCTGCCAAGGCGTGGCTCCACACCACCGAGGGTGTGGACGCTCGTCTCCACGCCTCCGCTGGAAAAACAAGTGTGACATGTGTCACATGTTATCATGCACTCTCTGGAGACAACGTTTCTCGCTGCACTCCTCTCAATGCAAAAGAATAGGGACATCACAAGGAGAGTGCATCAAGAAACGTTTTCTTGTGAGAGTACTTACAGCAAGAAACGTGACACATGTCACATTAGTTCTTCCAGTGTTTGGCAGGCGTAAGATCTCCACCAGCGCGGGCGTGTAAATTGACTCTTCAGTTAACTGGATACAGCATATTAGTGTTTTCTGCTCTCGTCCCACCGCCCGGCAGAGTACGATCGGTGTCCTAAAACAAATTATGAAAAGGTTGCGCCCACCGTGCCGCCGCCGTGCGCTAGAGCAGGGAGAAGAGCGAGCGTAGGAGCTCGCATGCACCCGAAAACGACAGGTGAGAGTGAGACGTTCGAACTACAACTTAGCTTCCTCTCACTCTCACCTCTCGTTTTCGGACGCGTACGAGCCTCTGCGCTCGCTCGTTTCCCTGCTCTCCGGTGCGCCCTCCTCGAGTCGCTGATCTAGGGTGCAGGCAGGCGCCGGGTAGGCCGTACTGCAGAGCACTGCAGCGTAGCGGGCCTGCCTACCCCACAGGCGCTCCGCTAGTCCGCAGCTGCCGCGGCCCTGCTGGGTTCCTCTGATCTGATCCCTGCCCTGTGCCTGTCGCCTGTTGCAGGTCGTGACCCCGGAGCAGTACGAAAAGAGTTTGAAGATGCTGCGCAATGTGTGCCAGCCCAAAACGGGCATTCCGGAGGGTAAGCGAGGAGCCAGGCTCAACCCCAGACAAGAGTGACGCTTCTGATCTTCTGACTTCCTAACTTGATTTCCCTTCGTCTCTCTTCATTGCAGATATGCTGAACCGCATGAAGGGCGGAGAGTTCGTGCAGGACGAGAAGGCTTACGTAAGTGATTTTTCCGAAGTAAGTCATAAATATGGGAGTGGTGCGCGGATAAATAATACCCTTTTCTGCCTATTCAGTGTTACACCGCTTGCTTCCTTCAGACGATGATGGTGGTGAGTGCCCCTCCGACATGCGTGTAAAGTCTTCATCTCCGTCTCTCTTACTCATAGGATGTTTTTCTTACTCCCTCTCGGCAGCTCAAGAACAACAAGGTGGACGCGAAGATGTTCAAGTTGCAGGTGAAAAAGATGATGCTGCCTGACGATGCCGCACGAGTCATTGCCGCCTTCACCGCGTGCGAGGGCACACCCTGTGAGTCCCACACGAGGACACTGAGGGCGTTGCGCAGTACACGTCTCGTTTCTATTAGTGCAGTTTGAAATACGACTCATTGAATGTGTGCTCTTGCAGCTGGTGCCGAACCGTGCGAAACTACAGGCCTCTTCATCAACTGCGTCAAAAAGGTTGACCCAGTAAGTGAAGCACATCCTTTTTTGGTCCCTCTGACATTCCTCCTTGCCTTGTCTGAAACTGTGACTTCGATGTGTTCGCAGACCTTCAACGTGCCCGCCTGAACACAATACTACGCGAAATCACATCGACGTCTTCGAAAATGAAAGTCGCCATTTTTTTACATGGCACCTACTTATTATATATATAAAAAAAAAGAGAAAAGTAATAAAAAATTATTTTTTTTTAAATATACACGTTAAACATTATACCTCCGACCTCATGGAATTCGCAACCAGCTGCACATAATGGCAGCAACTGTCAAAGACCGGTCCCGCGCCGCGCCGAGTCGAGGCTCGTTGACCTGACCTGGGGTCAGACCACCAGAGGTTCTCCCCACTCCCCTCTATCTCTCCAGACGCCCTGGCCCCTGCCCTGCCCCTGCCCTGCCCTTGCTCGGCGGCGCCGGCCGCGCCGGCCCAGCCCGGCTGACCAAGACGGCCTGGTCAGTTTGTCGCCTTTGCTATGCTGGGGAGGAGGTGGTTCGCGACCGTCACGCTCGCCATCGCCATGGGAGCTGTGGCCGGCAAGGTGGGCACCCGCTACCAGCCGACCTGGGAGAGCCTGGACACGCGGCCGCTGCCCCAGTGGTGAGTCCAGTCGTCTCCGCCCCGCCCCAGGAGCCTGGAGGCGCCTGGAGGCCCGCCTGGATGTCTCCAAAGGGATTTGCAGTGAAACGACAGTACACCCTAAATCAGAAGGGACAGTTTTCTTCAAAGACATGTTGAGATTTTGTGCACATCGCCAGCTTGGGACATGTTTGTCGGACTTTGTAGGAAAACTTGTCCAAGTTTGTATACGTATTGTACCCGAAAATGTGTACACTTTGTCCCAAGCAGGTAGTGTGCACAAAACCTTCCTTGAGAGAAACTTGTCCTATCCTATTGAGTGTGGACGTAAGCAGGTCAAGGTGAGGTGATCTCCAGCACCCCCCCCCCTCCCCCGGGCTGAGTGTTCTGCTGGCTATCATGCCCCCGGGACAGTGTTGCCAAAAAATTAGGCAAATTTCCCTCTAATACACCTGTGTGTGGCAGACAGGTATCTCCGCCTGCCTAATAGGCAAGCTCTCAACACATGAGTCTACCAGTTGCCTAGTAGGCAGGCGGAGATACCCGTCTGCCGCGCACAGCCGAATTAGAAAGAAACTTGCCTACTTCTTTAGCAACACTGCCCGGGAACCAAACAAAGTGGTTAAAGTCAGCTGATGACTTCCCGGGTGGAGTCCACCCGCGCGCCCCGCGCGGAGGCAGAGGCGGGAAAATCCTTCGCACCGTGCCGCCGGCGAGGAAAAGATATCCTCCAGGATGTACCCTGGCCACTGCCCGGGTGTCGACTGGCGTTGCAGTGAACGTCTAATCATGATCCACACAGTCTTGTGAGCGTGCCTCAATGTTGCCAGAAAGTTAGGCAAAATCAGCCCAACACACCTGTGCGTAACGGAACTGTATCTCCACCTGCCTAGTAGGCAACATCTGTGCCCGAGTGCAGGAGAGCTGCCTTGTAGGCAGGCGGAGATACCGCCACCTGCACATCGGTGCACCGGCCGTTTTTTTGCCTAACTTTTCTGGCAACACTGCCGTGCCTTCAGGCGAGATGCAAGCTAACATCAAGGACGAAAAGCAAGCAAGCGTGATCGTCTTGCTTTTCTGTGCGGGATCTCACCTGAAACTCGACTAGATCTTCGTTGGATGTCGCCTGGACCCGCGGAGCGAATCGGGCTAAAATCCAGACGGGCTCGGGGCCACGCAAATAGATAAAGTTTAAATCAAGTTGCCTGCCCGGCATCGAAACTGTGCCTGAGTCCCTTGGCCAGGGCAGATCTCCGCACTGCACTTGGTCGTTCGCCCCGCACCTGACGTGCCGGCTGGGCGAACGCTCAAGAGCAGAGCGCCACGCGGTTCCCGCAGTGTTCCTGCCCCACCCCAGCTCCGCCCAAGCGGGTAATGAATGACTCCGACAGTAAGTACACTTGCAGTCAGGAGTTCACTCCCGGGCGAGCCAACATATTTTAACTTAAATTATATGTGCCGCCCCGGGCCTCGAGCTCGCCTGGATTTGAACTGGATGTTTTTACGCAAGCAGGCCACTGTGAAAAATACTCGTAAGGGTTACGGAAAAATTCTCCATGATAAAAGTCGTAAAATTACAATTTGAAATTGTAAATTTACAAGCAATCTCTATCGACTTGGAATTGACCGACGAGCAGGATAATGGGCTGTCGTAAATTTACGACATATTTTGTGAATCAAAATTACGAAAAATGTCGTAAAATTTACAAGGATATTTTTCACAGTGGCGATCTCGGCGAGATCCCGCTCGATCCCGCAAAGATCCAGTCTAGTTTCAGGTGAGATAAGCTACCGCGCCCGCCCAGCAAGGCGATCACACTCGGTTTCGTCCTCGATGTGAGCTGCATCTCGCCTGCATGAACGCTCAGGACTAGACGTCTGGATATTCACTGACGCGTCAGTCGACATCGAGGCAGTGACCGGCGCACATCCAGGGGATCGTTCGTTTTCTCGCGGAAGGCGCGCAGTGCACACTTCTTCAGCCCGCGGCCGCGCGACAATCAGCATCGTGAACCGGGGCCGGCTGTACGCCACAGAATGTGGGTTTTAGCGGAACGACAGTCGCGACACCCTCCTGCTGAACCGGACCAGGGACCACCAGGCGCGTAGCGAAGTAATTTTCCGCAACTTTTTTCTCTTTTAAGGTGCTACCACAATGATCTCATACTTAAGCCATCTCATAGTTAGCGTCTCATAGTTAGTGAGATACGGTCCTTTTGTACAGGTTTGGGTGTTACGAGTTGTCCTCAGACTAAAATGATGAAATAAATTTATTTATTTCTAGTTAATTCATGTCAATCCGTCTCGGTTAATAAATAAAGACAGAAATACGGGACCTCACACGCGATCTGATAGTTAGCGTCTCATGGTTAGTGACATTTATTAACCGAGACGACGATTGACGTGAATTAACTAGGAATAAATAAATTTATTTCATGATTTTCGTCTGAGGACAGCTCATAACACCCAAACCTGTGCAAAAGGACCGTATCTCACTAACTATGAGACGCTAACTATGAGATGGCTTAAGTATGAGATCATTGTGTTGACGTTGTTGCTGCTGCCGGTCCCTCCGCCGCCGACGCGACCCGAGACCCATAGGCCCGCGCTTAGGCCCCAGCGGCGAGGCGGAGCGCAGGGCGGGGCAGGTCGGCGCGGGCCGAGTCAATGTGTCAATAGCAGCACATGATGCGGTGCTGCGGGGCGATAGCGGCGACGGGGCCAGCACGGCGTCAATGCGCTCCCCGACCCGCCGAGGGGCCCCCTACTCCCCAAGAGGGTGTTGTACAAAGAGTTTCGCGAGGCCTACTCTCGAAGCTCTTTGCACGCCTTCTTGGAGAGTGGGGGGCCTTAGGTTATAAGGGGGTGGAGAGCAGCTACCTCATCAACAGGTCCTGCTTTCTACCTTGGCAATGGTCAAGATCAGCGGATCGTGGGCGTCGAGGGTCCGCGAGAAGGTGGGGGGATAAATGGGAGGGCGGCTCAGACCGAGGGGAGCAATTGGGCCGTAATAGCGGAGGGCGCACGGGGCCTGCCCACCAGTCTACGAGGTGTAGCGGCGCCAGGCGTGCGTCGCGAATGCGGCCCGACGACGGGGACCGGGACGGCCTCGCGGTCCTCACCGTCCGGGCTCGACAACCCCCCCAAGCCGTTAGGGTTGCGATTCTAGGATATTTTTCCTAGACAAACCCTGCCTACTAGGCAACATTCGGACACCACTGTGTGGCAAGTTGCCTAGGAGGCAGGGTTTTTCTGAGGAAAAATCCCTAGATTTGCAACTCCACAAGTCATGTTTTCGCGTACCGGTTGATACTTTGAATGCGTGACAGTGAAGCGGGTTTGCCTACCTCATTCGCCCGTAAGGGGCCGTAGAGTCCTATAGCGCTGGCGAGTATGCAATCCCGCAACACTGTAACGCATTCAAAGAAACACCCGGTACAATGAGTATTTTAGTGGGAGACCTCGCTCCCCGCGCCGTACCACTGAGGCCCCTGGCCCCTGCCTGCCCTGCCCCTCTCAAGCTCTGATAGGGCAGGCGTGGACTGCAGGGCGATTCCGCACACTGGTTTCGTCTCTCTGTCCTTGCCGCACTGATAGGGCACGGCCATAAAGAGCGAGAGAGAGGACACAACTACACGCTGTTTTTGGCATCAGCCTGATGGCCCGCGCCGTCTGATTTAGAAGATCGCTGTCGTGCCTCCTTTCTTGTCGCACCTGTGGCGCTGACCTATGTTGGTGATGGCAGGGCCGCGTGAGTGCGACAAGGACGGAGGCACGAGAGCGATCTTCTGCTGAATCAGACGATAGGCGAGGCGGGTATTGCGGTGGAGGAGCTGTCCAGCCGGAAGCCCGAGGGGGCGGGGCCGGGACCCCACGCGAGAGACCCCCTCTCCGCATCCAAAACTGCACGCAGTTTTTATTTGCAGGTACGACGACGCCAAAGTGGGAGTCTTCATCCACTGGGGCGTATACTCCGTGCCGAGCTTTGGAAGCGAGTGGTTTTGGTATGACTGGATAGCAGGTAACAAGAATGTACCACAACGCCAGCAATGGTTTGAGGCTGTAGGTAAAATTTCTCAAAAGTATCATTTAAAATATCATTTTAAATGTTATTTATCGCAGAAAAGAAAGAAAAGTACACCAACTTTATGAAGCGCAACTATCCACCGAACTTCAGCTACCAGGACTTTGCAAAGGAGTTCACAGCAGAGCTGTTTGACGCCAAGCAATGGGCCAAGATTTTGAAGAAGTCGGGAGCCAAGTAAGACACGAAGTCATAGGTAACTAAAAGTATACGGTACATCTCATCGACACCCACAGATAACGATGAAGAAAATTTGTCTAGGTACGTCGTACTGACGAGTAAGCACCACGAGGGCTTCACGCTATGGCCCTCAAAGTATTCGTACAGCTGGAACGCAAAAGATATTGGAGCGCACAGGGATTTGGTGGGTAAGTGTCTCTGGGTAAGAAATTCACATTCACACTTCCCACTAATTTTCAATAAACAAAATTGAAATTGATTTTACTTTATTCTTAAGGAGAACTAGCAGCGGCTCTACGATCCAATACGAACATCACCTTCGGACTATACCATTCCCTCTACGAATGGTTTCACCCCCTATGGCTGTCAGACAAAAACAATAACTTCACTACTCAAAACTTCGTGAACAACAAGATTATCCCAGAAATGAAAGAGCTGGTACTACAAGTATACTGGTAAACCCGATGGTCTCGGTGATTGCAATCGTTTCCATGCGTGGTTTGAGATCTGGCTGTTTGAGGGTCGGTGTTGAGTGGGTGCTGCAAGGCAGGGCCATTGCCTTGCCTACCTCCCAGGCGACTCAGCGTTATTGAACGATTAAATGCCACAATCCTATCAATAAGTCAATAATCAAAGATTCTTGTGCAACAGGTGACCACATACCGACCAGATGTGCTGTGGTCCGACGGTGACTGGGAGGCGGACTCGAAATACTGGCGTTCGTGCGACTTCCTCGCGTGGCTGTACTCAGACTCTCCCGTCAAGAACACCATCGTCACCAACGACCGGTGGGGTCGGGATGCTCAGTGCAAGCACGGGGACTTCCTAAACTGCCAGGACCGGTACTTGCCTGGTGAGGAGAGTTTTCAACTAGTTATGAACAGCTTCTGAGCGGGACGTTATTCCCTCTGATTGAGAACGAGATGGCGACCACATAGTGGTCATGTCGCATTCAATTTGTTGATTTTACCGGAATCAGTTGACGGGCAGCTCGAGACACTAACCGATGGAATTGCTTTAGACGTGCCTCCAGCCAAGAAGTGGGAGAACGCAATGACAGTGGACCGTGAGTCGTGGGGTTATCGACGAGAGGCGACGCTGCAGGACTACCTCGGTCTGTCAGACCTGCTCCATCTGCTGGCCAGGACAGTGAGTCTGGGAGGCAATCTCGTGGTGAACGTGGGGCCCACCAAAGAGGGCACCATCGCGCCCGTGTTAGAGGAGAGGCTCCTCCAGCTCGGGGACTGGCTGGCCGTCAACGGGGAGGCGGTGTACCGCACGCGGCCCTGGACATCCGGGACGGCCAACGACACGCTCAGCCCATCAGTGTAGTAAGTGCTAAGTGCTGCAACAGGGTTTGTCATTACTCACGTGCAGGTCATTCAACTTTTTCACACACTTGTAAGTGTGCGACAGCATATTCGTTGACTTGCAGGTCTAGTTGCGCACTTTCAAGTCATGTCTACAAGGGTACAAATAGGCATTTACTCACCTAGAAGTGTGGAAAAAAGTTTACTGACCTGCAAGTAGACACATTTATGCACTCGAATTTTTTGTGTTGGACTGGCTGGGTACAGACCTATCCAAAAGTGACAGCACTGCTATCGACTTGCCCCACAGCTACACCCAAAGTGCAGACACAAAAACGCTGTATGCTCTGGTGATGGATTGGCCAAAAGGGAATCTACTCAAGCTTGGATCTCCTCGCCTTAAAAACCCAAATGTCACCATGCTTGGTTATGGAGCATTAGAGGTGGGTTCGCTTTTCCAAACTTGGTAAGATGCTAAAAATAATGCTTTGAGATGATGAGATTTAATTTTCCTCTCAGGTGTCAATTAACAAAGAAGTTCAGATTCATTTCCCAACAGATGGGGATACACGATGCAAACAAGGATGGGCCTTGCGCATTTCAGGTTTAATAACATAACAAAAAGAAATTTTTTTACAGTCAATTAATAAAAAAAAGGACACTGTGACTATATGTAAATGAAATAAAAAATGATTGATAACATGTCAGGTGTAAAACTTAGCAACATTAATAACACAGCACATAGTTTAACCAGGAATCTGATGAGATCCTGGAAGAGGCAAGTGCCTCATAGGACAACTTTTCAATATGTTCATCTCCTTTAGCAGAACGGCAATATCATTGCCATCTTTGTCCATGAGATTAACTTCTATTCCCCATGGTGATCTACGGTTATAAGAAAATGAATCAGCAGTAAGTAAGAGAATGTGCACAGGAATAGTTCTGAAAGTATCAACATCCCATAGCACTTACGATCTAATAATAGTAGCTGAAAGTTTGGTGTTGGATACCATATCTGCAAAAACAGTATTGCATGACTTTATCCATTCACGATCAGTGTTTGTTGGAGCCACATCCGCAAGCCAACACTCTACTGCCTAAAACAATATTAAAAGTTTATGGATTAAAATAAAAATCCAGAAATCTGAGTGAGAAATTTCTGTTGTTGTTTCCTCACCTGAAAAGGATGATGAAGGAAAGCTGGGTCCACTCTCCTGAGATCTTTCAAAGGGACCTGTCTTATGTAACCATTGTCAACATTTAAAACCTACAGAGGTAAGGAAGTTAGATTATCCTTTCAAGATATATGTGTGAGATAATAAATAAAAACATCAACAACTTTTCCTTGACTTACTTGATACAGATCATCATCATTTGGGCTAGAAGTGATAATCCTTCCTCGAAAAAACATATTTGACTTGCTATCTCTGAATAAGACAATTTCTCCATCAGCAGGATATTCAGTAAAGGTCTTAAGTGATCTTTTCATTGCAGTTGAATTTAAGTTTTTTAGAACTGATGAGAGAGTTTCTCTAGACCTAATAGATCCTTTTTACAGAAAAATAATTAATATATTTCAAAATATTGAGAATAAACCGGATTAAAAACTTTGTATGGTGTACCTTTCTCAAACTTAAGGGAGGCCATAAAGTGATGTACAGTTAAAATTCTTGTTACAACTAGTTTGATTGTTTTACCAGGAGACAATAGATCTTGGATGTCTTCAAATGAGCTGGTATGCAACTCCCGCTTCTCAATAGTAAGACCATCTACAGAATAATTCCATTTTATCATTCCAAAGGCAGAAGTATGTTCCAGTAAATACGCTGAGTACTGATGTAAATTCAAGATAAAACGTACCTGGATTTAGCCTTACATGTTTTAATTCACAGTAACTTTTATAACAATAACCCTCTCTATTATAAAACCAGCAAATCCCAGCCTCCTCTGTAGGTTTCCATCCACTAACAGCAACACATGCATCTTCATCATCAATGTCATAATTATTACCACCTATATTGTAGGCCTCCTCCATAGGATTATCTACCTCTTCATATACCTGATCACCTTAAAATTAAGACAAAAAAAAAGTGTAGTGGATAAACAGACTTTAAAATAATCAACAATAATAGAAGAGAAAAATGAGCTCACTTTCAGGAACATGTTTCTTGTTCTCTCTAGGTAAACAACCTTTATAATATGCACAACCTTCTGCAACCAGAATTTCATTTATGCTCTGCATGGATGCAGTTGCATCAGTAAATACAGACACTGGCCATACGAACTCTTCAGATTGATTCCCATCAATCCGCAAATACATTTCTTTATCCTCAGGCAATAACTCTTTTACCCTGTCCAAATGTATTTGTGGCCAGATATCTTCTTTAGATCTTGGTTGAATCTTCAATGAAACAATCAAGAAAATAAAGCACATTATTTAAAAGGAACTAATCATCTTACAGTCACCTATAATCACAAAATATACTAACATTTCTCATGGAACAAATAGTTACAAGGCGAGGAGATGTGCACGCCAGTTCTGATGATAGCGGTTGAATACTACCTAAGTCAACCCTTACATATCCACCATAATCAACTGACCAAACTTTCAATGGCATCACGGAATCATCCTTTAAAGAAAAATAAAAGAAAATAGTGATTTCTAGCAAGATCTGCATCATTTCAATATTTTATTTAAAGCTGCTTAAAGGGTAATTAAAATTGTGAGCTTTACTTACCATAAACCATTCATCAACTTCACCTCTAAACCAAATGTCTTCATCAACATCATAGCAGGCACAGAAGTTCCCACAAAGCTGAAATGCTTGCTGCTTGGAAGACATTAATACTTTGGTAGACTTGTAGTAGTCTGCCATCTCTTCTTGAATCCTAGCATGAAATTCCATAGTGGAGTATATTACAAGAAAATGAAATATAGGTGTAATAGACATGATGTCAAAAGACTTACCTATCAAGCAATTCACAAAATTCATCAACAACATTTACTTCAAAACATGTAGGATTCCAGACTTTTGCAATGACTGCTGGAACTATTTCTCCAATTTTCCATTTACGAACAATTTGAGGCAATTCTACATCAGGTCCTAAAAATTTGAACAATGAAGGTGTTAGTTAAGAGCAATCACATGATAGATCATTCAAGACACATGACAGATGGACAGTTGATATTAGACACCTTTAGGAAAACTATTCGCAGAAGAACAACTTGGTTGCTGGGAATCGGCATTGATACAAATTTCCTTCTGGGCAGCTGACTTTTTCATTACATCAGGACTAGGTTGTGGAGATGCTTTCTTTAAAGCTGGAAGGTCCTCATTATTTGGTATTTTGTTAGTTCTTGTGAATGCAACTTTTGACTCTCTTTTACTCGGTATAGATGATTGTGGAATAGTGCTTGAAGTCAGACTTTCATTCTTACGTTCAAAGAGAGGGGCTTCAACATCTGGCTTGAAGCTTTTCTTTTGAGTCACTTTACCAGTCAGTTCTAATGATGCCACATCAGTCGATGGCACCAAACCTTTAGTCTTGGGAATAAATGGCGGCGCTTCAGGATTTGGTGACAAACTCTTAACTCTGGGTACAAATGGCGGAGCTTCAGCATTTGTTATCGAACTTTTAGACCTGGGTACAAATGGTTTTGCTTGAACATTTGATGCTGGACTTTTGTTTCTAGGTATAAATGGTGGTGCATCAATACTCAGGCTTGAGCTGCAATCAGTACCTTCCATTTCCATTCTACAGCCTTAAAAAATTTAAAAAAGCAAGTTAAAAATTAAAGAAAGATATATTAAACAAATGATGAATAAAGTTAATACAATAAAATAAACAAACAGGAAACATACCTTTCAAAGAAATATTCCCATACTGACCTTTTTCACTACAGGATGGTGATGATGACGATACATTTAATTGTGGCACATTGATTTCAAGAGAATCTGAGTTTTGGCTAACATCCTTACAGGGTACTTCCTCTACACCCTCCTCAATTTTAGCTTTGACTTCAACTTGCTTTTGTTTGTTCAGAGGTTCTTGAACTTTAGGGTCTCTATCTGATGAAGATCTTGATGTGGGACAATCCTCTAGTTCAACACCAAAATTGGACTCTGCAGAACCATACTCTGACAGAGCAAAAGATGACAGAGAAGAATATGATCTGTTGGACTGGTTTGACTCATTACAGCTTTCATTGGAAGACTTCGATTGCGGTGGCCGTCCCACAAAATTTATTACAGAGCTTGTGACACTAACACTTGAAGAACCAGCAAGGCTATTAGGTCCAAAGGAAAGTGGAGGCATGTGACCATTTGGTTGCATTGCATTAGGAGATGGCAGGATACCCTGAGGAAGGCCAAGATGTGGAAGGAGAGGGAGGCAAGGAGGGAAGTTGGGGAAATTCTGAGGGCCATTTGGAGGTGTAATAAGAGACATGCTGGATGAGTGGAACGGCAAGGGTAAAATATTTGAAGGCAAGCTCTGTATATTACTTCCTAACTCTGGCTGTTGGTGAGTTCCAGAGTTTTGACGCTAAAATAAAATAATAAAAATAATAAAAAAGTTTTGTAAAAGAAATTTACCTGACAATTGAACAAGGCATTTCTATGGTTCAAGAAAAGTTGTGAGGCATACCACAAGATGACCACTTCCAACAGGAAATGGCTTAAATTTTTCCATGGAACACAGATCAAGATGCATGGCAAAAGTTCCAAACAAAAAGCTTTGTATACTGGAGCAATCGCCTGAAGAGGGGTTGCAAATTGTTATATTTGCACTTATAGTTGGAATCGACCCAGGCCGTATTCCAGTATTCTCCACAAGCAAGAAAAAATTTCTCAATGCTTTCAAGAGCATACTATTTAATTGAGTTGGCCAGTCAAATTGCTCAACGCAGTCCTACAAAATAAGAGAAAAATCAAATAAAAAATGCATTTAATATTCATCACTTTGACAAATCAATGTTTCTGTATGTTTACCATTCCAATGTCGCATCGCACTGCTTGACAAGCAAGACTCTTCATTTCACTTGGAAGAATGCGTAGCTGATTTAGAGGCAGATAGACAGTTTTACCTTCATCAATGTCAATCACAGGAAATATTTTTTGCTTTCCCCTCCGTACATCACGATCCTCTGAGCTAAAAACAAAATACATAAAGTTTTAAGCAGACAAAAGACAAGACCCAGGGAAATGGCACCTTGAAAATATGTATGTGTACCTTGTTTGAGAGGGGCAGATCCTTCCTCGTATCATTTTCCCATCGTGTAAGGCAGTAACATAGGTGCCATTAGATGGAAGGTTGTTCCCTCTGAACATTTCCAAATCTCCATTTTCATGAAGGAGTCTGAATATAAATATGCAAGAAAATGTCTATTACATATATCAATAGTTGCGATATCATCAATTTAAAAATAGTTCGGTGAAATACACACAGAAGATCCCGTCGAAGTGCTGCTATTGCCTGTTGATTCTCCTCTCTCATCCACAGATACCAGCGAGGTGCACCTGACAATAATGTCATTTGACGCGGACGTTTGCCCGCATTCGAAGGCCATATGGGAACATCAGAGTTGTGAGCCTCCATCTGAAAGGCAGAGAAATTAGGGTAACTTGATACTATTGTTTTAATCAGAGCAGAAGTGTAATGACAGCCACAAACAAGAGAGGCCTAACCTACTTTGTGCACACAAAAATAAAAAAAATGGGATGATTAAAACTAAGTCCCTTTCAAGAACTTCTTACTCTCTTCGAAATGAGGGGCAGACGCTTATTCAAAACTTATAATAGCAGTGTCATTGATGCTAGAAAAGCCGATATTGTCAGGCGCAACAAGCGGGTCGAGAGCCCTCACACCCTCAGATAAATGTGTGCCATGCACTGATGTGCAGAATGACAGACTCCGCAGGCTGCTGGGGTGCGAAACCAAATTCACGAAGAGTACAAATGGTGTCACAAATGTTACCTTTGCCAAAGAAGCTTGGTGCACGTCCCAAAACGTCCCATCCGACAGTGCAGTAGTTCAAATCTTGACCAATAACAAAACTCAACAAGTCGAGAAAGAGACTATCGATACCTACAAGAGGGATCGTCATCTGGCCAACTGTTACATCTCTCGACCAGTCCATTTTCGGGCCAAAACATTGCTAGACTAAATTTAAAAATGAATATAAAAATAAAATTTTATTAATTGAGCCCCAAACAAGAGCTTTAATATAGAAGAAAAGCATTAGTTTTCATAGCATCGCTAACCGGTTGGCGAATGCTGTGGGCTGCAGCACTGCATTTGACAGCCGGGAAAATCAAATTCGATCTTATATTAGGAAGAAGGGAATGCCAAAATGACAAAACGAAAGATCGAGTCAGTGATGATGATGCAATGATCGTGGTTTCAAAAGTACTTCTTGTGTGGACTCAAAACATGATTGCCGATGCAGTGGAACACAAAAGTCAGCTATCGACTCGGCTGTATTCCATCAACTTCCCTGATTCTCTTCTATTTCTTCGGAAGTTGCCGTTTTCTGACGGACTGACCAGACCAGCCCCTACCCACCGACTGTCTCTCCACCGAGCAAGATGTAATGGCATGATTTGGATCGATATCGGAAACTGGTGAGCCGATAGCCGATACGCCGCGATAGCCGATGATCGCGAGGACTCCATAACCACCATAACCCGATCACAGATTATTTGTTCAGAACCTTCAGAACACTGTGGTCTCCTCCCTGCGCCGCGCGGCCAACAATCACCATAATAAGGAGCTGGGCCGGGCCGGGCCGGCCCCCGGTCGGGTCCCCGGTGCAGGGCAGGGCCAGGCAGGGCCATGTCATGGAGCCCGACCTGACGAGCATGCGGCACAACCTGAAGGCGATGAGGTCCGCGGGGGCGGGGGCGGGGGCGGGCCGCCTCAACCCGGGGGCGCTCAAGACAGCGCGCCTCGCATGCACCCTGCTGGGGGGCGGGAGCGCGGGCAGCTCCGCGGGGGCGGGGGCGGCCGGAGCCATCAAGGATCACCATCACCACCACAACAACAACTACAGGCGGAAATGTGTGTGTGCCGAGGGAGGACAGGTAGGCCGATTTGCTGACTCCTGACGTCTAATTCCGCACAGCGATTGGTGGTGTCCTCTCTCTCTCTTGATCCTTCTGAAATGAGCGCGACAAGAACAGTGAGACAAAACCGCATTGCGGGATCAGACGGCTGGGAAAGAAAAGTAGGCCAATCAGCTGCCACGCTGCCACAAAGTAGTGAATGGATTGTGTGCGATAGCCAGGCAACACCCGTAGCACGGCCGTGTACAAACTAGAGCTCGATTCACTCCATTGTGTCGGGCCGGGCCGGGAAGGCCCTCTTCCCGCAGGTGTGGAACGAGCTGCGGCTCAACCAGCAGCTCTGCGACGGCGTCATCCGCTGCGCCGACGGCGACAGCCTCAAGGTGCACCGCGCCATCCTCAGCGCCGTGTCGCCCTTCTTCAAGGCCCTCTTCACCAACAGCCTGAGCGGCGGGGGCGGCCAGGAGGTGTGCGAGGTGAGCGGCGAGTCTGCCAGGAGACGCTCCTCTTGCACCCACGCTCTATCCCGCCATGATCCCACCATGCCGAGGCACCACCACCACCACCACCACCACCACCACCACCGGCCTGCAGGTGACGCTGACGGAGTGCGGGGCGGAGGCGCTGCGCCCCATCCTCGACTACGCGTACACGGGGCAGAGCGGGGTGACGGCGAGGACCGTGGAGCGCCTCCTGCCTCTGGCCGACCGCCTGGGCGTCGTCGGGGTGGTCCAGCAGTGCTGCAGCTTCCTGCTGGCCGAGATGCAGCCCGAAAACTGCCTCGGCATCCTGCGGTTCGCGCGCCAGTATTTCTGCCACGACCTGGAGGAGAGCGGGCGCCGGTTCGTCCTGCACCACTTCCGCAAGATCCTGCACCGCAGGTGAGGTGACCTCCGCGTGGCGCGTGCAGGGGGCGGCTCTCGCACGGATGAACAAGCGTGCCATGTCGCCGCCCCGCGCCGCCCTCGCGTCACCCCTTCTCCATCCCCGCGCCCCCGCTCCGCCCGGCCCCCCCGGCGCAGCCAGGAGCTGTACGACCTGACGGCGGACGAGCTGCGGCGCATCCTAGCCGATGACGAGCTCAACGTGCGCGGGGAGGAGGTCGTGCTCGAGGCCGTGCAGCGCTGGGTGGACAGGGACGCGCCCGCGCGGAGGCAGCACCTGCCCGAGCTACTGGCCTGCGTCCGCCTCGGCCGCATGTCCCTCGACTTCCTCAACGGCGCCGCGCAGGCCTACTCGTCCTCCAAGGATGATCAGGTAGCGTAAGTACACGCACTCCCAGCCGCTTCGCGCGCGGCGCGCGGCCCGGGCCAGCATAGTCAGCATCAAAACCGCACACACGTGCCTGGTACCGCCCCGGAGCCGCCCCCTGCACACTAGGCAACCCCTCTGCGAACGCGCGTGGAGGTTGCCTAATATAAGTATAGGTAGCTGGCGATCCACCACGCGGTGCGGTGTTTTTGCCTTACTTGTTAACGACCCTGGCCGCGGCCGGGCCGGGCAAGGTCACGAATAGAACCCCGACGCGCAGGCCACGGCGGAGGCCCTGGAGCGGGCCAGGGAGTTCCTCGAGGCCAACAGCGGGCGGGACGCGGACCTGAGGCACCCGCTGGCCAGGCCGCGGGTCCCGTTCGAGATACTCTTCGCGGTCGGTGGGTGGAGCGCCGGCAGCGCCACCAACTTCGTCGAGACGTACGACTGCAGGTGACTGCAGGTCCCGTCCCGGGATCCGCCAGGATGGGCCAGGGTCTTCGCCCGCCCCGTACCGTCCCGCTGCTCAAAGTCTGTCATTACGAAGAGCGCTCTCCCCGCTGTCTCTCTCGCACGTATACGGCGAAGCCCATGAGTCCGAGAGAGACAGAGCGAGGAAAGCGCTCTTTGGAATAAGTCGGCTGATCCTGATCCCTGCCATACCTCGTCCCGCGGCGTCCCGTCGGGCGTAGGGCGGACCGCTGGTGCCTCTCCTCCGCCACGGACTCGCACCCGCGCGCCTACCACGGACTGGCGGAGCTGGACGGCCTCATCTACGTGGTGGGGGGCTTCGACGGCGTCGAGCACTTCAACACTGTGCGCTCCTTCAACCCCGTGTCCAGGGAGTGGCGCGAGCAGGCCTGCATGTACCAGGCCAGGTGCTTCGTCAGCGTCTGCACGCTAGGTGAGCCTGGTCCAGTCCCCGCCCTGCACTGCCTCTAGTCTTATCTCACATTTGAGTCAGCAGCGTCCAACTAACTTCTGCATCGACCGTTGTTTTTTGTGGGAGAGAACAGGAGGAGAGATTTACGCTCTGGGCGGATTTGACGGGAGAACACGATTAAACACTGCAGAGGTCTACAACCCCCAAAAGAACCAATGGCGTCTGATTCCCTCAATGAACAGAGCCAGATCCGATGCCAGTGCTGCCACACTGAATGGCAAGGTACTTATTTTTTTAAACCAATGATTATGAATCACCAGTTTGCAACAAAAGGTAAAAATTACAACATAATTGCATTTTTCAAGGTGTACATAACAGGAGGATTTATGGGACAAGAGGTATTAAGTTCAGCTGAGATGTTTGACCCCTGTGTATCACAATGGACTCTTATTTCTTCAATGTTAAGTCCACGATCTGGTGTGAGTCTAGTGGCACACTGCGGATACCTTTATGCTCTGGGAGGATTCAATGGTCAAGACCGGCTCAGTTCAGGGGAGCGCTTTGATGGCAATATCTGGCAGCCAATAGCAGACATGATACATCCTAGAAGCAATTTTGCTGCAGTTGTTCTGGATGATTTGATTTATGTGATTGGTGGATTCAATGGCAAGCAGATTGTGAATTATAACAGTGGTCATAGTTGTCACACCAAAAAGTAATTAACAAACTAATTTATTTATTTTTGCAGGAACAATAATTGCAAACACAGAATGCTTGAATATTGATAAAAATGAATGGACTGAAGTGAAACAAATGAACTTGAATCGCAGTGCCCTGTCAGCTGTGGTTCTTGCAGGATTACCAACGGCCATTGAATATTCTTACCTGCACATACTACAAAGAGAACACTGTGCAGAGGGGCAGTAAAAGAAGCTGACCAAACATTGCAACACTTAACACATACAGTATGTAAAAAAGAATGACTAAAATGGTATATGATTTCGAAATATGAAGGGAATAGACTCCCTGGGAAAAATTAAGTGGCAAAGTGGCATTAAAGTGGATTTTGACATTGTAAGTGGCAACTTGCCACCTACAATGTCGAAATCCACTTTAGTACCACTTTGCCACCTAAAATTTTTCCCAGGGCTTAGTCTCAGCTTTCAGCATTGTAACAACTATTTTCATCAATTTCAGCCAAAGCATCCTGTAATTGAATGTAAATGTAAAAATAAGACAGCAAGTCCAATGAGTGCCACATTGTAGGACTTTTATTGCATCAAAATATGTACACTTAGATGTTCAATTGTATTTAAAATTAATGTACATCATTCATTTCCTAATCAATATTTTTTAAATGTGAGTCACTACCCTTGTTTGACATTTTGTACTACTGCTCAACTGCTTCAAATCTATCATCATAAAATTCAGATACAAGCATCTTTAAGATATCAGAGTCAGCTCACCACTTGAAAAATTTGCAAACATGAAAAAGAAAAAATATCTACTTATAAACCAGGTTGGACACCAAAGCCCGGACCAGTTGGTTCCCCCTTGAGTGAAGTTGGCTCTCCAATTGGTTCACACGCAAATCTTCCACTCCTGGACCAAAATTCAAAATGATATTCAAACTCTTATACAAATAACTAAAACTTCACTAATTGTATAGACGATACTAACCTTGGGCCAGCTTTGGGCTTCCTTCCAGCCTTTAAGTCTTCTAGGATTTCATCCATGTCTTTCCCTGTTAAATCCTCCTGGTTGAATAGATGAAAAAAGAATGAGGAAAAAGCAACTCAAGAGGTATCATCAATCCAAAAAATTCTGTAGCACTCACATAATAATCATCATTAATTTGCACCATAGGGGCATTTACACAGGCTCCAAGGCACTCAACTTCTGAGAGAGTGAAAGTTTTGCAGGGAGTGGTTTCACCAACTTGGATATTCAGCTTAGACTTAATAACGTTCATAATCTCATCAGAATTCCGGAGCCAGCATGGTGTTGTAGTGCAAACCTGAAGATGGTATTTACCCATAGGTTTCCTGTAAAGATTAGATTAATTGTAAGAGTTGAATTTAAGAGCAATTAGTTACATACATAAAGAAGAGCAAAAGCCTCTTACCTCATGTACATTGTGTAAAAAGTAGCCACTTCATACACCCTCATCCTAGGAATCTCGAGCATATCTGCTACATGGTGCATAGCTGAAAGAGGCAACCATCCATGCTGACGCTGAGCCAAGTCCAGCAGAGGGAGGAGAGCTGCCCTCTTGTGCCCTTCAGGATAAATGGCCATTAAGGCTTCAGCACGCTGCAATGAAAAAATATGCATAATAGCTAAATGCAATTCAGTAGCAAACCACTGAATAAATCAAGAAACCAACCTTCTTGTTGTTAGCATCAAATTCAAAGGGAATATCTGGATTGTCCTCAGGAGAATCTCTGTGCTGTGAAATAAAAACAAAAACATTTTAGTTTTCAATTGTAAAAAGTTCATATAAAAATTAAAAATCTCTATTTCTTACCACAAAGAGGTTGTCACTGAGGGCAGAGGATGATGTCTGAACCCCCCGAGCATTACGAACCTGAGGAGTTTGCAAACCATTTGTTAAAGTGCCAAAAGAGATCGGGGCTGACAGGTTAAAGGCTCATGTTAACAATATACCGCACTCAACACAAGAGGGAAATAGACGACCTATGCTTGAGCCCAAAATATGTTCCTTACAGTAAATAAGAAAAGGAACGCTGTTTGTGTTTCAGCAAAATAAATCAACAATGAATTGCAAGACAACTTCAATTTTTGTTGGAAATAAAAATTTGAGGTGGCAGGATTCTCTTACATACAGGCTGAAAGAACGTATCCTCTGAAAATGCTTTAAATTTATTAAACTTGACGTAGTGGTCTACAGCCGTAATAAGTTAAGTAACACTAGGGGGGGAAATGTAGGTTATTTTTGAGTAATGAGTTGGGAATCACATTCAAACGGTGATAGAGATATGTCGTTAAGGAGTGATAAAACAAAAACACGAGTAAATTCTTACTAGGGCTTGCCCGATCTGCTTAAATGTCTTCAGCATTTTCTTGTGTTTTCTTACAAACTAACTCCTTCAAATGTTATTGCTGCGGGTCGCAGCCGTCGACAGCAGATGATGGTACCAGCCACAGCCCACTAGATTCACATCTAGAGGAGTAGGAACCGGAAACAGTTTTGAGGCCAGGAAAAAGGCGGAACAGTTAAGTGTCGTGAAAAGGCATGTTTGGGTGTTTCCGTCTGTTATTTATTTTCACGTTTACAAATCTTAAAAATTTATTTTATTAAAGGCTAGTATTTGCCTTACTAACTACAAATACAGCATCAGACAACCAATAATAAGCTTGCTGCAGGTCCCCTTCACAAAGATAAGGGAGACGCGTCCATTTTTCCACTTGAAAGTTCGCAGGATGCAAAACATTCTTGACGAAGCTAGCGACCTGCTCATCAAAGGAAATCCCCTCAATAGGAAGTCGTTCTTCCGGCTGGTGGTCACCCTTTCCACCTAAAAAAGAAGAAAATAAAAAAAATCAGTAACGTGGAGTTATTGATAGCCTTGCATACTCCCCGAAAATAGAAGTATTGGCAATTAGACAGGAAAAAAAAAGCTAGAAAAGCGTAATAGTTGATGAATAATTACCAACTTCAACGTAGGGCTGATATGGCAGAACTATAGCAAAAATTGCTTTTCCTTCAGGAGTTAATGAGTCATGAATTTGAGCGAGTAGTTCTTCCGGCTTTGAACACCGATCTAACACATTTAGGCAAGATATGACATCCCACAGCCCACTGTTTGCCCAGTTTTCTATTTCTAGGATCCTAAAACAGTTAAAAAAAATATATGTATAAACAGAAAACACGGCAAAAAGTAATGTATTGTCCCCATGAAAAGCGGACTGTCCTTGATATAGCGTCTATACCTGTATTTTCTCCGAGCCAGTATTTTTCGCATGGGAGCTGAAATTTCCGTGACAGACACTTCGTCAAAAAATGGTTCCATCTGAGAAGTTACAGCACCGTCCCCTGCTCCTAGATCTAGCAGACGACCACCTGTGCGTCCTTCAACTAGACGCGCGAACTGTTCCGACGAAAAAACGAACATGGATCCGCGACCAAGAAACCTGAAACAAGCAAACACAAAAAATATGGCTTATCGCTTATTTTAAAAGAAATACACTTTGGTCTGTGACGTTGTGTGTGTGTGTGTGTGTGTAGGGTGGTGGTGGGTGGAATGGGGGCTCTTGACTCTTTCGAGATCGTTGCTCACAACGCTTACTTATTCGCTTCTCGACGACGCTCACTGCTTACTATAGTACGATCGGTTACAAAGTCTGCATTCAACATCACTAGAGAGTGTAAAACAAAACAAAAAAAAAAAATGAAGAAAAAGTCCGCTGCGGACAGGATTCGAACCTGTGCGGGCAGAGCCCATTTGATTTCGAGTCAAACTCCTTAACCACTCGGACACCACAGCTGATGGAGGGGGATGCGCGCGCAGCCGTAGTACAAACTGAGGCCGCGGCCGCGCACGGTCCCCACGCGAACGGAGTATCGCCACAGCCGGCGGCGCTGAGCTTCAGCCCATCGTCAGGAGAGAGCGCCACCATCGGGCATACCCCGCCCACACGGACTTCCCTTCAGCCGTATTCCTTTATCTTTGAAGTGGAAAAACATTCTATTAGGTTTGAACGTTAACAATAGATGGTTCCCGCTCTCGGCGTTTGGAGAAGAAGGGAAGAAATCAAGACCGGAACCAGTACTCTATTTATGCTTTTCTCGAATTGTAAACCATATTTCGATCCTCATTTGTCATCAGGAATCGCACGTACAATTTTCAAATCAGATTTGACAGCGCATTTACTGAGATTTTGTTACTGGTTCCGGTCCTGATTTCCTTACTTCTTCTCCAAATCTCGAGGGTGGGAACCATCTATTGTTACCAAGAATTCGAACCAGCTAATTAATGAATTCTACTGAAGTTTACTGCATTATGCGAGTGGAACCAAACCAACACAGCATCTCAAAAAGCGCATAAGGACCTCTTCTTGTTCGCAAAATAAAATCCCCGAATAAAATAGTTCAAAAAAAAAAAATATACATAATCAAACGTAATTGATAGGGAAGAAGGTATGTCTGCACAGTGAGCAGGGCGTGCAACAACCTGACCTGTGTCACCTCGAGCGGCGCGGCGCGGCGGTGCGCTCGGCAGGACTGGAGACTCTCGTCTCTCGAAGCCTCCCCGCCTGCGCCTTCAGTCTCTCGCATGAGTTGTCACCTCTCCCATTTCCAGATGTAAAAAGGGATTTGAGCGACATAAAAAAAAAGAAAAAAAGCAGAGAGTGTGGGTGGTGGGTGGTTCAGGGATAGAGGGGCGGGGAGGGGGGAGGGAGGGAGGGGCGGGGGGTAAATCTTATTAAATTGCCCGCGGTCCTCTCCCGCTGCCTCCCCTCTCCTCCCCTCCCCTCGTTTCCCCTCCTCGCTTCCATCCCTCCCACCTCTCTACCTTGTCTTCTTTCTTTCACACACTGCTTTCATTCGTATGAGTTCGTCATTCCTCTCTCCCTCCGCCCTCCCCGTTTCTCACACACACACACACGCATCCAGGGGAAGCGAGCTCCAGGCTCCAGCAGCGCCCCTATTCCTCTCTAGCGAGCGTGCCGCAAGATGGCTGGAGGAAGAACAATCGCGCGGAAAGTTTCAGCGGTAAAAGGTGCTAAGGGTGCGGCGCCGGGGCCGAGGCCGGGGCCGAGGCCGGGGCGGGGAGGCCATGCGAGAGCCAGCCGCCGGGTAGTGAGCAAGCACTCTGCTCTGAAGCACAGGTAGGCTGCCGGACCGGACAAGATCGCAGGACTGTCTCGTCCAAAAGCGGGTGAGCGTGTGTGGGTTTGTGTGCGAGTGTGTGTGTGTGTGGGGGGGGGGCGTGATATCGCCGTCACCGTTTTAGAGCTCGAGCACGACGCAGCCGTCGAGGCGCCGCGCCGTGTGTCCATGCGCGCAGACTAGGCCAGGCCCGCGCCCGCACCGTCAAGTAGCAGTTGGAGTGGACGGTCGTCCCGTTCTTGGGGTAGAGTGCGGCGCGGGAAGGGGTGAGCCAAGCCGGGACGGACCGGGACGAGGGCAGAAGGCGAATCTCATACATGCATTATAAACAGAACGCAAAATGAGATGTTTTATTTATTTTGAGAGGTCGCCGGGAGCGAGCAAAAAGAACAAAAAGGGAGACAAAGGCGCACTCCGCCGCCCCGGCGCTGCCCTCGCGCTGCCCTGGTGGCAACTCAAGGCTGGAGCGGAGAGGAGAGGCTGGGCAAACCCGCGAGCTGTGACTCTCACGGGTTCCAGTGTAGGGTTGCTCTAGACGCCTAAGTGTCCAGTAGGGTGATTCCACACAGTGGTTTCGTCTCTCCGTCCTAGTCGCACTCATGGGGCACGGCCTTAAGGTGCGAGCGAGAGGCCACCACTGAACGCTACTCGGAATCACTCCGCTAGTGCACCCGGGACGGGGCACACCACGACACGACAGAGTGGTGGGCCTAGCTGCGATGGTGAAAGGATCAGAGAAAGAATATAAAAGGATTTCACGCTTCCTAAGGCTGAGGCCGACCACCGAGTACTCACTTTTGGGCTGGGTGGACATGAGACCATCCGGGTTTGAGACTGAAGGACAAGAGACTGGACATGAGACTGTCCGAAGCGCCAAAGGGGTGCAGGTGCGACCGCATACTACGACCACCGGGCCCAGTCTCATGTCTGAGACAAGCAGTCTTATGTCTAAGGCAAGCAGTCTCATGTCTCGGACACAGGTGCACACAGGAGTACGGAGTATGTGGATCACAGTCGGAGAACACGGCGTACTACATGTCGGAGTACGCGGAGTACACCTGGAGTAATACGTTCTGGCCTGTGCACAGGAGCCCTTCAGTCGTGCACCCCTTGGCGCCAGACTCTATCGTAGGGCGCCTTCGTTTGCTTGTAGAGGAAGGGAGCGAGGAAGTAGAGGAGGAGAGTGAAGTAAGGGGGGAGAGTAGAGGAAGAGAAAGGACATATAGAGATAGGGTAGCGGAGGCTGCGAGACATAGTATACTATGAAGGTGTGTGTATGAGAGAGAGAGAGAGAGAGAGAGAGAGAGAGAGGGAGAGAGAGAGGGAGAGAGAGAGGGAGAGAGAGAGAGGGAGGGAGAGAGAGAGGGAGGGAGAGAGAGAGAGGGGGAGAGAGAGAGAGAGGGAGAGAGAGAGAGAGAGAGAGAGAGAGAGAGAGAGAGAGAGAGAGGGGGGGCAGGCGAAGGGAATAGGCAATATGAGGCCGAGGGAGGCAGGCACGACGGGGAGAGATGAGAAGACTGTAAGATGAGTGCATGAGTATGTGAGTATATGTTTTGCATGTGAGGGCGCCTCGCCTAGTCTCACTCCGGCAGCAGCGCCCCCGGCCCGGCCCGGCCCGTGTGTCTGTGGGAGTGTGTGCGCGGCGCGCAGATAGGGGGAGCCGGTGTCGCGGGAGGACAGCCAATGAGCGCCTAGTCTCTCCCTCCCACCCTAACACATACTAACACACTCACACACGTTTGCCTATCAATGCGGCCAAGCAAAAATCGATATTCCTTGAGATGGTCTACTTCTCCTCCTCCTCCTCCTTCATATCCTCTCTCTCTCTGCCTTTCTTTCTTTCTCTCCCTCTCTCTCTCTCTCTCTCTCTCTCTCTCTCTCTCTCTCTCTCTCTCTCTCTCTCTCTCTCTCTCTCTCTCCGTCTCCCCTCCTCTCTATCGCTTCTTCCACCCTCCGCCCCGCGAGCGTCGCGCTCCCGCGCCACCCCCTCCCCCATCCCATTTGCAAATAAATGATGTATATGTATGTGTACACACACGGGGGGAGGGGCGCGGCGGGGCGCGGGTGGAGGTGGGGACATATCTGCGCCCCCGATGGGCTCACCTCTATCTCACCCCCTCCTCTCTCTCTCTCTCTCTCTCTCTCTCTCTCTCTCTCTCTCTCTCTCTCTCTCTCTCTCTCTCTCTCTCTCTCTCTCTCTCTCTCTCTCCCCTCACGCCCTCCCCTCCATCGCCTCCCCTTCCTTAACTTTACTCTTTCTTCATTTTCCGTACGCGGACCCCGTCCCTTTAGCGCCCTTCCTTTTTATTATATATATATATTTTTATATAAACCAAACAGTCTCCCCGGTTCTCGCTCCGCGTCCGTGCCATCCCTGGCCCCTGGCCCCTGCTGCCCCGGCCGGCCCGGACCGCTCATACGTTTTAAGCCTGTATATGATGATGGTGTGTGTCCTTTGGGTATCCTTGGCAAATTTGGCAGCAGCAGGGGGAGTGCGGGGGAGGAGAGATGGGTCCAGTCACACGCCGCGCAGCCGCGCACACAGCCGTAAAGGGCCCTGCAGAGCGGGCTGCCAGGCCAGGCTGCGCCCCGTTTACCCGCGATAGCGGAAAAAAACATTAGCACATGCAGCTAAAACAATTGCAATACATGCACAGCTAACATTAGGAGCGATTTAGCTAAAACTTAGCAATACTGATAAACACTTTGCTCCTTAGCTAAGCACTTTTGCTCCTTACCCAAGTGTGTAGCAGTATTGCTAAGTTTTAGCTAAATAGCTCAAAAGGTTAGCTGTGCGTATGTTGCAATTGTTTTAGCTGCATGTGCTAATGTTTTTTCTGCGTGATGCCTAATAACGCACGGGCTTTCGGACCGGCGCTGGAAGGTACGCCGGCCCACGCTTGCAAACTCCGAATCAGGCCGGTGAGGTGCGACTCTCCGCAACACATTCCACGGAAGCAAATGGATTCGCTGATACAGCTAATCATTCGATGTATTTTTCCACTGGTGATAATACTAGCTCGTAACAGCTAACTGTTAGCTGGAAGAGCTAAGATATAAAGCCTCAACAGCTGGTACTGTTTTTATGTAGACATCTGTGCGAGGGCTTATATTTTAGCTCTTTCAGCAAAGTAATTACCTGGACGAGCTCACATTCTCACCTAAGGAAAATACGACGAATGAATAATTAGCTGTTTCAGCGAATCCATTTGTTTCCGTGATTGTGCGCGAGGTGTTCGGGTCCGCATGTCGGTTTCGTCTCTCTATCCTTATCGCACTAATAGGGCGAGGCCATAAGGAGCAAGAGAGATGACACTACGAACCGCTTTGCGGGATGGGTCTGCTGGCCGCGGGCTGGCCGGGCCCGAGCGGCCCGAGTCGTGTAGTTGCGAAGTCTTTCGGGCGGCCCTGTGCCCTGCGCGTGCAATACGCGTTCGGGCCCGGAGACCGAATGAGGCCCGTGCACTTGGCATCTCTGGCCGGACCCGGACCCGCCCGGCACGCCGCCCGGACGGTAGGCAGAGCGCAGCCACCGCTGCGTGGCGGGTCTGCCTACCCCACCAACACCGCATGCTCGACAAGCTCGCGGCCGCGCCGCGCCGCGCCGCCCGAAACCCACACGATTAGAACCTTTGGACAAAGTACGTCCACTGTAAACTTGTGTAGTAGTGATACTGACTACTGGGGATGAAATGATAAAAATTACAAATAATACTTGAAACGACAAATGCGCCGTGGTGTTTTACTTGAGCTGAGCGCGTGTGGCTGACGGCGTCCTTGTCCTTCACAGCCTCTCCCTGCTCCCCTGCCCGGGCTGTCTCCCGCTCGTCAGTTCTTGCAGAGCTGGGCCGGGCCGGGCCGGGCCGGGCCGAGCAGAGAGACTTTAGTTTATTTGCGCGTCATCTCCTCGCCGGCGCGAGATAATTTTCAGGAGAAATATTGTCGTTCTCGTCGCGCCGACGACGAAGGCTTTTTGCTGCGGGATGGAGAGAGAGAGGAGAGAGGAGAGAGAGAGAGAGAGAGAGAGAGAGAGAGAGAGAGCGACTTTGAAGGCAGAGGCCGACGCGTGTTATCGTTTGTCAGACAAGCACGGAGAGCTGCAGAAGCACCTTGCACCCACAAGCAGCACGCACGCGCGCGCGCATACTCACAAACGTAAAGTGCACGCACGCAGATACATACACCCCCACACACACACACACTGTAAAAGGAAAGTCGATTTTAGAAGGGTCAGTCAGAACCCCGTTTGAATTTCGGAAAGCGTCGAAAAACCGTCCGGAAACAAGCGAAATCTGCTCCAACGCTTTTCGAAGCGACAGTATTCGTATACGAACTTATGTATTTATAAATAAGCCCTGCGTCTGAACTACGACGAACACAACGCACCCAGAAAACGGTGTTCTTGATTACAGTAGTATTCAAATACAGTCGAGAACATCTACTTGAAATGAGCATGTGGAACTTTTGAACCAAGTAAATGATATATTTGATTCAAGTTCCACGTTCTCATTTCAAGTAGATGTTCTCGACTGTATTTGACTTCTACTGTAATCAAGAACACCGTTTTCTGGGTGCGGTTTGTCGACACTGCAAGAAGCTGCTATTGCGTCGGATGGTGGCGAAACACGATTCAGCTCAGAGTCGAAATTCGAACTCCATATTCGTTTCTCAAACCGAGATCATGGGAGCGAAATTAGGCGGTCAGAGAGTTCGGATTTCTTCATTGACCGTTCTTCGACGATGGGAGACGTCGAAAATCGACTCTCCTGTTTACAATGCACACTGCACACATCCAGGTAGCAATGTGCTACTAGCGGATACCACAACTAAGTTCACCCACTGTGCCCATCTCCATCAAATCTGCACCTCGAGGTTAGTCGCCGTTCCAATTTCTACGAATGTCAAATTATTTTTGTCCACCAAAGGACACAGGCTGATCTGAACTGGACTCTGGACTAAGCGCAGGAAAATAAAAATCAACGAGACTTTTGTCTCTCTCCCACCCACACAGCGGTCAGACGCCGTGAGGGGTAGGCCGGGGCGGGGCGGGGCGCGGCGAGGAGGAAGCCGACCCCCTCAGAATGTCACGTCGATCGGCGGCAGCCCCTCCGCCCCGCCCCACCCCACCCCGCCCCGCCCCGCCCCGCCCGGCGCTCCTGCAGAACAGAGCGGCGCTGCGGAGTTTTGGCGCATATCACTTAAAACGGAGGCGGCGGTCTACGGGGGAGGGAAAAGACGTTAGGGGTGGGGGTGCAGGAGGCGAGAGGCGCGGGGAGAGAGATAGGGGCAGCCAGAGAAGGTACGAGGGGGAGGAAGAGTGAGCGAGAGAGAGAGAGAGAGAGAGAGACGAAAAGAGCGAGCGAAAGAGAGAGACTTATTATATTACGGGCAGAAAGGGTAAGAAGAACGGTGTGTGACGGAGGGGCGGTGGCAGCGGGGGGCGGAGCGGGGCGGGGGCGGCGGGGGCAGGGCGGGGAGGGTATTCACGAGTGTGCGCATGTGCGCGCCGGCCGCCCCGCCGCCCCACCACGCCGTTCCATTGGTCGACTCGGCGGAGGGAGGGCCACATATGAGTCCGTCTGTCTCCCCGCGCCCCCGCGCGCGCGCGCGCGCGTGTGTGTGTGTGTGGTGCGCGCTGCGGCGGCAGTGCTAACTACTCTATCGACGACCACCCCCGCTCCGCCACCCTCCGCCCGCGCCCGCCCGCCCGCCCGCCCGCGCGACTCTCGCGGGAGGTCGCGAACCTCGTCAGCCCCGCGCCGCCCCGCGCCGCCCCCGACGGGAGGGTGTACCCGCGCGGCGGACCGCAGCCATATACGTGAATTATGCCTTTGTTTGCGGTGCAACCAGCCTCGGGTGGCGCGGTGGCGCGGGTACCGTTGAGCGAGCGTTGGTGGATCGCACACGTCCTACCCCGCTCGCCCGCCCAGCCTCCTCATCTTCCTCTCTCTCACACACACACACACACGCACATGAGGGGTGGGGCGGCCACTGGCTCTACTTTGTTCTGCTGTGTGTCGCACGCGGCTCTGCGCGGAGATGAGTTGCCATGGCTACAGTGAGATGGCGGCCGGACCGGGCCGAGCGGGCCATCGAGTCGAGACGTATAACCCCTCCCCCCTCCCCCCCCCCCACATCGCATCTGCATGCGCACGCGGACCCTTAAAAAAGACAAAGATATGTCTTTTTGGACATTAAAACCAACCGCAACTGCGCGGCCACAGCAGCCACACAGGCTGTTCAGTGCGTCTTAAAGGGGCAATAACATTTAAATTCACACCTTGTCTCAGCGCGTCTTGATTTCATTGCCGGAATATTGGAGACATAGTTTGCAGTCAGCAAGGCCCTGCTGTCCCTGCCCCAACGCGGCTGTTGAAACGGATTCGTGTCCAGGTCCGAGTGAGTCACCTGCCCCGCCCCGCCCCGCCCCGCCCCGCGCCGCCCGGGGTCTCCTTAATAACTGAGACTGGCCCGGCCTCGCCCGGCCCAGCGCTCTGGAATGGACTTGAACCGCCCCAAAAAAGTGTCCTCAGCCGTCCCATCCTTGTCACCGTCCCGCCCAACCCGCCCCGCCCCGCCCCGCCCGGTCCCGCCACGCCGGTCCTTGCGAAAGAAATAAGCAGAGGGCTGATTCACATGGCCATTCATCGTGCCCTTCCCCTCATCATATTCTGCGCGTCCTCCGTGTAAGGCTTCCCAATTTCGGCGAAGCTGCCGCTCAGTTAAGCGAACTCTCCCGCTCGTCTCTCTCTCTCTCTCTCTTTCCATCCCTCTCCACTGTCGTTCTCGCTGAATCTTTCTCCTCTCTCTCTCTCTCTCTCTCTCTCTCTCCACTGTCGTTCTCGCTGAATCTTTCTCCTCTCTCTCTCTCTCTCTCTCTCGCTCCCCCTCCACACATGCCCCACTTACACGCTCAGTTCTCCTCATCACACATAGATGGCGCAGGTGTGTGTGATTCAGCAAACAGCGAGGCGGGCGGCTGTGGTGGATGTGGGGGCACCACCGCGCCCCGCTCCGCCCCGCTCCGCCCCGCCCCGCCCCGCCCCGCCCTCGCTCCGCCCCGCTCCGCCCCGCTCCGCCCCGCCCCGCCCCGCCCCGCTCCGCCCCGCTCCGCCCCGCTCCGCCCCGCTCCGGCCTCACCCCGCCCAGCCGCGCCCCTCGCCCTGCCGCGCCCCGCGTCTCAGGTCGATATCGCTCTGTATTCTTACCGTGTCTGTGCATGTCTTGTCAATCCGGCCCCAGTCCCTTCCCCTACCCGCAGCTCCCAAAGTCCGCGGCCGCCGCCACTCCGCCCCGCCCCGCCCCCTCTACCTCCCTGCCGCCCCCACCTGAGCCGCCGCGGACTGGCGCGACGCGTTCTCAGGCTGCGGCTCCACCCTCTGCCGATGAGCACTCGGCTACTGAGCGCCTCACACAAGAAAATGTGAACCAACTATTCTGTCGACACAAATGTGTACATTGTACGCATTGTTCCGTGTATACAAGTCATGCATGCATTAAATGTGTACGTGATCATGTATGCATTTATTGCCGTGTACATGCTGGTACATGCTCGCATTATGGATTTATTAATGTGTATATGGCAGGTACACTAACGGCAATGTATGTACTTGTCAATGTGAACATATGGTCGTAATGTACACATTAATAAATGCGTAAACGAGCAGGTATACATATATTAATGCATACATGGTATGCACATATTTTAGTTAAGAGTTCATAGCACACTGTGAAGAATATTCGTAAAGGGTTATAACGGGAAAATTTTCCATGATAAATGTCGTTAAGTTAGAACATCTATTTGTATTGTTACGATATTTTTTTTTTAACTGTGTGTTGACTTCGCTTCGACGAGTAAAATTTGCTGACGTAAATTTACGACTGCTATAGTAAATTTACAACTGAGTCGTAATCACAAATTACGAAAAAAGTCGGAAATTTACGAATATTTTTTCACAGTGCACGTATGCGCCGAAAAATGCATACAATGTACATATTTTGGTTGCCAGAGTAGAGCTGCTTCTCACGTGGGGAGGGGGAGGGGTGCCTAACTTTACCCAGAAAATCTAGATTGTTGTACTACATGAAGGTTTCAATTGCAAAACTCAGAAAAAAATACCGTTATAAATGCAAATTTTCGTTCATTGCTGAGGTCAGCATGATCTCCGGCATGTAGGCTTGTTTGAAAGAAAAATTTTAAGCCGGAAATCATGCTGACTTCAGAAGTTCTGTTTAAAGCCACGGTCGAAAAGTTGCATTTGTAACTGTAGAACTTCTGAGTTTCGCAGTTTAAACCGTCAGAGTACAATACTTAGCAGAGCAGGTGCAACACAGATTTGGTACACGGGGAAAACAAGAGTCTTGGTTTTCAAGCAGTTTTGAAAAAACAAGCAGCTCTTATGGACAAAATACAAAGGGTTTCTGGGGCTGCTTGAAAACCAGGACGAAGTTTTTTCCGTGTAATGGTAACCACTGGTAATACTCACACTCGTAATATGGGGATTCCTCAAGGAAAAATTTTGTTGGTAAAGGAAGACATGCATTTTAGTGCACATCTTGAATAAATGCAAACGAAAATGTTGAAAATAACTAATTGGCGTCCATCCCAAGGGCAAAAAATTAGTTCGTCCATTGGTATAGATACAAATTTTGACACTCGCAAGAATCAGAAAGGTAACTGCTTAAAAGATTTGATCAAAAAACACACCCCTCTTGGGGAAAAAAATGGCCTTTCAGATTTAGCAGAGTGTGGTTTAATACTACTTAGGATTCATCGGTAATTAAATTAATGCAGTCACCGGAATTTCGGTCGCCACAACCATGACACTGGTGCACGGTAAAAATAGTTTCTTGTATTTCAAGATCTGTCTTGGATGTCCATTGGTATTCTCCATAAGATCCAAGAAAGATCTTGAAATACAAGAAACTATTTTTACCGTGTGTCTGAACGATGATGTCGTCCTGGAGTAGCAATACGATGGTTGCAACAAACTTTTAATTTTTCTGGGTGAGTACGACTGTAAAATCTCAAATTTCGAAGTGGTGGGGATGGAGTTCACAACTTCAAGTGGAGTGGCTCGTCCAATCAGTTTAAGATACACACACACATTCGCACACACATTCACACGATAGGGGTGAAAGGACGTGGACTTAGCGATACCTTCCAGAGCAGAGCTCGACGAAACTTTTCGATTTCCATTCACGAAGAAAGTTTTACCCCGAGCGGCGCTCAGGCCAAGCCGCCCCCGGCCGCCCCTCCCCGCCCCAGCCAGCGCACCCCACTCATGTGTCCACCGCGGCGTCGATACTTATTACAAAAGTAATCTCACATCCTTCTTCTCCCCTGCCGCCCCCGGCCCACCCCCCCCGGCCCGCCCCCAGCCCGCCCCAAGCCCGCCCCCGGCCCGCCCCCGGCCCGGCCCCGCGCGTCCCCAGCCCCTGTCCGTCCCTGCGCGCCTCTGCCGCCGCCTCTCGCATGCCAATTTTGCATTCTAAGAGCGTTTAAGATCAGTCCAACCCCTTTGGCCCCCATCCCAACCTGCCCCACCCCGCCCCACCCCGCCCCACCCCGCCCCGCCCCTCACCCACCCTCCGCGCTCTGTTCTTGAGGGTCGCTTTGGACGCGCGCCGCCGTTGGGAGGGACGGGTGGAAGAAGGCAGTCGCGAGGGAGAGAGCAGAGAGAGAGAGAGAGAGAGAGAGAGAGAGAGAGAGAGAGAGAGAGAGAGAGAGCGAAAAAACGGCGAATGTGTAGGCAAGTGCAAAAAAGGAGGTGGGCGGGGAGGGAATGAGGCAGAATGGCATTATTTCGCTAACCACCCGCGCGCACCCCTTTGAGCGTCCCTCCCCACCACCCCCTCCCCTCGCCCTTCCTTCTCGAATGGCGTCCGCCAACGCGTTGCGAATCCCCTTTTACCCTTTTCGTGTCTGAGAGGCGCGGGGCAGGGCGGGGTGAGGCGGGGAAAGAGCGGGTCTGGGGAGATGACGGCAAGAATATAAAAATATCAATAACTAGTCCTGGTCTGGTCCGGTCGAGTCCTGGACACACGACTCCCTCCCCTTATCGCCGGCGAGCACTCAGGAGGCGACAGCAGGCCGGCCCTAGCCGACCGTGCTGTATCTGCCTCAGCCTGCCTGCCAGCCTGCGTTAGGCAACCCCTAAGCGCCGCCTTGCCTAGTAGGCAGGAGCAGACAGTATTCTGAGTATGGCCCACACTCTAAATGCGAAGGTACAATGTACAATTTTGTTCTCGAACTGGGAACGTTTCGAGCACATCCAGCCAGATGCAAATTTATTCCCAACAACACTGATAAACCAAGTGTTCAACCCTTCAACACTTTTAAGAGTTTAAATACCATTTAAACAAATAAAAGTGTTCAACAGAGTTGTTGTGCACTTAAAAGTGTTCAACTCTGAAGTTGTGCACTTGTAAGTGTTCAACTCCCCGGTTGCACACTTCCCCGGTGCAGTGCGTCCAAGCTAAGGAAGTGTGTAACCGGGGAGTTGAACACTTTTAAGTGCACAACTTCTGAGTTGAACACTTTAAAGTGTTGAAGGGTTGAACAATTGGATTATCAGTGAAGTTATGTAAAATTTTACACAATCTGTCTAATTTTAGGAACAAATTTTGCATCCAGCTGGATGTGCTCAAAAACGTTTCCAGTAAAAATCTTAGCATTTAGAGTGCAAGGAAAAAAAATGTATTAAATTTTACAGTTGTGCGAGATGCATGGCTTTCGCGCGAGGGGCCTCACAGCTCTGCAGAGTGCACCGGATAGCCAATGATTGACAGATTGCATGAGTAGTTTTGGGGGCTTATGTAAAGTGAAACGAGTGAAACGCCTATGTAGGCAATAGGTACGTATTTTGTGAGGATCCTCCATGCCATGTCCGAGTCAAGGATTTCCCCTCCCCTTTCTCTCTATCCTAGTTTGCGGGTGCAAAGCCACGGCTTTGCGCCATTAGGCGTCACGTTTGTTGGCGTGACAAGTTTACATGTCACACCAAGAAACGTGACAGACGACGCATTTTAATGATTTTCTTCAATATCTTACTCTATCTCAGCGATTGGATTCAAATTCTGAGGTCACCGTCATTTTCACCGGGAAATTCCGGTTCGAACGAGCGCACATACGATAAGGTTCCGAGGAAAGGGTAACAAAGATACAGCAGTGTCGATTAATTTTTGTATCTTCTTAAAATTTGTTATTTTGCAATAACAACTCTCCTATTACATGTAAGCCCGGTTAGATCAAAATTTTCCGCCGGAAACGATGGTGTGCTTAAAAATATGATAATGCAGCTCACGCTAATATTTCAGAAAGCACGAAAATAAACGCATTTGTCACGTTACAGACGTTACACATATCACATTTGATTTTCCAGTGCCAGGTAAATGTAGGTGATCCTCCCGTATATACTAAAATGTAACGAAAACTTCTCAAGCACTGAGGAATCCCGTAGCTTATGACCAAAATGACAACGAAACGCAGCGCATTTTTTTTTAATGGGGCTGTTAAAACATCTAAAACGGGAGATATCCGGCGTTGAAAATTACGGGCGTTTCCGCACCTACACACTAAATGGGAAGGGACAATATTGTCCCAAGAAATGTTGCGTTTTTGTGCACGCCAATCCCTTTAGACATATTTGTGTAATAATTTGGGACGATTTGTAATATATCGGATGCAAATTGCCTCAATTTAGTGGGACGATTTGTCCAAAGAAAATGATGTGTATACAAAAACGCAACATTTTCTGGGACAAAATTGTCCTTTTTCATTTAGAGTGTACTTAGATGCAAAGAGTCCAAAAATCCAGTTTTCATCAAAAATGGTCTGGGAGTCATGAAACACAAAACACGGAATTTTGGTGTACGGGACGGTCGGTATACTTTTCATGTACGGGAAGGTCGGTATTTTTCTGGTGCGGTCGTCCCATCAATTTAAAGACGGTTCATATACCGGCTAAAAAATTACCAGTCCATCCAGTCAAAATTCCCGTTGTGATTTTATGAGTGGGGTCTCCCAGCCCAGTAACCACACTATTGTGCACACTTTTCTAAGAAGGCAAGTTGAAAAATCAATGACGGGATAGGCGTCGGAATAAAGAGGGGAAAAAATACAAGGAAGAGAGAGAGAAAATACCAATCGGAATGTGTTAGAGGTTGCACCTCGGAGCGGAGCGTGCGGAGCGCAGGGCGGGAGAGAAGCAGGAGTAAGGGGACAGGGAGAGATGGGGACACTGCGGAGGACGCGCATAGGGAGAGGTGTGAAGGACAAACGAACGGGAGAGCGGCGAAGTAATATACGAAGGGCTGTGGAGAGAGAGAAGAGGGAGAGATAGGGGTGAAGCGGCAGGAAAGGAAGGGCCGCGCCCGTCTCCTTAGAAAGAAAGGGAGAGTATTCAAAAAATAAGGTGACGACCACTAAAGGGGCGGAATGCCTCAAGGGCTCAGCGAGGGGGTGGAAAAGAAGAGGGAAGGACCAGGCCAATGTGATTGGAATGAAGGTGGAATACGATTCGCCCCTTTTTCTTCCTGTTTGCTGTGAGGGCAGGGGGGTGGGTGGTGGGGCTCCCGACTCCAGAAAGGTTTGCACATACACCGGGCGCGATATCACCACAACAAAAATAACCGCGCGCGGAGTTGCGGTTATCTTTCCATTTTTCTTTTGCTCCGCAGTTGCCATGCCAGCATATCGAGTCGGCAGCCTTGGCCTACATACATTTTGTCGAAGAAGAGGGACTTCTCTCGCCCCGCCCCGCACCGCCCAAGCACTGTTCAATCCACTGACCCCGGGCCCGGGACGACCCTGAAATACGCGCATGGATGAGTGTGTGTTTTGCCAGGAAGAAAGACATCAACGATGTGTGTGTGTTGGTTTTACAACGTATCCTGATGCAAAATAAAAGGGGTTTCTGGCGCATCAGGGTAACGGATAAGTACACGGGAACACATTGTCCCCCGCGGTCCCGACCAGGCCGCGCCCACCAACGGCCCGTAGCGCGGTGGTAACACATCTGTAAACGCGGACCGTGAAGGCCCTTTGACGGCTTTTATGTATGTTTCATAGACACTTTTCCCACTTTCATACACCCGTATAACCAACCATATGTAGGGGTGCTTGTGTGGCGCCCCACGCCCCCACCCAACGCCCCCACCCCCCAGCCCGCCCCGTCACGCCGTTGGATTCATAGCTTTACTACGTCCCCCGTCCCCTTTCGCACCCACCCTATACATCTCTATAGCGCCAAGTTCACGATTTTCTTTAACTGAGAACAGAGGTGTACTACAACATTTAAACGAGTTGATCTGTTTCTATTGCCCTCCTCCCCCCGAAAAGAAAGAAAACTCTGCAGTTTGCTGTAAACTATCCACACCGAGGGGGCATGCACTAACGTAGTCGGGTCACTCCATCCTTAATAAAGGCGTACTACTAGTGTGCGTAATAGAAGCGTAATGGCCAAAATTCTCCATATTTTACTCATTTTTGAGTCGTTCTAGGTTGTTTCTGCCCGTTTTTGCCTGACTTTGGCCAAGTCTGTAAATTTTCGGAGCGTAATACAGCGTAATAGACGTTATAGTCGGGTCACATAGATTTCAAGAGAGAATGCCCCCTCGATCCAAACTGCAACAGACGAATCTTTCTCGGCCTTAGACTGTTTCGCCGAGAACAGGGTAAAAGGTCAGCATCAAAATTAAGGTAAATGTAGCTAATAAAGAGTGCAGAGGGCGGATGGACGCGACACGTACGCTCCGCCAGTTTAATATGCCACGCGGAGCGGGGCCCGGGGCGGGGCGGGGCGGGGCAGAGCTGGTCCATTCCAGCCGATCATAAAGTCACTCCTGGCGGCCACATTAAACGGAGGAAACAGAAAACGCGATGCATCCGAACACGGGGCGGCCTGTCCTCAGCGACCTGTCCCGCCACGCACCCGCAGAGTCCCGTATTCTCTCTCTCTCTCTCTCTCTCTCTCTCTCTCTCTCTCTCTCTCTCTCTCTCTCTCTCTCTCTCTCTCTCTCTCTCGCTGCCACGAGGGAACAGGGCTCATTTCGAAAAGAGGAAAAACACGCCGTGCTTGCAGCTATAATATAATCCTCCCAATTCTCAATGAAAACAGAGACAGAGGCAAGTCCGCTCCGTGCCCCACGTCCCCGACATTAACCCCACCGTTATGAACGGAATTTATAGGTCCTGGCAAATTAATAAAAGCTGCGCGTTCACCCGTAAATTAGCCTTAAATTGGCGACGTGTTAATCGCTTTAGCGGCCGGGGAAGGGGTGCTGTGCTGGGCCCTGCGGGATCGTGTCACTGCGTATTGGCCGTCGGACCCTCACGAGAAGAAGGAGGAGCGCTGGAAATCCACTGGAAACCCAAATGCGTGCGAATGTCAAACACTAGCAGGTCAATGATACTCTACGGTGTCGTAAAAAATTATTCACACACTTATTGAATAGAAGCGTGAATACTCAATCGCATACATGTAATACGGAAGTGGCAAAGTTTACGAATCAGGAAGAATGCTTCTATCCGTTTCTTTTGCTACGTTGTTAATTTTTTTTCCGCTCCGTCGGAGTGATGCACATTCCCGCAGGCAGACCAGGCTGGCCGCGGTAGCGAGAGTACTATTGACACTCGCCGAGTGCAACAACGCGACAGGCAGAGCGGTGATTAAGCCGTTCGGATGTAAAGGGAACCATTAAACCGTGTGAAGAGCCCATTAAACTTGTTGCAAAGGCCGAGCCGGACAGAGACAACGCGTCCTTCGCTCTCTTTCTCTCTCACACACAGACATAAATACACGTACAGCAACATGAGCCTCGGTGTGAAACCGGCCCAGATACACATTTATTAGAAAAGAAATATAACAAAAACAAGTAAAAACTGACAACCGTCCAGCTCTGAGTTTTGGCTGCTATGCGGGATTGCAGTTTGCTCGGCGCAGCAGGAATGACACTCCCCTCCCCCCACAAAAAAAAAGAAAATAATTAAGGAGAGGGAGAGGAAGGGAAGAGGACAGAGAGAGAGAGAGAGAGAGAGAGAGAGAGAGAGAGAGAGAGAGAGAGGGGGGGGGGAGTGGGAAAGGAGGGGGAGGGGCAGAAAGACTGACGAACACGGCTCGCATCGCATCGCCTCGCGCTCGATTTATAAATTAGAAGCCAGAATGAAGGTTTGACGTGAGTTGAGCGTGCGGCTCGACAGTACGGACCGGAGTCTCGATCGCCAAAGTCGGTCGTAAATATCCGAGGCGAGGCGAGCGCTCCGCAAAGAAGACCGCGAGGCTGGCAGTCCAGCGCAGACCCGAGGCACGCCGCCGCACGCGTGTAGTGTTACACGGACACGTTGGGCACCGCCAGAGCATCACCGTAGGGCACCGCCAGAGCACGGCGGCAGGCCGGTACGACACTAGATTGTGTCGTACGTAGACACGAATTTTTATTCATACGCAACTTGTGCTGTCAAGTGTGTGAAATTCCTACCGCAAAGACGACATGTAGTATGTAGCTTTAACCATTGTTTATTTTTGTGCAGGAGGGGGTTCACACACCTATACAAAAGTGTGGCATTCACACATTTGTTGGTTTTCCATGTGAGCGTTGAAATATTTGGAGACAAATCACGCTTGGAGAAATGGGAGGAGAGAGATGGAGAGAGACGAGAGGCGGGGCGGGGCGGGGCACGGGTGAGAATCATCATCAGCACACCGCTTCTTGACCATCCGCGGGCGTCTGCCGCGGCGGGCTGCCCCTCCCCGCTCCCCGTTAAGTCCATAAAAGCTTTAACGACAGTCGATAAACATACCACCTCACCTCGGGTCCGCTCTGCTCTGACGGGGCGAGCGTTGGGCCCCTCTGCCGGCAGGTCAGGCGCGAGTGAAGGGGGTGGAACAGCTATCGCCCAACCCACCCTCTCCTTTGGCCTCTAGTGAGCAATAATCTACCTTCTTCCAAACTCCTGCATATAGGCAACCCTCAGTGCATCGCCACACCGGACCTTGAACACACCACGCCCGATGCGGGACCATTTAAAGCACCGCGTGCGTCACGCTGGGCGATGCCCCCGGCCTATCCTACAGACTGGGCCACGTGCGGCCACGTGGCCCCGCCCGGCCCCGCCCGGCCCCGCCCGGCCCCGCCCGGCCCCGCCCGGCCCCGCCCGGCCCCGCCCGGCCCCGCCCGGCCCCGCCCGGCCCCGCCCGGCCCCGCCCGGCCCCGCCCGGCCCCGCCCCGCCCCGTCCTGCCGCAGAACTACCCCCCAGCCTCGGAGCGCGTGGACCCCCTTCCCCCTAGCAGCCCCTGAACCCCCACGGTAATACCGTCCCGACCCGGGCGACTTCCGACCTGGCCATAGTCAAAGCGATGTGCGAAATCTGCTCGGCGCGCAGCTCACCGCCCTCTTTGAAGCCTTACACCACTACGCTGCGCCCCCGCCCCGTGACGCCCCGCGCCGCCCCGCGCCGCCCCGCCGCTCGGGGGACCCAAAGGAATGCCTGTGATCTCTGAGTGCGATACCGTACCAAATCCAGTCCTCCTTTCCCCCCACCTGTTCCCCTGCCCCACCCCCACCCCGCACAGGCCCTGCCCGCCTCGGGTTTCTAGTGTCGCCTGCACCACCGCAAAAGGCTCGACTGGAACGAACCGATAGGTAAAGCGACAAAAATAAATATACTGCGGAGAGACAATTGCTTTGGTATGAGGAAAAGGAAGAAAAGAATAACTCCAACGGCTACTGAGCGACACTTTCAAAACCTATGGACTTCAGAAGTGTCAACAGGTGTCATGGTTATCGAAAATGCGCGGTTCTCATGCTATACATTGAACAGCAAACATTACAGTATAAGGCACGGCGAGACTCTTAACATAATAACTTTAAACACGCCAGGCCCCGGCCAGCACTTCGGTTTTCTCTTCTCGTGTCCGCTTTTATTCGACGCTCGCAGCCTCCCTCGGAGGCCTACGCGTTTCGTTTAGTGCTCTCCCCTCCTCTCCCGACAACAAACAGCTCATTACCGATGCAGCAACAATGAGCAGCGCAGCACCACCGACCAACGCTCCGCAATCGGGAGTGAGCTTGAAGGGCTGAAGCAAGGCACTTTGAAAAATCGCGTACGAGGATTCAGTCACGATTATAGTGATTATCAGTAGTTATTTGAGTTTATCTTTAAAATATTTACTGATTATTGACCAGTAATCACGCAACTTTTGGTCATATTTAATAATATTTCTCCATATTTGTCAGAATTTGTCAGTATTTGGGAATTTTACATGGTTATGATTTCGTAATTATCAATAATCATCTAGAGGGGGGTGTACGAGGATTATGGAAGTGGTAGACCCCGGTAGACCCTTGGGCTGAAGGAGCAGCGGGCTAGCCCGGTCCCGGGGGCGCTGCTGGGCCCTCTGGTATACTTACAAGGGCGGATCAATTATCAATATCATAGCGAACGTAACACTGTCCCGTCTCCAAACGCCGCCCCCCCCCCCCCCCTCCCGCGACTTCAATGTGAGACTGCTGTGAGAGTTTTTTTAGTTTTAGAATAGGCTTTATTGGGGGATTTAATTTTTACAAATAGGGCCGGGGGACTGAGTTAATTTTGTTACATCAAAATTTCCATGCAGTTTTCGTGTTTGTGTCCTAAAAAATTTGAGTTTCGATAGAGTTGAAAAGAAAATGGAAAAAGAATTTAAGGAAAATTTGGAGAGGAAGTTTAGGAAAAAAATGAGAAAGAAAAAGTGAGAAAGAAGAAATGTTTTAAGTGTGACGGCGCCTTGGCAGGGAAGAAACTGCAGTGCATCTCTGTCGGGGTGGTGGCCTATGCTGGGTTGTGCAGGAGTTTGGCCTATGACGTCGACTGTATCCAACGAATAAGGAGAGAGAGAGAGAGAGAGAGAGAGAGAGAGAGAGAGAGAGAGAGAGAGAGAGAGAGAGAGAGAGGGGGGCTCTAAATGAGGTATGTGATCTACATTAGGTGACGTCTCAGAGTCTCACACTTACGACTGCACAGACGGCACGCGGCAGGCCCTGCGCACGCCCTGACACCTCTCGTCGACCTGCAGTTTTCTTGCATTTCTCGTTCCCATTAATGCGAGGTGCAGAGGCACGGTGCAACAATGTGCAGCGCGTAAATCACGGTGTCGAACCGTCATTTGTTGCGCTCACACCCTCGCTCACACCATTACTGTCCCGGCAACACCTGCCGCTCGGCCAGGCCCCGCCGCTCCGCTCCGCTCCACGCGCGGACATAAAGGTTTCCACCTCCACCGGAAAAGCGAAGGGAACGCGAGGCTCTCGCGGCTCGGGAAAGGTTAGAATATGTCAAAGACAGACTGTCAGGGAGTCAAACGGTATCGCACGCTGTAAACGCTGCGGCCATCACTGGAACAACTAATATGTTTCATGTCACATGTGCACATGTGACTAGTTTAGGCAATGTCACGTAATGTTACCATATTTTCGGTAACGTTTGTAATGTGACATCCTCCATGTTAATTCTATAGGCAGACATAACACGTGGCACCGGATATCACGTTACCATAACGTGACCGAGAATTTGGTAACGTTTTGAAATGTGACATAAACTGGTCACATCAATTGATGTGACTCATGTCACATTAGTTTTTCCAGTGCACTCTTAAATGACACAGTTTGGCATTCCAAACGCCAAATCTTAGCTTTCTTCTGAAGAATGCGGAAGTATGCCAAGTTTTTCAATGCAAAAATTTGACAACATGCAATTTGACAACAATGCAAACATTGCACACTTCAAGGTGTCGAGCTTAACTAAACGTCACTTGGTGTGCAATGATTCGACAATTCCGAAACGTTCAATAAACTGCACACCATTTAGGTTTACTCAACGTCTGTTATGGCTTCTCAATAGCTGGTGCATGTGTCCAAGTGTACAAACATTCGACACTTGTGAGACGTTTTAAGTTTACACTCTTAAACCAAGTGTGCAACTGTTCAACACTTTTAGGGGTGCAACTCCACGTTTATCACGTGAAAGTGTTCAACACAACAGCCGTGCGATTGCAACTGCTCAACTCTACGGTTGTGTACACTGGAAATCCAAGTGTACGAATGTCGCACACTTGTAGGAGTGTGAATGTTCATTCGTACTCTTGGGTGTGCAACTTTTTGACTACCACTTAAAATATAACTTCTGAGGTCAGCATCATCTCCGGCGTAAAATTTCCTTTCAAACGAGCTCGCATGTGATAGGGTTGAGATTGTTACTTTAACATGGACACGCGCCTAAATACAACTTCAGACATTTGATTTGATGAACGTACCCTCTTAAATATAAATCGCAACCCTATCACATGCGAGCTCGTTTGAAAGGAAATTTTACGCCGGAGATGATGCCGACCTCAGAAGTTATATTTTAAGTGGTAGTCAAACAGTTGCACGCCCAAGTGTACGAATGAACATTCACACACCTACAAGTGTGCGACATTCGTACACTTGGATTTCCAG
>JAHWGI010000802.1:0-59136 GCA_029379305.1 Frankliniella fusca | reverse complement strand
CCTGAAAGATAAAGATAGATCCGAAATGCAGTGGTTAAAAATCAAGTTATCAAAAATATATAATTAGAAAGCAATCACTCACCTTAGTCAGTTTTCCTTCTTTAGAAGTTTTACTTGAAATATCATTATCCTCTTCATCTTCATAGTCGTCATCTTGAGATATGATGGGAGCTGGAGGAGCCTCAGGGACATCATCTTCTTTTTCTGAAACGAAAAATGATGAAAATCAAAATCTGGAATGTGGTTTAATTGAAACTCGATGAGGTATAAGAACTTGCGCAACCCACCAATTTTTTTCAAATCTTCTTCATCAACCCCAAGAGCCTGAGCCCTTTGGTTTTTGTAGGCCAGCGCTTGCTCAAGTGCCTGAGGAAGTCTGAGGTCATCCTCTGGATTATCCTCTTGAATAAATGATGGAGGTGGCGGAGCCATTGGAGTATCATCATCTTCTACCCCCGGTGGAAGCAGGGACTGATTGAGATGAGATAAGGGAATGGTATTATATGACTACTTTTAAGTTGTGCAAACTGGACACAGGCTTACAGAACACATACCTCATAAGCATCATCTCCAGGTGGCAAAGTCATTCCCAATGACGGTGGTGGCGGTGCTGTCAATAATCCTGCATGCACAATAATGTACCTTAGAATTACATAGCAGCTATTACCGAAAACTAGAATGGAAAAGCAAATCAGAGGCATACCTGGAGGTGCCATCTCTGACATACCATACGGCCCTACTGTTCCTGGTGGCATCATCTGGTTAGAAAATATAATAAAAAGAATTACCGGTTGAAGTAGTTTTGTAGCTAAGGTCAGGATCTAAACAAGTTGCAGACTTACATGATCCACCATCATCAATCCCGGAATCTGACAGGAGAAAATTTAATACAGTGATTCAAGAAATTGTACAAAAGAAATCTTAATCATGAACCAAAAATTTTGAGAGAAAGTCAAAATTAAATTTAGTTTAATTATAAGGCGGGGAGTGAAAATGGATACATTCGAGCAGATTAACAGCGATAAAAGTCTGACTGTGAGACTAGAGACCACGACCCATCCAAGTAAAACGTGACACATACTAAGGAACACATTCACCACTCCCACTGAAAATAAATAAATGCTTGAAGGACGAAACAAACATTGGAGAAGAAACGACTAACCTCTCCACCGGGAGGCGGTGGCTCATCCATTTTGTCTTCGGTTTAACGCAGGGCAATTTCCAATGGAAAGAGGCACATGCAAACAAAAGTCACTTTCCTACAGCTTATTTTTGATGGTAATAAGAACGAGATGAGATTAACAAAATAATCCCAAACACAACAATCTTGCTTGTGCCTGCCGCTTGCCCAAGCGGAAGCGGTCGCCGCTCAGCCTAACTTCGATCTCGATTCTATCGCCTGCTATCGCCTAATCGCCTTTCCTGACCAGTGCTGCCGAAGGGATCGAAGGTTTAGAAAACTACAGTACTGTCAAATATGTGAGGATTAACATAATTTATATTGGACTCGTTTCCATTCTTCAGTTATATTTGAAATCGATAGTCAAGGTACTGTTTTTTACTTCACAAAGAAACTCGTCAAGTTGATGATCAAGAAGGTGCTTTGTTCTCACGGAAAACTGCCCGGTTGGTCAGAATGGTAGCCACGCTTCTCAGCTGTCGGCTGCTCCCCTGCTCCTGCTCTGGGCTGCTAAGAGCTGACATGGAGCATCATGTGCCCTAATTTTCAGGATTTGGCTCCATTAATTCAGAGTTACGGACTGTCATCTCCTCAAAATCTCACAATACATGTCATTTTATCCTGACTGGTCCGTAGTATTCCTTTCAACTCTGCGGAAAAGGTCGAAGTAAGTTAATAGACAGTTTCAATTCGTTTGTAGGTTAATCGTAAGTCGAGCAGCAGACAGGCATCTAACTTGTCTTAAACCTGTAGTGCTCCTACCTATTCTTTTCTTCTGTATTTTTATCTTTATTTTCTTTTCTTTTATTTTCTTTCTCACAGCACTATCTTATTTTCAAATGACCGAAGCTCTTAAACCAATTTTTTGCTACCTAAGTAATTTTCAGATAATTTAATTTTGTTGAATAAATAAAATGTCTATCCTGTCCTCCAAAGACTTTGAGATGAAAATATGTGCATACAAATAATTTTTTTAATACACACAATTTTGTTTCTTTCTTTTCACAGGAATTAGAATGACTTCTCTTTTGTGTCCTGCACGCTTCACTGTGCTTACCCATCTTGTGAAATCCAAGTGTCGCCGTGTAGTTCATCAAATGTTTCATAAGTATGATGATGTCCAAAAGCATATTTTTTTTTCTTACCGTAACCTTTGTGGAAGAGAACATGTCCACTAAGTGCATCTTTTGTAAACTTAATACTGTATGGTTTTACTTGTTCTTTACCCCCTTTTGTTTGATAAATGACGTCAAGGTACAGAAAGAACAAGTATTAGTTCCGGTTTGGAGTAATTAAATATCTCACTTTCCTTTCGTTAAATATAGCATGTACATATGAGAAAAAATATTCTGAGCAATTTACACATCCACACTGACTAACAACACAAGCTGGTTTTATAAGTTCTTGCTTTAAAAAAATAAAAAAAAAAATTGCAGAAACAAATTATTGTGTGACAATGAGTCCTAATCACTTTGGTAATTAAAATTATTGACAAATCTGAACTTAAGAAGCAGCATTTTTGCTACTCATTGTAAGTTTTGCAACTTGTTTTTTCTTATGAATATGTTATTAAATTTGAAACTATTCAGATTACTAAATAATAACTTTGGATGATAATTTTTGTAAGTCCACCATTGACAGGGATAGTTAAGTAAAAGCGCGGTGCGGGCCATCAGGATCTGAGTTTTATTCATCTCACAATTTACACAACATGAGGAAGCTACGTCTAACTGCTCAGTAAAAAACATATCTTCACATATAATTGGAGTAAAGAACAAGTACCATTTGTAAATGAAATTATGTCGGTTAATTGGCACCTTGTTTGTTCTGTTTCAGGTATCTTCTGTACACCAATGTAGCAATATCAGTATCCCTGTCAGGTGTTGGAGATACATTGGAACAGCATTATGAAATCTTAAGCAACCAAAAGGAAGAATGGGAAAAATCAAGAACTGTAAGAATGTCAATATCGGGAATGACAGTTGGAGTTATCTGTCATAACTGGTACAAATTTTTGGACTCTAAATTCCCAGGAAGAACCATCAAAATAGTTGCGCAAAAGGTGATGATTGACCAAATCATATGTTCACCTTTGTGTATTGCAACTTTTTTTATTACTTTGGGAATTTTAGAAAAAGCTACATGGGCAGAAACTAAAAAGGAAATAAAAGACAAAGCATGGAGGCTGTATGCTGCTGAGTGGGTTGTGTGGCCTCCTGCTCAGGTACTCAACTTCTATATTCTACCTTTGAGATACAGAGTGTTATATGATAACACAATTTCTCTAGGCTATGATGTTTATACCTCATATGTGAAACATGACAATGAGTCGGAATCTGATTCTGACAAGGTGTTAAAGGCTAAGCTTGAAGAACAGGAGGAGGATGACGAACAAGGAAGGGAAGCAGGCAAGACATGACTAGCATACTTCAGTAATTGAAACAAGAGTGACACGAACTGTGATACATGGCTATGATTAACTTAAGAATAACAAAGCTCTCAAATGTACTGTCTTCCATTTGTGCCTAGGTAGTTCTATGATAGACATAAAGGAAACATATGTGTAGATGGTTTTCAGAATGTGTGCAAATTCCAAGCAACTAGTAATGTCACGAATTTTAATTTTATATTCTAGCAAATAATACTCTCTTAAGCCCTGTGAGAAAGCGTAAACAAAGGTTTGTGTGAAAGCAGGTAGAAATCTCATGCCTTTAACGGGTACATGTCTTAGAATTATGTGTTAGACTAAGTGTCAAGGCTCAAAGCAAACCTATCTTAACAATCTAAACTACAGCCCAATCCATATAAATAACATAACCATTTTAAGCGGCAAATGTTTCATGAGGTCTGTATCCCATGAAATATGCTTTCTTTGTGCTCACAGGGCCCAATGGTGTAAGCAGAAATAAATAAAAAGTGGGAATGTTATAACGAGATTAGACTGTAGACAGTGATGTGGTAAGGTTTGCATGCTGGAAAAGTATGTAAATTGAATATGTCTAGCTTGGTCAGAATTGCGTTCACAATGTTATTACCAATGTAGTGAATGTAGTAAATCTTGGGCAGCAAACCTGCTCATATGTTGAAATTCTATTTTTGACAAATGTATCTATCTTTCAAGATTTTTTTTTCAAATCTCATTGGAAATAAAGAGGACATAAAAAGCTTGCTGAATATTTAACTCCCATGCATTAAGTGTAAATGTAAGATCTGCTAAATTATGACAATGCATTGAGAAAAATATAAATTTTTAATGCATCAACACACAAACACGTTGCTCCACAAAATCTATACACAAAAATCTGTATCAAGCTGTTCCTTTGGGCTCTTCAAACCAATCACTTGATGAAGTGTTGACAGTAGGATGCAGAGAGGGGTCATCAAATACCAGAGCTCTCCGTTGCACAGTGGTTGATTCCTGAGCTGTAAGCAATTTTGTTAAGGAAAACTGTAAAAGACAGAGTACAATATTGTAAATATTTAGAGTTTTCATTTAAAAGAGAAAATAGTGAAATAAAGGATATTTATGAAGCATTTTGAAGAGTCCTGTGCCAATAGACATGGGAATTCCCATGATTATTGCTTCACTGACACCCGTAATGGCATCCTTTTGGCCATAATATGCTGCATCAAATAGATGATCAGCTGTCTTCTCAAACTGAGAAAAAAAAAAGTTACATAGCCATTACTCAACTGTAGTAGGTATACCAGAGACTCTGCACTACGAGTGAAGTACTTACAGATGCCAGATTAAGAACGGATTCTTTCATTTTAGCCAAACCATGTCGAGTAATACCAAGAACCTCTCCTCTGCTGGTCATCAGATCAGCAACAAGCATTGGATGTCTGTGATCTATACTCATACCATGATTTTCCATGACCAATTTAATTTCAGACATTATTGTAGACCTGACAGACAGATATTAAGTAAGAAAGAGTAGCAGGCCGTCAGTTACAGAATAAAAAGAAAAATAATGTTCATTTTACCTTGCTGCTTCAATACCAAGAGTAGTGAAAACTTCATAAGTGTTATTTGATGTAGTTTTTGTACCTTTCACACCTGGAGTGGCCATTACTTCACGTAAATTATCTCCTTCAACAAAGAGTTTGTAAACTGTCTTTCCACCAGAGTCATCATTGTGAATAACAGCTCTAGCAACAGTAGGCAAACCCTTGAAGAAATATAAAAATTTTGATTTCAATCGTTATTGTAATACAAAACAACAAAATATAGTTCAGGAGGCAACATACCATAATGACAACTTTCGGTAGAGCTTCATGAAGGGCTTGCATTGCACCATTTAATGTTGTTTTGCTAGCATTTGGATGGACAGTTATTAAAGTAGGTGACTCTGCAGAAACTTTTTTAGGTTTGGTCTTGAACCTTGATGTCATTATGCTAGAAACAGGAGAAAGCAGATTAATAATAACTGATCCCACTTTCAAATTAAAAGGATGATAGGAAACAAACCTGTAACAGATGGATTCAGCATTTACTTCCAGTTTCAGGAGTCTTATTCTTTCAATATCCAGTTTTATTAGAATAAAACATTCATCAGGTAAATAGCATTCCTCAATAAAAGCAGAAACCTAAAACATATTATATATTTGGCTTAGACTGATAGCAAAATTATATATACCAATATGAAAAAAGTGCTACAGCACAGAATTAAAAGGATTTAACACCTCTCCTAAAGTAGTTTTTTCAATCCTCCCTTTAACTCTCCGAGCAAATTCAGGGTCGTCATCAATTTCTAAGTGGGCAGTAATTATTGGGGTGCTAATGTTTTTACTTGCATTAATAATTTCTTTTATTCTGAAAGACACAAAGAAAAATAAGACTAGCACACAAAGAACAGAGGGCAAATACCAGCAAAATGAAAATGAATGTTATTTTACTATTTCATACCTTGGCACACCTTGAGTGATATTCATAGAAGCAACACCAGCAAAGTGGAATGTTTTTAATGTCATTTGTGTACCAGGCTCACCAATACTTTGAGCTGCTAAGGCACCAACAGCAGTGCCTTTGAAAACAATACAAATATATTCTTCAGAACCGTTCTTGATTTCAAATCTGACAAAATAACTCATGAAAATGTTTTACCTGGTTCTATTTTCGCTTTCATGTACTTTTCACGACAAGTGTGAAAAAATTCTACCAATTGACTTATTGTAACCCTTTCTGGTTCTAATAAGACTGGAGGAAAGCTGCCATTACTTTCATCAGAAATACCATACTTATGCCTGAGTCTTGCTATTCTTCTAGCCACATTTTCAGAGAACTCCCTGTGAGATCAAACAGTAAATATTATTCCACACTCATCAATATCCTTTACTAAAACTTTCATTCCCATACCCCATACCTTAACTGATCCTTAAACTCCTTACTGCACTGATCAAATTCTTCTGATTTCAAGATTTCTTGACTGGCCTGCAAAATACTTGGAGCATCCATCGCCTCTTCATCTCTGTGGGGACACTTTGAGCAAACATGATCCAAAACTCGAGAAAAGTCAACAGGACAATCTTTACCTGAAAAGAAGAAACCCATGCCAATATTAAGACCAGTTAAGGAAAAGCTTGTTGGGGCTCAAGTCGCCTTGAGCTTATTGAGGCTTGAGTGAGCCTGGTAGGGGAACTTTGAAAAATAATTGTACAGCCCCCAAAAATTAATTTTATACATCAAAATGCAATCAAGAAGAAAAATCAAGAAAAATGTAAAATAATCAAGAAAAAAATTTAAAAACACCAAAGTAAAATTGAGAAACTTCAGGAAGGGGTAAAAGATCAAAATTTATCAAAAAGTGACAGAAATTTTCATTGAAAAATCAAAAGGAAGAACAAAAGAAAAGGAAAATAAAGAAAAAAAAGAAGAAAAAAAGAAAGAAATCATTGCACACATTTTGAATAGCTCTCCCCCTCGGGAGAGCTCCCATGCCGTCCCAGAAGTTTTCCCACACAGAGAATGCGGTATTTTTCAAATTTGTTCTTGTCACCTCACCGTAAGGTGCAAGAGAGAGACTACTTTACTCTTTGGATGGGAAGACAAGAGATCGCTCGAGCCAAACTGTGCTCAAGACAACCAAGACCAAACAAGCTTTTACTTAACTTGATATAGCAATGGAAACCTCAAACAATGAATGTTGATGATAAAAAGAAACATACCCTCCATATATGTTGGATCAAGACCATCACCCCCAAAACAAAACTGAACTATGTCACCAGTGGAATTGCGGACTGTCATATCATACTGGAGACACAAATCTTCAAGAGACTGTCAACAATGTATTTAAAAAACACAGAAATAATTAAAATGTTGGCAAGATGCAAAATAAATACATATGCAATATCTACAATAAGAGAACCAGACTAACTTTGACTAGACGTCTCTGCATGTATCCTGTTTCTGCTGTTTTGACTGCTGTATCAACAAGACCTTCTCTTCCACCCATTGTGTGGAAGAAAAACTCAGTAGGGGTCAGCCCTGAGTAGAAACTATTTTCAACAAATCCTTTTGCAGCAGGTGTTTTTGCTAGTTACAAACATGATTGGATTAGGTTTTGAAGTCTAAAGCAATAAATCCATAAATATCAATAAGTGTTGAGGGTAATGTCAGGAAAACAGTTAATGTGCTACATTACACGGATGATATCGACAATAACTGTGGGTCTTGGTTATAATGTCATGACACCAGGCATTTACCAACCAGTTTAACATTACCCATCACACATTGGGTGATGTCAAATGGAATTTTTGGACACTGAATGAAGGCACGTTGGGTGATATCAAGCGATTTGAAGAATTCTAGTCTAGTTTTAATCATTTTCATTTTTGTTTGTACAATTGGATCCTCCATGACACTTTCGGATGCAAATTTTTGATTTTCTACCGGAACATTTTGAAGTTCTTGTCCCCCAACAGAGAAGCGGCTGGTACAAGGCTATGCAGCCGCTTCTCTATTGAACAAAAGTCTTCCAGCTTTGAGAGATGCTCAAGGAAAAACTGATTTCACAAGACATTACCCGAAGCATTCGACATTACCCAATGTGCCCTGGGTAATGATAACATTAAGCAGGTAATGTTTGGGGCAGCAATGCCATGCGGCAGTGTATATTAATATTACCCAAGACTCCCAGGTAGTGTGAACATTAACCAGCTTCCGACATATACACATAATTACGACATTTCATTTCCCTAAATTTAAATTTACATACAATGCCTGTGAAAATGAGGAAGCGCCCTGTCCTCAAAGCCATTTGGGACTCTGTGTCCACTAATAGCCTGCTGGCCTACACAAGCTATCATTTGTGAGATATTGATGAAGGAACCTGTTGCAGGAGCATTTGATTATGATTATGAAAATTATTACATTAAAATCATGATTGATTTATGCACTTGTCATGCATCCACTTCCATTACTAGGGTATTACAAGAGCCTGATTTACCTTTTGAGCCACTCAGTGCCATAACAAGTGGGCTGTTGCTTCGAGGTAATTCTTGAAGACATGCTTTACCAGCATGATCTCGAATTACAGACAACTCTTTAAGAATGACAGCCTCTAAAGTTTCTTCCTCAGAACAACCAGGCTGGCATTGCAAACGTCCTTCTGACATCTGATTAATATACTGCTGGCATTTGGAATACCTTTGGAAGACATGAAGTTGGTTTCACTCGAGTTCGATAGTGCATCATGTACATAAACATAAAAATCAAGGTACAGACCCTGCATTGAGAAGGTTTGCCTTGGCTCTCAAGAGACCTTGCCCTGGTGTAACATCTCCTATACCAATGGAGAAGCCTCGATTCATTAAGTAAGCACTTGCCATGCGAGCTAGTCGCCACATAGCTAAAGCAGCAACATCTTCGCCAAAGTCTCGCAGCAGGACATAAAAAATATTATTCTTGGCTCCTGACCCAAGAGTTGACTTATCCATGGATCCAGCCAGGAGTTCTGAGTTACGAATATTAACAACTACAGATGGAAAAACAAAACAGATAATTCATTCTCTCTGAAGAAAGCTGAGGAGGGAAAAAAAAGGTAACTGACTCACAAGAATCATTGATACACAGCTCTTCGTTGCTAGTGTAAGCTCTACCCTTTGTACGGAGATTTGCTTTGATTGGACACAACTTGTTTGGCCTAAGGAGGAGACTGAATATCTGTTTACCAGTCCAAAGAACTGCTGGTTTTAAAATAGCTGGTCTGGGCATTTCAATACTCATATTTGCATCATCCCCTGCGAGAAGACATGCAGCAAGCTGAGTTGCTTGCCCACGGTCCAAAAATTCATCTTTTTGAGTAAGAAGGTAGCCGCCAGTAATAAAGTCTTGAGTAGCTGCAATCAACAGTTCACCGTTCCTAGGAGTAACCAAATTTGATTTATTTCCCATAAGAATAAGAGCTTCGGCTTTAGCTTCCTCAGTTTGGGGGAGGTGAAGATTCATCTCATCTCCATCAAAGTCAGCATTGTATGGAGTACAAACACATTCATTGAATCTAATGACAAAATAATGAAATAAGTAATAATATTACAGATCTTGTGTTAACTTTTGTAGTTGGAAAAAAGACTGCAACTCTCTGAATTTTCAGAATTCTCACCTGAAAGTACGGTGCTCCAGAACTTTTGCTCTATGAGCCATGATACTAAGTTTGTGTAAACTAGGTTGCCTATTGAATAGTACGACATCGCCATCCATCAAATGCCTTTCGACTATGTCACCCAGCTTTAGTTCTTGGGCTATTTTGGCTCGATTGCCGTATCTTAGAAATTTTTTAAAGGAAGAACCACTTTGCTCAACAAAGTTGGCACCAGGATGAACATTCGGGCCATTGGTCACAAGCTTCCTCATCAGTTCTAAGTTGTTTGAATTAACTCTTTCAGGAAAAGTTAAAATTTTTGCCACCAAAACAGGTACTCCTACTTGTTCAATTCTCAAATTTGGATCTGGAGATATTACAGTTCTACTAGAGAAGTCAACTCTCTTTCCTGACAAGTTTCCTCTAAAACGTCCTTGTTTACCCTTCAGGCGTTGCACCAAGCCTCTGCTGGACTTTTTGGGCTAATGGAGAAAAAAAAAAAGAGAAGGCATCAATAAAAGTTTGAAATAAAAAATTGTCAAAAACATTTTTTGCTTGTTTGGTATGCAGAACACAACCTGTAAATTTAAGGGGATACCAGAAGTCTCACTGTTGATGTACAGTGCACACAAAAACTGCAGAAATTCCCAAGCATCATGAATCTGCTGTACAGTGGCACCTTGCTTTTTTTCTCTAGTTTCTATTACATCATTCATGAAGACTATTTCCGACAGCTTCATTGTTAAGTCATCTTCATTCCTGTCCCACAAAACTACACATTGAAATAAAAAAAATAGAAGACACACAACTCCGAAATTTGAAGATGCTGATTTTAACACTTACGTTCCAGCTTTCAGGTCAGAGACAACAGATGGTCTAATACTCAATGGAGGAACTGGTATTCGAGTCAAGATCAAATCTTGAGGTCTGCCACATTGAGAGTTCATAACAAGGAATGGAATATCTTGTTCTGGAATTTGTTCTAAGAGATTGAGCACTTCAAGTGGGTTTAAGATGTGAATTAGAGCATTTGATAGGACAGATTCCATTTCCTTATTTCCTTCAACAGCCTCCACATACTCAGCTAGAATAATGCAGGAAAAAGGTTTTGAGCAGTGAAAATGTTAAAAGGAAAAGACTTCCACTACACTACAGCATCTCAGTAACGAAAAACAAAGAAGAGAGTTAATCTACTGACCAAGTTTATCTGTAACTACAGGATCCGATTTCTTTTTGTTGCGATACTTGTCATGCATAATTTTTAACAAACCACATTTTTTCACAACACCATTTAAAGCACGACAATAAGGGCAGACAGATACTTTCTTGGTTTTGTCCAGTATTTGTTTGCGCAGAGCTTTCTTAGTAAGGTATGGTAGGTCAGGGTTAAGAATACGAGATCGAAATTGAACCTTTTCTTTCTCACTAAGCAACACTCTAGAACAAGTCTGTAAGAATATAACAAATAACGGTGATTGGAGCAAACCAAATTCTATGTGATTTTAAAAGAACTTACTTTGCAGATGGATTGTAAGACTGTGATGACAGATCTGAAGTAACCAACATGGAACACCGGTAACTTTAAGTTGATGTATCCAAAATGGCCAATGCAATCACTGAGGCCTTTGCCACATGTGGCACATGTAGCATCCTTTTGGTTGGTACCCTAAAGAAAAATGCAAGAATATATAGATGCATACATATAAAAATGTATATATTCTTAAAAATTGTGATACTTTTGTATCTATAATAAAGGAGGAAGAAGACTTGTGTTGATGTGATTCCTCACCATGTGTCGATCAAGAACACCATATGCATGCGGTCTTCTTTGGGCTCCCCCTTGGTCATCATATAGATCCTTGACAACAACATGCAAATGAGCTTGTTGCTGCATTCGCTGTTGGCTATCAACACCAAATGATACATGGGATCTGGCAAAGAAACAAAAATGGTGAATTATAGTGATGATGGAAAGCAATTTCACAAACATAAAGGGTGCAATTCTTTGTGAAATAAGATGTCATCTCATTATCCTTCTTGACCATTTGAGAAAGTTGTGAACTTACAACCTGGACACAACACAAGGTAATCTGATCCTAAATGAAGTTCTTACATTTTTCGAGCTACATCGGTCTCCCTGTACTGCTCCTTGACCATTTTGAAGAACAGGAAGGTCGTTCTCAGTGGACAGTCATAGGGGCATTTGACACATTGAATTACAAATTACAAATCATCTCTTTTCATTCAGCCACAAAGGTTCCTCGCCGGACGGCTCCCGTCGTCCGTCGCACTCCTGCGCACTCCACAACACACTCCACTTAAGTTTCTGACTATTCGCAGTCAAAATGGTGAGCTGCGCGTGCGCATACTATGTCCTCACATGTGGATCGCTATCTCTAGCAGTGAGGCTATTTTGGTACGCTATGAGAAATTCCGCCTCCTAGTACGCCTGGCCAGGCAGGCCACCGTCTCCACACAGCTGCCATGCGGGTTGGCCTACCCATCGTGTGCAAGGCGCTCCCAGAAAGAAGTTCCAGGAGTTCGATGACGCTCGCCTCACCCATATCTGAACTAATTCAACCGCTAGTACCAAAATTGAGTGCTCAATTTGTGTGATCGAAAGTCACTGAATTTAGAATATGTGTCCATTTATTAACCCCTTAAATTTGTCGCTGAGCGAAGCGAAGCTTACTCCTGCAGGGGATCGGAAGTGTACTTGGTCGTGAGTCTGTCCGTTAGTCTGTCGTAGCCGGTTTTCCTCTTAAAGTACAGAAGTAATCGTAAAAAGCGGTAAAGGTGTCCCCACAATGAACTCATCGGGAGGTGACGGTACGAAATTTTGGGTACCAGGAATTTAATTCCTGCTTCCCCATGAGCTTGAGCTCTCCGGGTAGGACACCACCTATACTCGAGTGCTTGGCGGGTTGGCCTATCCGGTTTGTCGCAGGCGCTCCGCCTCGGTAACGGCCATTGTGGGGGCGCCATAAGTGAGTCTGGGGTCCCATGAGACACTTTTTGTTTTTCGGGCCTGTGGGTCACAATTGATGAGATATTTGAATTTTCATGGTCGGGATTGAAACTATGGTTTATTGTCTTTCAAATGACACCCAAGTCATATTTTTAGTAAAACCCGTTTCTGTACAGGAATCGATCTACGAAAACCTTGCAAAGTCACATGGGACCCCGGGCCCGGGGTCCCATGAAACACCCTCGGGGACCCATGAGACACTTGTTATTTTTATTGTGAAAGAGGTAAAAGGATAGGAAAAAAATGTTTTTCAGTTATTTACATGCTTTAATTAAACAAAATAATAATTTCCAAATATTATTGGACGTTTCACATAACAAAAATACTTCTCTTTGGTGAAATAGTACGCAAACTAGTGATATTGCAAGAAGATACATAGATATCTTGTAATCACAAAAATAGAACACAATGTTCTATAAGCAATGTCATTGTTTCTAGTGTTCAAAAGCATGTAGAGGCAGTAGCATTGCCATTCGTGGGCCTTAGTAACTTCAAAGGGCATTATAAAATGAAAACAACAAAAATTGGGGTGTCTCATGGGACCCCAGCTGCAAAAGTCTCATGGGTCCCCAAGCATTAAATTTACTTTACCTAAACTTGTATACACGTTAATATTTTACAAGTGTTGGACCGAGAATTTGTTCACCTGGCGACCCTCTAAAAAATGCGTTTTATGAGGTGTTGATCACTTCTGAATAGTCGCCTGAGACAAAAATTTTTAGTCCCCAACACTTGTAAACACAAATTTTTACAAGTGTTGGACCGAAAATTTGTTCACCTGGCGACCCTCTAAAAATGCGTTTTATGCGAGGGGTCCATCACTCGGTTCTGGAGCGTACACACGATTACCTATTACCAGTGATTACCAACAGTTTTCGGTAACATTTTCTCAAATACTTATAAATTTGTGTAATTTTTTTGCACATTTTAATGAGGGAAAGCCCTAAACAGCATGAAATATTACGTAAAGAGGCATTTTTGGGATAAGATTACCAGCAATTATCGGACAAAGTGTACACAAGATTACCAGAGTGGTGGACACCTTGGTTTTATGAGGTGCTGATCACTTCTAGATAGTCGTCTGAGACCAAAATTTCTAGTCCCTAAGAGACTTTGCCGAAATTTTTTAAGTCGAGGGAGCCCCGGGGGCATCATAAACCAATGCGGACGGGTAGGATAATTTACTTTGGTCCTTTTCCTACCGTTTGGCGTCGAGAACGGTCAATTCTAAGTTTGTGGGCATAGAAACCCCACGGTTTGGGCATTTCTTTGAAAATGGTCAAAGTTGGTGGATACCGTTTCTGTGATTCACCCAATCGTAAAACCCGTGCCAGATTCGGATTCAGCGCGACATTTTACGTCAGGAACATTTGTCCTTTTCACCAGATTCCGCCAGGATCAAAAGTTATCGTGATTTTTTTATTTCACCTATGTTGTGAGACTCGATTTTTCCGTAATTTATTGTGTCTAGTAGGGTTGTCCGATCGGGCTAAATTTTGGATATGTTTCTTAGGACTATGATAGGAACCCATAAAAAAAAATGAGCAAAATCTGAGGTGGTCGATGTTGCCTCATGCTTTTCTTAAATGATTCTGCTCAATGGCAAATGTAAAACTGGCACTCACTTTTGTATGATTATGGTGGGTGCATTTAGTGCTCGTCCAGGATGTGTTGTTGACAGCTGGACCGCTGGTCAACATTTTTTGGGACTTCTGTTTTGCGGAAAAAATTCGTGATGTGATTCTCACAAATAGTTCTGACTTAAGTTCTTTCTCATTCTGTGGCTAGTTTTAAAACCAAGGGGGCCGTTTAACGCGTTAGCGTTAGAATTTTTATTTCTTGACGATGGCCCCTTATGGCCGCAGCCGATCCTGCCCAAGCGATTCGTACAAAATTTCAATGAAAAATACTAACAAAAAATTAGATTTTTTAAAAACTAGGTCTGATGTCAAGCTGTCTACACGTTTTTGTGTAAAATTAATTTGCATCCAGGGGCGTCGACCTCGCAATTTTTCAGGGGGGTGGGGGGGGGGGCAAAACGAGGGGTGTTATGAAAGTAGACTATCTACAAGGGGCCACTGTCGCTTCCGAAATTTTTTGTAATTTGTGCTTTCTAAGTTTTAAGCATAACATTGAGTAAATTCAATTCTTTAATGGAATTTTTCGAAAAATTAGAAAGATAAAGAGCGTTTTCAACGAACTTCGAAAATAACACAATACCCAACCATATCTGTAACGTTCCGTGCGTGTCGGGAGCGAAGCGAGCGAAAGAAAATGAGTTTTTGTGTTAATTTAAATGCAGTTTTTCGAGAATACTTTAAGGAATTAGTCGGAATTTGCAGAGTCATTTTGACTTCAAATATTCCCAGAGTACATACATCATCATGTTACTCGTCATATGTGCTTACATCTAGGCGGACAAAAATAATCGGATGTCGCGAGCGAAGCGAGCGAGAAGCCAGAGCTGAACTTTCGTTCTTTTCTAGCTTAGGGTCAATTTTAGATGAGTTTTAACGTTAAACGTAGCGGTTTCTTATCTTTTATTTTGACTCTTGTTGCTGCCCCCCCTGCCCAAAACTGGGGGGGGGGCATTCCCCCCCCTGCCCCCCCCTGCCCCGGTGTCGACGCCCCTGTTTGCATCCTCTGTTTCCATTGTTATTACGAGCCGAGCACCCTGTGCCGAGCCGGGTCGCTATTGTTGGAGAGGCTGGCCGCCTCGGCGCGCAGAGGAGGACCGTGGCTGGGGATGACCGGTCGATTCAACTCATGCACAGTAGTTCAAATACAAACCTGTTTGAGGAAAAATGTCACGTGAGCGTTCGAATGTTCAGTGCACTAGAAATCCAAGTGTACGAAAATGTCGCCGAGGGGGAAATCACTCGTGTAATAGTCGGTCGAGGGGTCTGTAATAGCTCTGTAAGTGCCCTGTAATATGTAATATTGGTGTAATGCCTGTAATAGCTCTGTAATGCCTGTAATTGCTCTGTAATACCTGTAATAGGCGTGTAATAGGTGTGTAATAGGTGTGTAATAGGTGTGTAATAGGTGTGTATTAGGTGTAATGTGTGGAAAGGAAAAAAATGGTACCGAGGCTGGGAGCTATTTCTAAGGTCGTTTTAGCTTTGTAATAGTGTTGTGATAGTCGTGTAATAGCTGTAATTCCCGTGTAATTGTGTAATAGATGCGTAATTGATGTAATGATTGTAATTGATGTAATTGCCGTAATTGCACTGTAATGATACTGTAATAGCCGCAATAGCGATGTAATACCTGTAATTTGCGTCTAATGTAATGAATGGAATTGCTGTAATTGCCGTAATTGTACTGTAATGGTACTGTAATAGCTGCAATAGCGATGTAATACCTGTAATTTGCGTAGTAGGTGTAATTGATCTGTAATAGTTGTAATACATTCAAAATGTAATAGTCGGTCGACCATTTTCATGGGTGATTTCCCCCTTAATTGAATGTCGCACACTTGGAAGTGGGCGAATATCGTTCGCACACTTGGAAGTGTCTGAATGGATATTCGCTCACTTGGAAGTGCACGAATGGGTATTCTCTCACTTGGAAGTGTGCGAACAGATATTCACACACTTGGAAGTGTACGGATAGATATTCGTACACCTGTGATAAGCAAGGTGAGATACCCGTTTCGCACACTTGGAAGTGTACGAATATCCATTCGCACACTTCCAAGTGAGCGAATAACCATTCGTACATTTCCAAGTGAGCGAATATCAATTCACACACTTCCAAGTGTACGACATTCGTACACTTAGATTTCCAGTGTGCCTAATGAGCCTACAGTTCCAAAATCAAGCTGATCGGACATGTCGTTACTGAAAAGCTAATTTCTAGTTCGTTTGACCCACAAGGCATGCTTTGAGTGTTTCAAATACAGCAGTGAATTAAACTAATGACTCTGATCACACACTCAGGGTTAACATATTCAGTTTCTGAACCAAAAATGTAGCAACTTTGTAGCTCAATATCTACATAGACAGACCACGAAAGTATCTTATAAAACCAAAACCAAAACATTCATAATTTCCAAAAATCGTATTTTTTTTTGTTACTGTAAATTTTGTTTGCATTCCGGTTTTTATATGCTGACCTCTTGCGGTAGCGATGTTGATAACTGGCCCACCGGTTGACATTTAGTCTGGCAAATGTGAGGCAGATTAAATTCACCGTTTAGTTTTTAGAGAGCGTTATTGTGACTGAATATTATTTAAGTCTTTCTCATTCTCAAGTAAGTGTTAAAGCCTAGGAGGCCGTTTAACGCGTTAGCGTTAGAATTTTTCACTATTAGCGTTACCGGAACAATTATTTTGCCATTTTGTTCTGTTCCTGGCCTGTCTACCTGATCTTCGTTACGGCCAACTCCTCCAGAGATAGAAACTTGCAAACTAAATCCATCCAGGTCCTGTGAAATAACCAAGCATGGCTTCTCTACCCGATGCCGAGAGGCTATGTGAAGCGAATGGAAAAGGGTCTCTGGTGATCGCGAGTATAGCCGATGCAACTCGCGTAGCCCCAACCCCAACCCTTGAACTTGCCCAACGCGCGGAGCATCGTCAGAGCGCGCCATTTTCAAAGAATGAGCGTCTAACAGCGAAATATTGTGCTAGGGGTTGGCTGGGGGTTTTTTACATTGCGGAATTGATGATCGACAGCTCCCATCTCAATCTCCGGCTCTAATCTCACGGCCTCCCCCACCCCCTCAAAGCTTTTTCCTCCTTCCCCTCCCCTCCTCCCTTTCACCCTCTCTCCCTTCTCCAAGCCTTCAGGCGTGTAAAGGAGCCGCGAAAACTTAGTCAGTAAGGTCAAATAATAAAAGTTTCCGTCCACCTTCCACCTTTCATGCTCTGGGTGCCTGGGAGCCATCCCAGCTCCGGCACCGACTCGCGCGCCCGGGTCTGGCTGGCCGCGTAAGCACCCCATCATCACATGCAATATAATAAACGGGGGAAGGGAGAGTATCTGTAACTTTCGTTGAGAGAAATTAAGAAAAGTTTGCGTGGAGTTCGGTAAGAGAGCGCACTGCTCACAGCCGGCAAAATCAGGAGAGTGTGCGAGTGCGAAGGAAGCAGTCACTAAAATGGCGTTCACTAATAATAACGGACGAGGGAGAGGGGAAAGAAGACAAGATTGATTTAACTATCTTTTCATCTGAGCTCCCGTCTTGCCGCTACTATTACACGGAGAAGAATGCGCGGCTGAGGTTCTGCGGCCTTGGAAAGCTCATGGCGAGAATACAAGGCCGTTAAGGTGGACGGGCTACGTGGGTTTAAGTAATCACGTTATTGCGGCGAGGCGCGAGACGAGCTGCTGTGAGAAACAGTATTTGCGGGAAACGGCAGAGCCGGCGGGTGGGTGGGAGGGTGAGGCTGGTCTGGGATCGGGGTCGGCTAAGCCTCCTCGGGTCGACACATCCGCGACGTCGATAACTAATGCAGGTCCATTTGCCTCGCCCCCGGCGGGTCCCGGCGCGCCCCCTCAGAGTAGGGCAGGGCTGTGGCGCTGCGGCAGGCGCAGCGGAGCGGCACGGGGTCCCGGCTAAACCCGTGTTTTCGTAAAGGATCCGGCCGGGGCGGGAAGTGCCGAAAAGCGACGCGCGGAATTCGGCCGCGAGGAGCTCCATGCTCCATCGCCACCTGCCGCGCCGTCTGATTCAGGCGCGTATTGCGGGGATCGCCCCCTCCCCAATGTGGCCTCTAGACAGCCACCTGCAAGTTAAGCAAATTGTGCTACAAAACCCCTGTATGTAGGCAACCTGAAGGGCACCGCCCCCCCTGTCGGTCGGACCTTAATAAGCCCCTGGTCTGATTCCGGAAAACGGTTAGTAGTGTCCTCTCTTTTGCTCCGTATATGGCGCGCGGTCGGTGCGAGCGTGCCCGTCCCCTTCGGAGAATATTTTGACGAATCCTTTGAAGGTGGCGACTGTCCGCTCGGCGAGGCCATTGCTCTGAGGAAAATATGGAGCCATGTTCTAGTTCGAACGTATCACTCTCACCTGTCGTTTTCGGACGCATACGAGCCTCTGCGCTCGCTTGTTTCCCTGCTCTATACATCACCTCCTGCTTGGTGTTTTGAGGTAATAATGCTAGGCCGTTCACTGTGAAAAGTTTACGAAGCAATGCTTCGTAACCTACAAAGAAAACGCGCCCTCTGTAATTACAAAGAAAATGCTTTGTAATTACGAAGCATGGCAGGCAATTCTTTGTAATTACGAAGCATTTTCTTTGTAATTACGAAGAAATTTCGCTTTGTAATACAATGGCCCCGTTTTCTTCGTATTACAAAGCACTGCTTCGTAGACTTTTAACAGTGTTCTGACCAGGCGTTTTCAGCCGCACCCGCTCCCCGCTCATTTCTGATTCAATTCCAGGAGCAGCCAGGAGCAGAGGTGACATTCGCGAGCAGGTGGGGGAGTGGCAAGAGGCGAGAGACAGCGCGTGCACGCGAGGAATGCCGGTCCACACTTGGTGGGCCGCGGTTGATGCAGTGGTCTCATAGCTTCTGGAGGGAGGAGCGGAGTGGGTGTGTAGCTTTGGAATGGGGCGTGAAGTAGGCTATGGGAGGGAGGAATGGAAAATTGATGGTAGAGCTGCTGGCCCGGGGATCGGGTGGGGCCCGCGGGAGGATAAAGGGGAGGGGGGAGGCAGAGCTGGAAAGAAGACGGGAAAGAGGGGGCAGAGAGAGGCTCCGTTCGCGACGATGCATGTTTCCCCCACCGCGCGATTCTCAGAGAGGGAAATCAACTTCTCCACCTCATCCAACCCCCCTCTCAGCCCCTCTCGTTTATAGCGCCTCCCCCCCTCCCCCCTGCTCTGCTCCCGCATGGCCGCAGCTCGCAGAAAAATAACAAACTCGAGTTTGTTCGTGGTAATTTTCCTCATTATGCAGCCGACTTGTCTCCGTCTGCTATACATCAAGATGGAAAGGGGGGCTCTAGGAAGAGTGTTCTCGCTGCCCCCTCCCCTCCCCCAACGCCCTTTTTTCCTGACTCTTTTTTATGTAGGGAAAGAGATGCGACTTCGCCCGCGAGCGAGGAGCTTCTATACGGCGGCCCCGGTGAGACCAATCACCAGCGCGAGGCGTTGCGAAACAACTGTCGGAGAGAAAAAGCGAACTCGTTTCCCTTGTGTCCGCTGCATCTGTCTCTTTTCCCTCTTCCTTCATCTGCAGTCCACTCCACTCTGTTAAAAATGTAGTTGTAAAATTACAACAAATGTGTTGTTGTTTGATAGCAACACATGTTGTTTCAAAGCAAACATGCTGTCAATAACCAATATTTACAAAAAATCCTCAAAAAGTGTTATTTTTCAGACAGTTGATATTGTTCTTGATTTCGAAAAAAAAATGCTGTGATATTACAAATTGGATTTTATTGAAACAAACAGAGTTGCTATCAAAAAATAGCACGGAACAGTCTCTCAAACAATGGTTGATGCTGTGACCATACGGTAAAATGAAACGATTTTGGTGAGGTCGCCAAAAAACTATTCTTCTGTTTTGAAACAAGGTTCTCATAATGCAAAATGTCATCAGGTGTCAAATATGTTTAACAGTGCACTCGCTTACCACTGAAGCAAAATCTCGCTAGTGTCAATTTTTTAAAAGAAAAAGATAAGTCTTTCCCTCCCTCAAACGGCCATCGTCTTGGCTGGGAGCAATTTGAGCGCCACACAAGGTTAAGTTTAAGCAGCTACAGGCACCATTTGGGAGATATGGGAGAATCTTGTAGTTAGTGAACACTCTTAACTTCTTACAAAGAAAATTCCTTGTATTACAAAGAATTCTGTGCAACCGTAATACAAAGCCACTACAAAGCAAAATTTTCTTTGTAATACAAAGAAAATTCCTTGTAGTACAAAGGAAAACTCTTTGTAATACAAGGATTTTTCTTGTATATTACGGTTGCACAGAATTCTTTGTATTCTACGAAAAATTTCTTTGTAGAAAGTTTAGAGTGAAAGTCGAGATAACGTGGAATGTAGGGATTATTTTGCGTCGCTTCGGGTCGCCACGGTAGCTTCGAGGTCCAAAGAATACATTTTGACCGTGCATTCGATATAAGCGTGGGTAGGGGTGAAAAGTAGAAACTCCCTCAGCCCTTTTTGCATCTGTTTTGCAGGGAAGTTTCAGTCATCGCTTCTCGAATTTTTTACGCATAGAGGTCTGTTGCCCGTTGCTTTGTTTTATCACAGATGGATACATTAGCTTCTGTGGGACGAGCGTTTAGCCCATCTCGACCGCATATTTTCCTTCATTAACTGCATATTATAACAATCACTTTAGAAACACGATAGAAAATTCACTCTTAAAAATAAAATGTAGTGTTTCTACAGTAAAACAGGGGGTAGCAAAGAAAAAAGGGCGTTTGACTTAATCATATTTCGACCGGACGATGTCTTTTCGTCTTCTGTTCTTGATGCAAGCAAATTTCAAAAATTCTGTTTGATACCAGCATGTATGAAAGTTTTGGGGGTTATTTTCACGCCTACTGTAAAACGCATCGCCGCAAAAGTTTTTTGATACCCTTGCCAAGTTTGTATGTGTAAGGAGGCCTAGGCAAGGTCACGTATGCTGCTTCTATGAGAAGCAGCTCGCCAAGCCTGGCCGCGGTACGGACCGATCCTTTTCGGCGGGGGAAGGGAATATAAAAACAAGTGAGCGACCGGCCCCGGTCGCGGCCTATACTGCGGGCGGGTTGGGGCGGGACGGCGGGGAAACTTATTGCCGTCTGTTCTCGTTTGTCAAGCCAACGCCGCGACACTGACGGAGGGAAGAGCGGGGGGGAGGGGGTTAGAGGAGGAGGAGGAGGAGGAGGAGGGAGTAAGAGGAGGGGGAGAGGGAGGAGTAAGAGAGGGAGGAGGAGATGCCCGCAGAGTGCCGCCCTGGTGCCGCCTGCGCCCGCCGCCCGCTAGGCCCGACCCGAAGGAGACTATCGCCGGCAGCACTCAAAATCATCCCTGCAGCAGCTCTCGTGCCCTTCGCTTGCTGCTCGAACGGGGTAGCGGAGCAGTGGCACGACCAGGCACGGCGATGAGGGTCTTGACGACGCCGGTGAGCGTGCGCACAGTGCGGCGCCGTGCCGCGGGTAAACAAACTCCGCGCCGCAGCAGCTCCAGTGCAGCGGCAGCGCGGGGGGTGGGGGTAGGGGTGACTGGGGGTTTGGAGCGGAGCAGTCAAGATTTGATATCGGATCTATTTCAAGTTGTGCGGTGCGGCAGAGGCCTGGGCTGGTGTTGCGATGCGGGTGCGAGGCGCGCGCAACAGAACTGGCAGACCTGACGGATGAGATTGAGCTTGAGCCGTCGTCGCGGAAACGTAAACCCTGCGACAGGTGCTTTGCGGCGGAGCGCCCCGCAGGTGTGTCAGCCCAGCTGGGTGCGCGGCGGCCGCGGCGCCAAAGTGCTCGAGGCAAGAGACTTATTTAAGGCGGGGCGACATGCGGTAGGAGCGGGGGTGTTCCTGGTTGTTCCGCCTCGCCCCTCGCCTCACCCCGGCCAAGGGCGCGCGCCCAGTGCCCAACACATCTCGTCCCCAACAACAAAAGCACCCTGGCAAAACCTTTGCGAACGATAGTGGCTTAAAATGAACATTACATTCCATGTAAGCTCTCGATCCAGCCAGGCGCGGATTAAGGAGAGGGGGGGGGGGGGGGGTAGGCAAATAGCGCGACAAAAAACCTGTACGTAGGCAACCTGGGGTACCCCCCCCCCCCTTCCAGTCGGACCCTAATCCGCCCCTGGATCCAGCTAAATCCTTCTCAGTGCTAACGAGGTCACGCAGGTGCCTGTCAGCGGCTGGGTGCGTCCATCCGTATAATGATGCATTTTGTGCGCGGTTAATTTTGAATCAAGAAAAACCAACTTTTTATCTAGGTGGCAGAAAGCAAGGCAGAAAGGATGAGCGCAGTGCGATCAGCGGCGCTAAGTCGGGCGGCTGCTGGAGGGTCCTTGAGGAGGCCTAATGGATTGCTGTAAATGGTTCACTGTCCTCCCCGTCTCCCTGCCCCCAAGTACCTCACCTGGACGGGGCGCTAATGACATTTTCTTTGTTTCCTCTTTTTTCTTCCTGAGCTACTTTCCCCCTTTTTGCCTTCTTTAAGGCGAGAAGAGCAGGAGATCCGGGCACTTTTGGTGATTTATGAGTTGATCACTCCTGGCCTTTCCCAGTTCCGGACGGCGCTGTGTGGGGTAGACGAGGATGCGGCTGCGCGCGGGGGATGTGCGCTGCGAGGCGGTAATCGTGAAGGAAAACGGGCCGGGCGGGACAGAGGACTGCACTCGCCAAGGCAGGGCGACCTCCATGGAGCTGACCTATGGAATTTTTTTAGGCACGAAGTAGCCTTATGGTTTTGTCTCAGGATCCGATTTTTTAGCAGATGATACCTTTACTTTCTTTACTTTCAGAACAGTACAAGACACTAAGGTGTCAGCTAGCTTGTACTCTCGAGTCCAGAAACCAATCGCAACTATACAATAATGTAGGGTGGCGCTGCTAGGGGGGGCCCATGGCTGCCTGACGCGCAGTCTGCGCGGAACAATGACACCTTCTCCCCGCGCGCAGCTCCTCCCTGCCAGCGACCGCTTCGGTCCGCCACGCCGCCGGCGGACCCCTCCCACCCCTTTCCCTCCCAACCCCGCAGGCACGCGGCGCGGCGCTGCTGGCGTCGTTCGTCGTTTACATCGTGTGCGTTCCACACACAAATTGTCGCACCCCATAGCAATTTCTCTTGCGGTGCGGTATCATCTGCTATCAATACCAATCTTGATTGATATTTTTATTTTTTTATTAGCACGGCCCCTTACCTAAATCCTGATTTTTCTATAGGATTTTGATGACTTGGCAGAGAGGTAGAACTCAATCGCCTTAGTTCACTGCTGAAATGCCAGCACAAAGTTGGTGGCCAATTTTGAGAAATTTCGATCTAAAATCTTTGTTTCTATGGTAATACTCGACTTGTCTCGGGAAAACAGCGTGGAAAGGGGAGCCGAGCCGAGTCGCCATTGTTGCGGCTGCTCGACCCCTCGGCGCGGCGCGCAGGGGATGAGGACCGGCGGGGCCGGGGACTTGTTGATTCTACTCATGCACAGTAGTTCAAAAAATAAAATTTCGAACGACATGTTAGAATAAAAATGTAAAAACAGTGTTCGAATACCCATTGCACATCGAGCCTACAGTTCAAAAATCAAGCTGATCGGACGATTTTTACTGAGGAACTAACTTCTAAATCGTTTCAGCTAGAAAGCTAGAATTTGGCATGTGACCCGCTGAACTAGTGACCCTGAGATAAAAGAAATTTAGTAACATGACCCATAGGGCTAGAATTTTAAAAGTAAATTTCTATATAAACCATCATCTACCGAAGAATTTAGTGAAACAAAAGCATTAATTAACTTCGTGCCTACCAGGATTTCCTGAAATCGTATTTTTTTCTTCTTCGTGAGTATCGTGAATGGCGTCTTGGGAAAGGAAATAATAAAAGCGGTTTATGGAAGACAGGCTTTCGGACTAGGTGCGGTACGGAGGGAAACTGAGGACAGTGGGAGAGAGAAAGGGAGAAAGAGAGAGATATATTGAATTTTTTTAAAGGATTATCGACAATAGAGCTAATTTAAGCTCCGTTGCGCAGGCAATCCGCCTTCATTTCGGCAAAAATTGACAGAAAAGACTATAATGACGCAGAGAGAGATTTGATTTGATGTATTTTATGTAGGACATTACGAAATGGCTTTGAAATTAGCCCCATTACCGCAAGACCCACTGCTCTCACAAACTAGTGGTAAAAAAATAAGGGAGTTTGTATGACTTAAAATTACATTCTCTCTTGTACCTGCATACAAAATTAAAGAAACACAAAATAAACATTAAAGAACAACACGGACTCAAAGACATAGTAAGCAGACAAAAAATAGTACTCCTTATTCCCTTCCCTATCTCATAACACTATTCTTATCTACATTTACCTGAAGACGCCTCTTTTTCGACTTCTGATTGCCCATCATCATCCGAATTCTCTCCTCCATCTGCAGCTTGTATGGGACTTGTTCCAGCGAGGGGGGCTCAACTCCTGAAATCATGTGTACACTATCGCTGATATCTTCAAAATCATTGTCAAAAAATGTGGATCTATTGCCGAAAAAATTGATTTGAGTGCTTATTTTGGGCTTATAAAGCTCAAAATACGCTTTATTTACTTTACGAATTATTTCTTTCAATTATAAGAGGTGTAATCATGTGAAATCATGTGAAATTTTGAAATCATGTGTACAAATTTTGGGTGAGTTGAGGCCCTCTCGGTTTTCAGCATACACTGGACCTAGTATAATCCCAGGAACAAAATTAGTTCCAATTTAACAGTTGTTACAAGGATGGACTAATCATAATGGAATTGCCTGCACACGAGCCATCACCCTCTTTTCTAAACGATGCCCCCCCTCTCCCGTCGTAGTCGACTTGACCCACGCCACAGCGACCTGCGTCGTGAGCAGTGTTGCCAGTTAAGTAGGCAATAAGTCGCCTAGCCACAGTAGAGTATAGCGCGGGCTCCACCTGCGCTTGCCTACTAGCAGCCAACATACACGCATCTACGTTGGCCAGCAGGCAGGTGCGGATGGAGCCCGCTTTCCTCCACTTCGTTTGGGCGACGTATTGTCCACCTTCCAAAGCATTGCAAAAACGCCTCATCTGACCGACCGAGACTGACCGCCGGCGGTCAGCGCTGGCCGCGTGCAGGCGAGAGGTGAGGAGGGGGGCTACCTCTCTGTCCCCTCTCCTCACCTCTTACCTTACACGCGGCCAGCGCTGACCGCCAGCGGTCAGTCTCGGTCGGTCAGGTGAGGCGTTTTTGCAATGCTCTGCTACCTTCCTGTAAACACTGAAGACTCTCCTTAAGCCCGACCATGTGATGACGCCTGACATGTTAAAAATTGTCCAGGAAGCTTCCTTCACCATTTTTGGAACATGCCCTAAAAATGCACGTGAGAGCAAAAAGGGACTTCGGAGGGATTTCAAAAAAGTGGGATTAAAAGGGGATTTTGCAAAGTCCTGAATCCTATTTAAGTCCCTCAAAAGGCAAGGGACAATTCTGCTGTGAAGCGGAACAAGGGGATAAGTTGACTTAGCCCCAAAATGAGATTTTTATGCCATGTTATAGTCAATCATAGGCTGCTTCTACCCTCAAAATATTACAGCAAAGTACCCCATAGGTTGGGAGATATAAGGGTTGGTAATAGGAGATAAGTCGACATACCCCCTTTTTAAAGAACATTTGTTCGCAGCAAAAGGAGGTAAGTCGACTTATCTCAAAAGTCTTAAAAATTTCAACTGAACAAAATGAGTTAAGTTGACTTGACTCTATTTGATTGAGATTTAAAAAAAAGTTATGTCAACTTATCCCCTTTTGCACCAAAAAATAGCAAGCATATTTTTCTTTTTATTCTGTAGCGGCACTACAGAACTGAGTTCCAGATTAGAAGTTGACGCAAAGAGTTCTAATATTTCTTTATTTTCTGTGAAGCTTTCGGAGTATCCTTTGCATTAAATTTTGGCTTTAGACCTGGTTGTTATCTATTTTATACCTCTGTTGAACCAGAAAATTATCTTTAAGGATTTAATACTATTGCCTTCATATTTTTGCTTTGATTCACTTAATGATTCAAAAAGAGTAAAAAAATGACATATCAACGTAGAACGACTTAGCTCCTTTTTTCAGAATGGCAAAAGGAGGCAAGGTGACTTGACTCTTTATGCATCTTCTCATCAACAAAGTTAAGTAGACTTAGCTCTTTTTTCCAAGTTTTCAATGACTTAACTCTAAAGTCTCAACAAGCAAAAAGAGTCAAGTTGACTTGCTTTGTTATGTCGTTGATGGTAAAAGGAGTCAAGTCCTGTATCTCAGCGTACAAGCATGACACTGAAAAAATCATAAAGGCAGTAATATCCTACATCAGATTGCATTTTAATATTATCATTACATTTATGAAAAGTTACGTGCCAATAGTTTTTTCAATTTCCTGAAAAGTATGGGTTTTGGACTTAACCCCTTGTTCCGCTTCACAGCAGAATTTTGGAACTAACCTGGGACCGATCTGGGAGTTTCGCTTCTATCAGGGATTCCTGTCCCTTCCCGTCTTTTCTCTACTCTGCCTCCTCGCAATCATTCCTTGTTTTTTTTTTTCTCTCTCTTTATCTTCCCTTCATCCTCGCCTGTGTCTCTTTTTTTCATGTGATTGAGGCTCTCTGCGGCGCGGCGTGATACTGCAGCAGTATCGCCTCCTCTTCTCTCGTATCACCCACCCTGTCGCTAGTTTGCTGTTGCATTAGGGAGATTGCAACAGCCACAGACACTACCCCCACCCCACCCACCAAACCGCTTCCACCCCCACCCACCGAACCACAGCTCGTCGGCTAAACGCATGGGGCCTCGGGAGTATGCCCGGACGCTCCCAAGGTTTCTCTCGAGGTTTCTCCTCTGGGCCCTCTCATACCACAGAGTCGTTTGGTTCGGGCCCGGGCGGTGGTTGACACTGGGGATGACGTTCGGGTCCGCGGGATTGGAGGGGGGCGGGAAGGGGTCCACATATCTGTCAGGAGAAGAGGAAAGAGGAGCCTGGCAGGTCTACCCGCCGAGCTAGGCCCCGCTCTCCGCTCCACCCCTACTCACCGCTGGACAGTTTCCATTTGAGGGCGGGTGACGAACGAGCAGCGCTGAGCCCCGCCGGCCACACCAAGGCCAAGACACTGGCCCTATGGTCCGCGCCGCTGCGGAGGCGAAGCCAGACATCACCACCTTCCCTACCTACCCCTTCCGCCTGTGCGGTGGGGTACGTGTAACCCCTTAGCCTCCAGCGTAGGGCTGGAAAGTCGATACGAAAAATCGACTTGTCCATCGGTCGATTTGAAGCGACTTCGTGTTGATTTGGACCGATTAATCGAATCATATAATCGTTGCAAATTGATCTTAATCGAAAAATTTCGGGTGAAAGAAAATATAGGTAAAAGCTATCCATAATGACTAGAGTCATTCAATATTGGTTGGGAAAAACAAAACATTATAAAAAATTTCTATGAAATCAATTGAGTCCTTCCTCCGTGCACTGGACGGCCTGTCAAGAGAAGAGACACAGGTACAATTTTTACGATAACCGTCGAAAACACAATTTTAATGTACAGAGAATATTGGTAACAGTGCAATTAATTAGTTTGAAAAACGAATACACTCTCAGACCTCAACTGATTTTATTCTTAGTAAATACCTACGTTTTTACGCAGCAGGATTACTGATAAATTCTTCAGTTATTCTGTATAGTTTTTTCAGTAATCTACCAATTAAAGATGAAATTGTCAGTAACGTAAAAAGGAATTCTTTCGTACTACTGACAAAAAATGTTGTCAGTAGCTTATAAAGGTTTTTAAGCAGCAGGAATACTGACAAAGGGGTCTGAAAAGTCAGTAACGGGCTGAGAGTGTACTTGGGTGAATTTCGCTTTGTATAGTTCCGTTTAATCTAAAAAATTTTAATCCAAAGGCGTTTAACAATATTCATCTACAGAGCATTCTTCCTCTAAACTAAAGTTACCTTTTATCTAAAGCAGGGAAATGTATTTTTTGACACAATTTCACCATTTGGGGGTATCCTTCTAATTAACCGCAACCAATCGGTAATCTAGGATAACGCTATTTGAAAACAAACAAAAATTCTTTCAGAACACAATTCAGAACAAACCGTGAACAGTTCAGTGGACAGTTTTTTTTTTTTTTTTTTAGGCCCCCGTTAGGGGGGCCTATTGCTTTCGCCAGAAAGTTTTTAGGCCCCCGTTAGGGGAGCCTATTGCTCACGCCCGTGAGTTTTTTTTTATTAGTCTTGACGATGGCCCCTTATGGCCGCAGCCGATCGTGCCACATCGATTCGTACAAAATTACAATGAAAAATACTTCAAAAAATTAGAAAATTTTTCAGGCAGGCCTGATGTCAATCTGTCTGTCCAGTTTTGCATAAAAGTAGTTTGCATCGTCAGTTTCTATGGTAATTGCGAGCCGAGCACGTTGTGCCGAGCCAAAATTGACACCCTCCTAAAGGCTCTGCCCAATAGAAATGTTTCGCGCGAAAATCCAACCAATAGAAACGGCCGCCTGTTGCTTTGTACCTCGATATCCAAAAGTGTCAACGCAAGGAGTGGTCACGTCAGAATCGTTGCAGTTTCGCGCCGTGTAAAAGGATGCACCACCAGGACAGTTTCAGACGTGACCACTGGCTGGCCGCTGCGGCTCCTGATTGTTGGCTGGGACTGTAATTTGGCCTTGGGCGGGGCTTGTGACAATACCGCCAACCTCAGAGTAAATCCTCAATTCATGTTTTCACTGAAAGATACAAATAGGTCAACGCTTGTGTTCCGTGTTAATGCGTGGAGGCTTGCACCGTTGTTTACTAAAGGCCTGCAACATCATTTTACGTAGTTACTTTATCTAAGACTAGCAAAATATATTTTGTGTTGGTTTGAGTGGACACCAAGCCGGCGTTGTTTATAGCTGGCCCGCACGGCGCCATGTTTGTGTTGAAAATGTGAGGCGGATAAAATTCACGATTTGGGCTCTCACAGAGAGTTTTGGCCTAAAATTTTAAATTTCTATTTCATTTAATGGTAAGTGTGTGGCAAATTTGAAACTACAATCCTTTAATTCTTGCCTGGTGGTTCGATTTCGTGGTTGCCAAGCGCGTTGTTGATAGCTGGCCCGCTCGGCGCCATGTTTGTGTTGGAAATGTGAGACGGATAATTCACGATTTGCCTAGTGTTCCTTGTGGATGTGTAGTGGCTTCCATAACTGTGTGCTAAAGGCCTGCAACATAACTTAGCGTCGTCACCAAATTAAAAACTTGCCAAATATATTATAGGTTGGTTTGAGGTAGGACGCCGTGTGGCGCCGTGTTGCCGGCCCCGCGCCGGCCTTCCCGGCCGGCTGCGGATTGTCTAGCCTACGTATGCCCGTTTGCCCTGCGGCCAGGAGTGCCAGCGAGCCAAGCCGAATCGGCATTGTCGCCAGCTCGGGGCTTGGGCGCTCGGCCCCTCTGCCCCTCTGCGTGGCGCGCAGGGGAGGAAGGAGGACCGTGGTATATTCAGTTAGTTAACCAAAAAAGAAGAAAAAAATAGCTCAATTTTTGGGACTTCTGTTAAGCGGATGAAATTCGTGATGTGATTCTCACTAATAGTTCTGACTTAAGTTCTTTCTCATTCTGTGGCTAGTTTTAAAACCTAGGGGGCCGTTTAACGCGTTAGCGTTAGAATTTTTTTTTATTCTTGACGATGGCCCCTTATGGCCGCAGCCGATCGTGTCGAAGCGATTCGTACAAAATTGTAATGAAAAATAATACGAAAAATTAGAAAATTTTTGAGATAGGTCTGATGTCAGGCTGTCTATACGTTTTTGCATAAAAGTAGTTTGCATCGTCAGTTTCTATGGTAATTGCGAGCCGAGCACCCTGTGCCGAGCCAAAATTGACACCCTCCAAAATGCTCTGGCCAATAGAAATGTTTCGCGCGAAAATCCAGCCAATAAAAACGTCCGCCTGTTGCTTTGTACCTCGATATCCAAAAGTTTCACCGCACGGAGTGGTCACGTCAGAATCGTTGCAGATTCACGCCATGTAAAAGGGTTCACCACCAGGAGACTTTCAAACGTGACCACTACCTAGCCGCCGAGGCTCCTGATTGTTGGCTGGGACTGTAATTTCGCCGTGGGCGGGGCTTGTGACAATACCGCCAACCTCAGAGTAAATCCTCAATTCATGTTTTCACTGAAAGATACAAATAAGACAACCCGTGAGTTCCGTGTTAATGCGTGGAGGCTTGCACCGTTGTTTACTAAAGGCCTGCAACATAATTTTACGTAGTTACTTAATCTAAGACTACCAAAATATATTTTGTGTTGGTTTGAGTGGACACCAAGCCGGCGTTGTTTAGAGCTGGCCCGCTCGGCGCCATGTTTGTGTCTTAAATATGAGGCGGATAAAATTCACGATTTGGGCTCTCACAGAGAGTTTTGACCTAATATTTTAAATTTCTATTTCATTTAATGGTAAGTGTGTGGCAAATTTGAAACTAGAACCCTTTAATTCTTGCCTGGTGGTTCGATTTAGTGGTTGCCAAGCGCGTTGTTGACAGCTGGCCGGCTCGGCGCCATGTTTGAGTTGGAAATGTGAGACAGATAAAATTCAGGATTTGCCTCTGTGTTCATTGTGAATGTGTAGTGGCTTCCATAGCTGTGTGCTAAAGGCCTGCAACATAACTTAACGTCGTCACTAAATTAAAAACTTGCCAAATATATTCTAGGTTGGTTTGAGGTGGACGCGTGAGGCGCCGTGTCGCCGGCCCCGCGCCGGCCTTCCCCACCCATAGCCGCCACGGCCGGGGGCTGAGGCTCCCACCTCGCGACTTTAAATCATTGTATAAAGTTATCAAAACGTTGAAAAGTCGAACTGAATGCGTAAATATTGTTTCTGCACCTGCAGATAATGTTTTGGTAAGTTTGACTTCAATGTGGGGAACAGAACTGTTGAAATGGTGTGTATTTACGTAAATAATTTTACGAATCCTTATTTTTTACCTACTGATTAAACCTCCTTGAAACTTTGGGAAACGATTTCCGCATGTCTAAAACTGCCTCTTTCACATTCATTTCGGCTGTTTAACATATTGTTCAGTTAAAATAAATTGTCGCCGGGGCGTTAGTGGAGGTCCCAGCCTAGAACCATAAAAGCGACAGGACTGGGCACTCACACCTCAAACGCGCCTCGTTCTGTCGGAGGCGGCGGCGCCTCCCCCAGCCGGGCCACCGGCCTTCTTTTGTTAAGTGCACCCAGAAAAGCCTGTTCTTGATTCGAGACAAATGTACTCGATCCAAGTACATTTTTGAATCATTTGAACCAAAGCCACATTGTACTTGATTCAAGTACATTTGGTGGTTGTTATCCGACGAATACAACTGAGAACACTATGCACTAGGATCTGTTTCGATGGGTTCAATGCAAGCCAAAGATGTTCTCAATTAGAGTGCCTAAAACTCGGACCCATGAAAATATGTTTCCAACAAAGCCCATGTACTGTACTCAACAGAACTTGTCGGTTTCGTCGCAACACTACAGTCCCGTTCTAGGTCAAGTACATGGGCTCGGTTCAACTGAGAACATTTTGTATTTGAAGTAGAGTATCGGAAATAAACGTTTGTGTGGCGCACATGCAGGCGACAGGGGCGGAGCCGACTGCTAAGGGTGGCGCAAGGCCGCGCTTTTTGCCTACATTTAGGCGGATTGTAACTCATGTTGCCTACCCATCAGGCGGTTTGTTAAGAACTTATTGCTTTGCCACCCCCTCCCCCTCCATCCTGTATCCGCACTGGCAGGCGACTCCAGGGCATGATAACTTAACATTAACATTGTAATAATGGTTACGTTATTTGTTAAAGTTAATGCTTGTAACATTTAACGTGTGTCGTCCGATTACCGTTATTCCAGAACAACGAAATGTTAATCTGAATGGTTATCGGTTATAACTAATAACCGATAATCCAGTATCTGGCTTACAGCGTTATTATGAATATTGGTAATGCACATTCGCGGTAAATAACGGCAAATAACGTTATTTCCTTCGATAAGCGCTGTTGCCACGTCGTCCGTACGGTTGACATGCTAGATAGCTAGATAGCTTGACCCGGACCACCGCACAACAGCAAGCCGTGGCAGCCTCCGCACCGCCTCCTGACGATGCAGCGCACGCTTGTTTGACTGCAACGAAGGGGACACGCGACTGTTTTCGAACACAATGCAAACCTACCCAAATGTCCCTCAGCAAAACCCGAACCTATCCTTAAGTTTCCGACCACAACCCGAACCTCGAGTATTCCCGGACACAAGCTAAACATATCCGAGTGTACCCGGACACAAGCCGTAATAACCAGTGTGATGCCGAACACATTCCGACCTACTCCGATCGAAAGCCGAATACGTTCCGACCTATTCCGATCGAAGGCAATACACATCCGATCGGCTACGACCGCTACGCGAGCGTTTTCTGGACCCACCAGAGTCACCCTGTGTGGCTCCGAACACTCCTTGCAAATATCCGAACCCATTCTGACCTATTCCGATTCAAGGCCGTACACATCCAATCGGCTCAGAACGCTACCCGAACGTTTCCGGGGACACCAAGGTTACTGTATGGGACTCCAAACTCTCCACGAACACTTTTGAACCCTCTCCGACTGTGGTCGGAAGAAGTCGGGCCCTCGGAAATTTTCGTGGAGTGTTCGGCGCCGCATAGCATAAAATTTGGGATGATCGGAATGTGTTTGGCATTACACGAATAGTGCGGTTTGTGTTCGGAAACACTCGTATAGGTTCGGGTTGTGTTCTACATTCCAACTCTTTCCGAGTGTTTCCGAACATGACCCGACATCATCCGTACATTTCGACATATGCCGAATGGTTAGTTACTGCAACAGCCAAACCCCTCACCCCCCAAAAAAGGAATAAAAGAGATAAAAAAAATAAACTAGTGGTCTCCCTTTCCTGTAGCCTTTTATTCATCTACAGTCCATCTCCCTGCTTTATGTTAACTTCGAGCAGTATCAGAAGACACCGCGCAAGGAGAAACTGGTTGGCCGTCGACCGGAGTCGAACCCGCACTTACTATCCAGCCGCCAGGCACGGAGACCACTGCGCCACGGTGGCGACTGGCGACTGGCGAGGAGAGGTGGATAGATCAGGAGTTGCGGATGTAACGTTCCATCATTGCAGTCGTCCCACGGCACCGGCCTCTGTTTCATCATGGCGCATGCCAGAATGCGATGAGTTTCAACCAAAGGCAAAATGGGATCGGAAAAAACGAATGCGAAATGCGCTCGGTTCAATCCCACAAGTTGAGTACATAATATCGAGTATTGTTCTGCACTTGAATCAGGAACAGGTTTTTCTGGGTGTGGAGGTCCTAGCCTAGAACCTAGAAACGACAGGACTGGGCACTCACGCCTCAAACGCGCTCCGTCCTGTCGAAGGCGGCGGCGCCTCCCCCAGCTGGCTGCGGATTGTCTAGCCTACGTTTTCCTTGCGGCCAGCGAGCCAAGCCGAATCGGCATTGTCGCCAGCTTTCGGGGCTTGGGTGCTCGGGCGCTCGGCCCCTCTTCCCCTCCGCGTGGCGCGCAGGGGAGGAAGGAGGACCGTGGTATATTCAGTTACGTAGCCAGAAATTAAGAAAAAAAGCAAAAATAATAATTGCTTAATTTTTGGGACTTCTGTTTAGCGGATAAAATTTGTGATGTGATTCCCACAGATAGTTCTGACCTAAGTTCTTTCTCATTATGCGGCTAGTTTTAAAACCTAGGGGGCCGTTTAACGCGTTAGCGTTAGAATTTTTTTTTTTTTCCTGCGAGTGGGCGACTTAAACTTTACGGGGCTTCCATCTGTGCCCTTAGAGCGTTTAGCAGCCTGCGAAGGCACTCTCGTTTACGCGTCGAGCATAGGCCGCTCCGTCCCGCCCCACCCGACCACTTCCGCCGTACCCAGTCCATCCCACGACGCCAAGTTTCCCCATCTTCACCGGTTCCTTCCTGGACCAACTTCGACCATAATTTGTCGAGTCTGGCCGCGCTGGCCGGGGCTGACCCCCAGCCGCGCAACGCCGGCCCCGCCCCGCATGCCTGCTGCCTGCTGTCCTGCCGCGCTCCGCCCCGCCTTACGGCTATGAGCAAATTTATTTAAAAGCGACAGGACCTGACATCGACCATCTCGGATTCTGACGATATTTGGTGGGCAGGTTGCGTACCTAGGTGGGAGTCTCCAACCAAAATTTTGGATCGAAAAAAAATTTATTGACTGAGCTGTAGGCAATTAACGTTTTTTTACCCTTAATTTTGGGTATTTTGGATAACGTCCAGGTTTTTAGTCCTAGGTGGTTAAAATTTGGTTTCCCCATGTAAAATTGACCAAGGAACAAGAATATGGCCACAGATTGGACCCATCGGTCGTGCACGACGAATAAAGTCGATATTTTGGCCAAAAAACGTCTAAATTTGCTACAAAATACCCAAATCTTGGGTATTTGAACTTTTTTTTCGGAATTTTGACATTTCCTTGACACCTTCTAGTAGAAAAAGAGCCAAGGAAGCCAATGAGCTTTAGCTCATATTTTTAGGACAAACCGTTCAGGAGCCACATCGCTGCAAAGTTGGGCCTACCTTGTGGGATCTTAACAAAGCAGGTTTTGGGCGTCCTGGGCGGTCCTGAGGCATGCAGATCTGCTCCCTGCCTCCGGCAAAAGTAGCGCGGCGCGAAAGAAGGCGGAAAACCGAGGGGGAACAAATCTGGATTTTTGTACACCTTGTTATTCAGAAAAATTTTAAAAAATCAGAAAAAATCAGGAAAATTCAGAAAAATTCAGAAAAATTCTGAGAAATTCAGGGAGCAGATCTGCATGCTCCAGGATGCCCAAAACTGGCTTCGTTAAGATCCCACAAGATAGGCCCAACTTTGCGGCGCTGTGGCTCCTGAACGGTTTGTCCTAAAAATATGAGCTAAAGCTCATTGGCTTCCTTGGCTCTTTTTCTACTAGAAGGTGTCAAGGAAATGTCAAAATTCCGAAAAAAAGTTCAAATACCCAAGATTTGGGTATTTTGTAGCAAATTTAGACGTTTTTTGGCCAAAATATCGACTTTATTCGTCGTGCACGACCGATGGGTCCAATCTGTGGCCATATTCTTGTTCCTTGGTCAATTTTACATGGGGAAACCAAATTTTAACCACCTCGGACTAAAAACCTGGACGTTATCCAAAATACCCAAAATTAAGGGTAAAAAAACGTTAATTGCCTACAGCTCAGTCAATAATTTTTTTTTCGATCTAAAATTTTGGTTGGAGACTCCCACCTAGGTACGCAACCTGCCCACCAAATATCGTCAGAATCCGAGATGGTCGATGTCAGGTCCTGTCGCTTTTAAATAAATTTGCTCTATGCGCTCTTCTCCTGCCAACGCAGCCGACACCTTGCCGCAGTCCCTCCGCCGGCGCCCGGCGAGCCCGTGGGGCCTGCAGCAGGGCTCGCTGGGCCGGCAGCCAGATGAAAGCTGCAACAGGATGACTTTGCTGCTGCGCACGGTAGCCTCCCCTTTCCCCTCCCCATGCCCCGCTCCGCTCCACGCCGCGCCACGCCAGTCGTGTGGTCGGGAGTTTGATCGCCTGAATGTTGATCAACAGACACATCGAGGCCGGCCCGCGGGGTCCTGCGAAGGTACTGGCAGGGTTCCTTTTGTGGTTCGGTGCAGGGGTGGGTCTGCGCTCCCTGGCTGCTGCGGGGAACAGGTGGAGGCGCATCGCCCGTCGCCGAAAAGGGTTTCACTCGGGATTTTCGTGTACGCAGTATTACGTAATCCATGTAGAGATGCGACAGCTGAAATTTTTCGCTGAAAAATTGAAATTTTTCATTGAAAAATTGAAAGATATTTTTCCAATTTTTCAAAATTAAAAAATATTTTTTTACTTCTTTTAAAAAATTGACTGTTTCTGTTTATTTTAAAATATGGAAGTAGAAAAGTGTTAGTAATAGGTGTTCTGCGTCTACCGACCCTTACCGTCGCACGCCAGTTCACCTAGTGATCTAATAAGGGCTATTGGCTAATAGTGACGCAGAGCCAGAGTCCAACAGCCGTGTCTTGCCCTATACAGTAGCTACGCGTGAGGGGTTCACTGCCGTCTCGGGCAAGTCCCGAGTTAAGTCTTGAAATACCTAGCTACTAGCTTTAGGCTTTTGCTCGGTCCGTGATTGAGTCCCTAACCACTAACCATGACTGTTGTTTTGGCAGACGAGACGGGACCAGGCGCGTAATAGGTAGGCGACCCAAAGGGTGCGAATGAGTGGCGGGTCTGACTACCTTACCCCTCGAACTGTGGGCAGGGCGGCAGTGGCGCTGCTGCGGCCAGTCTTCGCGTCACCGCGCGCCTACTTCTCTACCCTCTGCCAACCCTCACCTCTAAAATCATAAAAAAACTGGTTCATAGACATGTCTGAGTTTTGGATGGTAATTGTTATCTGTCTATCCATCTGATAAAACACATAAGTCCATTTTAGAAATGGAAAAAGAGCAAAGGAGAGAATAAACTACGTTCCATAGGAGGTAGTTCAGAGAACCCCTAGCTGATAGGCATACTATAACTGTTAGGCAAACTATCGAAACTTTTTGATAGAAACGATAGGAGAACAGCGTGATGTCGTTTGATTGCAGTAAAACAGGTCTTTAAACTAAAAAAAAACAATTTTTCAAATTTTTCACGTATTTTTCAATTTTTCTGAAATTTTTTATGAAATATTTCATCAAAATTTATTTTTCTGAAAAACTGCATCTCTAAATCCATGTATTACGCCGGCATCACACCTGCATTCCTTCATAAATGCTACCGTTTAAGGGTATATTATGGCAGTTTTAGGCACGAAGTACCCTGATGGTTTTGACTAAGGATCCGATTTTTTCGCGATTTTTTTAAATTAGCACGGCCCCTTACCTAAATCCAGATTTTTCTGTACGATGTTGAAAGACTTGCTTTGTATTACATTACGCCGAATACTCCGATCTGGTGTACACGATATTACGGAAGTAATAACCCCCTCGCCCGTCACCCTGCGTACAGGGAGGTTGGGGGGCTGTTATTCCAGGTCCTGCGCGGGGCGAGGGCGGGACATATGTCACTTGTCCCGTGAGCCGTGAGGGAAAGGGGTAGGGGGTACAGTGTCTGCCGTAATGCAATCCCCTTTCTGCTGTCCGGTTATTGGGTCCAATGCAGTTCACGTTGCAGGAAGCCCTCTGCGTCACGTATGGCAAAACCACATCATTTCACACAACAGTTCAGTGGAAAGGGGTAGGGGAGGTGAAGGGCTCCCATTTCGTCGGCCGGCTCATGTCTCTCCCTCTGATCGGCAGCGCGGCGGAATGGGTCGGTGGCCTGCGCTAAACGGCAGGACCAGGCTGACCTTGAGGTGTGTGGCTCGCGAGCTTGTCACCCTCAGACTTCCTCGTTTAGGGGCTGCCCTGAAAACAGAAGGAAGCCGTAATTTGTGCCTTTACTGGGCGGAGCACTGAGCACGCAGTCAAAGAGCGACACACCTACACGGAAAAAACTAACGTGACATGTGTCACGTTTCTTTCTGCACTATCAGTAGAAAACGTTTCTTGCTGCACTCTCTCGGTGATGCCTCTATCCTTATCGAGGGGGCCACCACGTCGGCTCAGGATGTACACAGGATTATGTGATTACAGGGATTACACATTAATTTTGTGGGATTACACGTGAATTTCTAGGGCTAGAACCATTAAAGATAAACAATTAGGTGATATTTAGTGATGGTTCTTCAAAATTTGATTAAGAATTACACGGATTACACAGGGATTACACTTACAATTGTACACAGGATTACGGAAGTGGTGACCCCCTCGATCCTTATGCACGGGGAGGAATGCGTCAAGAAACGTTCTCTCCTGAGAGCAGCATATGATAACATGTGGCACTCGTTACAGACATATTTATGTTTACAGTGTAACGGGGAACACCCCGTAACGACAGCCAGCCCGCCGTCCGCGGCAATGAGGGAGACGATAATGTACCGGGCGTTCAGAGAAGACAATGACAGTGTTGCAGGTCTGCCTATCGCAAGCGCCCGCGGCCCGGCCTCTCCCGGCTAGAGCGGGTAAAGGCAAACCCGCTCACTGTGACGTGTTCTCTAAACCATCCGATACTGTTGGCCAGTTTCTTTCTTCCTCGATGGGAGGCGTTGGGAGGTCGACCAGGCTCGCCCCTGAGAGCAAGCCCTCCCTCCCCTGCCCCACCGTGCCCGCTTTTACCGGCAAAAAGCCTCGCGGATTAGCGCTAAGGTTGAAGCCCCAGGTCCCCGCCCACCTGTGGGAGGCGTCGACCTTCATATTCTGGCCGCAAACATCATTTTGGGAAATCATGTTTGAATGATCAGTCGTATATTGTCGGAACTATTACGATTGCGATTCAAAGCTCGCGCGCGCCGTCTCTCACCCTCGTACGCTTCCTGGACCACCCACTCCTCCCTCCACCCCATCCCGCCGCGCCCCACCGTGCGCATACTACCCTCACCCTGTCCCCTTCAGCCAACGGCTGTTTGCTTTGTCTGAATGTTATTTCTTTTCTTTACTTGACTGATTCAACAAGCGCGAAAGTTGGGGCGAGCTTCAGGTGAAAATCTCTTTAATCGAAGCGGAACGCCCTCCCCTTTTCCCTTCGCGATTGGTACTTGCCTGGTATCGACAAAGTGCGCTGTGTCGCTGAGGACAACCAATTACCTCTTTCAAAGAGAAAAAAACAATGCCTTGCCTCGGAAAGACGAACACTCTTACTAAACATACAAGTGAATTTTATCTAAATGGAATGGTAAAGCGAACATGTGAAGCTTGACAAAGGACTGATCGGGACTGATTAACTGGTCCACTAAACATTTTGCTAAAGAACAGTGCTGAGCTATGTGGTAAATTTTTCGCTCCATAAAGCCATAGCCTACATGCGTTTTGCATATATGGCTAATAATTTTTTTTCTCAGTGTAGTATTAGATGCGTCTGTGGTCTGCAATGTATACACTAGTTCCTCACTCCCCGCTATGCCCCGCTGCGGCGCTGACGTGTGCTTCGGCGCCAGCCCGGCCCGGGTTGAAGCGCTTCAACACTGGCGCATCCTATTATTAAGATGCCGAGCTGAGCGGCTTAGTCTAAGCCTCACACTGTTTGAATTAAGTTTGCCACGCTAGGCGAAAAACACGGGGAGGCATGGGGACTCCGTCCCCTGTGCCGCCAGGCTGGAGCTGGTGGAGTGTGGAGTCCTAGACAGAGTTCGAGGGGTCGTCAACTTACCTCAGCAGTGTCCAGAGCATTATGGTATTATGCATTATTATGCCACATATTATGGGCTATTATGACATATTATTCAACAGTATGAAGTATTATGAAGTAAAATGGGGTATAATACGGTATTATAGGGGTATTTTGTCGTAAATTATGAAATATTAAGATATGTTATGAAGGTAATATAAATCTCCGGCACGAAGTATTATGTGAGTTGGCGACCCCTCGACAGAGTCCTAGTGGAGTTGAGGGCAATTTGCGTCGAGTTTCAGAGCGCGCGCGCGAGCTACGATTTTGATAGCTACTATCGTAGCGTGTTTTAAAAACACATTTACTTCTCTTAGGGTGTACCTTTAACGAATTAAACTAAAAAGTGTCTCAAGTCTTAACCAACTCTTAACTTTAGCTGTACTTGAACTTCACTCCAGCTATGTTCTGGGAAGTTAACTTTTTTCCGCCTGGGCGCGTACACAAATTTTGTGAAAAATTGGGAATTCCTCTTGTAAGTGTGCACATTTTCAACACTCGTGTACCAGTAATGTCTAAGTTCACCGCCATCAATTTCGATGCGACGTGGATCAGGGTGCACCTACTGGAGTAGAAGGGTCGGTGTGATAACACCATGTCGAAAACCTGAGACCTGTAGCGTGGCATAGTAGCTCAGAAGTGACGTCAGTGTCTCCGAACCATAAGGTCCGAGGTTCAACTCCCAGCGGTCGCAGTTTAAAAGGTACAGTCAAGTGCCCTAATTTCGGACGAATTGAGCGGTTTTTCCTTTCTTACGTGTAGGCATGATAAAATATGAAAAATCTGTTGCGATTGGAAATACTGTGGCTCGAGACACGTCGGATGATGCCCATGTCGAATTTCTATCAACAGATGGGAAGCTACAGCAATCATCGGAAGAGTGTCCGAAATTAGGAACGAAAGTGCTCTAATTTCGGACATGTGCTCTAATTTCGGACATGTGCTCTAATTTCGGACACAAGCATGCATTTTGGCCTAACCGAACATGTTTACTTTTCACTTAGGATAGCCTAGGTCACAATTCGTTGAATAACATCCAAACTGATTTTTTTACTCAACCCTGAGAGATGAAAACTGGACAGAAAGATTTGGTCATGAGCCCATGTTTTGGGGGGAGCTTATTTCAAATCAGCAATTTTGTTCTATCTGCTTTTTTTAACTTTAAATTCCTGTGTGCTGTAAAATTTTAAAGGTACTTCAACCGACTTGACGAAATATGGTACTCTTTACAGCAAACTGTACGATGCCGTCTTCGGATTTCAAATATTTCAAAAGGTGACCGAGATAGGTTGAAATAAGCACTTCTCTGCAAACTGTCCGAAATTAGGGCACAAGTCCGAAATTAGGGCATTTGACTGTAATCGAAAGTAGCTCTCATTAGGTTTTAGGAAAGGAGGAGAAGGTGTGATGAAACAGGGAAAAGACGATGGAGGTAACCTGTGTTCAAAGTTTAAAATTTGAACATGCTTATAAGGGGATGAAGCGGCGTATAGACACCACGGGGGATGCTCAAAGATGTGTTGATCAATCCCTCTTCGTTTCATCTCGATACGACGAAGATGGGTGGACTGATTCACGTTGAATCTACTACCATTTATAATAACTCGATGATCGACTCGATCATCCACGTAGCATCAATGTTGGTTGTCCACGTTGCAGAAATGTGGATACGATACGGGTGTTCCCATGGGGGACGACATACATGACTAAGCCGCTGCGGTTGAAGATGTCGATGTACATTTGCGGGCAGGGCAGAGCAGAGCATGGCATCTCAGGTGTACCACGTTTAATTCTCGCTCGGCCTGAGCCTGTTCTTTTTAGGCAACGGAGTTGCCTTCTAAAATCGCTGGAAAACGTGCGTGTTTTGTTTCATATGGCCCCTTACGACAGAAAAAAATCTGCTGAAGGGAATTCGATAATATTAAGCATACATTTAGAATGTAATCTAGTAAATTCGATTCTGAAGTCTAGTGGAAATCTGTATTGCAGAAATTTTGTAAATTTGAATTGAAATTCGAGTTTCTATGGTAATGCTCGACTCGTCAGGCAAAATGAACAGGGGAAGGGGATATTTTTTCGTGGAGGGGGTAGGCCGAGACGAGCCAGCACGGAGCGAAAGAGAAACCTCTAAAGTCTGCGTTCAAACAAAGCCAGCCTTTAGTTTCGAGCGCAAGAATGAGATAACACCACTGAAATTCGCACGTGACCACCGTACTGCCTTCTTTAAAACTACTTCAGTTTTACTGAAACTTGCCCCGGTTCTGCCAACTAAATGTGTGCCTCAAAGAATGAGTTCCAATCGTAACGTTATGAGAGCAGTGATTTTTTTTCATATTATTTGGTTGGCATGTTGTGTCAACAACGCGAAAGCAGGCCAAGCATGTCCGCCATTGCCGGTGGCTGATGTGCCCACCTCGCGACTTTAAATCATTTTTTAAAGTTATCGAAACGTTGACAAGGCGAACTGAATGCGTAAATAGTAGTTTTATACCTGCGGAAAACGGTTTGGTAAGTTTGACTTCGATCTGGTGAGCAGAATTCTTGAAATGATGTACATTTACGTGTACCATTTTGTGTAAACAACGCCTTAACTCCGCGTTTTCCCAATAGAGCGCACCCCCGTCGCGGCCGCGGCGCGCTTGCCCGCTGGTCCTTCGCGTACCAGCGGTATCAGGTAGGGCCCCGGTTCGCCCCTTCCGTGCGCCCGGCGGAGGGGTTACTGTTGACGTTCTCCTCCGGCCGTGACCTCGCCGCCCAATTTTTGCCGTCAGAAGGAGAGCTTTCTTTTCTCCTGCTCCTGTCGATTAAATGTCGGCCGAACTGTCGGAGAGTATTCATTACTTGAAACCCGCCTTATCAATTCAAACTTAGAATTATTTAGCCACTATCTTGACTATCGTAAACTAAACAAAACAGTCTTATTCAACACTCACAATATTTTATTTTAGTTATAGAAACTCCGTTGTCTACCAGGATTTCGTGAAATCGTATTTTTATATTTTATTGTGACTCGTTGCTGCAAAGCTTTTGGAGTCGTGGCAGGGATCACAGTCCCTGCCAGCGCGCCCCTCTCCTAATGGTGCCGGCCGGCCCGGCCCGGCCAGTCATTGCTCGGCATTGGGTGCCCGTTTGCTGATTTATGGCCGGTCTAAGTCGAATAAGCGTGAAACAAAAGGCAGTACTTTATCTCTCTCTCTCTCTCTCCCCACCTCGTGGCCCCCGCCACTCGTTTCTAGCTCTCGCTCTCTCTCTCTCTCTCTCTCTCTCTCTCTCTCTCTCTCTCTCTCTCTCTCTCTCTCTCTCTCTCTCTGTTATTGCGTACTTCATTTCACTTTCGCTTAAGCGCGTCACTATTCCACCCAGATTTGCATGTTCTTTTGCCCCTCCCCTCAAGTCCCGGATCTGGGAGAGAAACGCGAACTGTGTCACGGCACCTGATTGGTCGACGCCATTTTGACTTCAGCCCATGTTAATCCCCATATGCCCGCCCAGCGGCCCGGCCAGCTGGCAGCCGGGATCCCACCCCCACGGTGGAGGGAGATTTCCTCCACCGTGCTACCGCCGTATGCCTGCCTGCCAGCGAAGGAGCTGTCCGGCTGACTTCGCGCTTGCCAGAACCAGGACTTTCCCTTCCCTCCCCAACTCCTCCGATTGGGTCTGCTGAGGTGATGGAAAATACCCACCGTTAGGGACGGCTGGGTGGAGATGAGCTTATCCGGGTTTGAGACTGATAGACATGAGACTGGACTTGAGACTAGACTGAGCCGAGGCATGATCTCTTTACAAGGGGGCGGGAGTCTTATGTCTGGGGGAGCGAAAGTCTCCTGTCTCCAGACACGAGACTTCCAACTGTAGACATGAGACTTTCACCCACAAACACGTTATTTTAAGCACACAATTTCACAGGTCATAAATAATTAACCTATGCAGATAAATGCATATTGCCAATAGGAGAGACACCTGAACAACACAAGGAAATTTCAAGTTTTAAGGACACTCAATCAACATTAGCACAACTTTGACACCCGTAAGGACAATGCCCCGGAACGCTCAAACGGCCTCCTAAAACGGAAGACAAACCCAACGGACAACGCACCTTGCAATGTTACCTATCCAAATGCTTCAGATCTTCCGGAATCTTACTGGGATCCTAACGGGGGCCTAAAAAATCACAAATGATTAATGCTCATACTGCATGAGCTGTTTAAGAATCAACGAAATGCACTCTCACGAAACAATGAATGATAAATTACGATGTGAATTCAACATATACACAACTTTTAAAGTGGAACAGTATAAGCTTCTTGATACTTTTAGAGCACCCACGCTGTTTATGAAAACTGAGTTCTGATTAAGACTTGCATCACTGCTTCCAATTGTTGTAAGCCCTAAATCAGGGGGTGGAAACGGCCTATAGAACGCGTGAAGCTATGCTCCCCCACCTAAAACAGGGGTTCTGGACTTCTTTGAGATCTTTGAAACACAAGTGTTGTTTGCAATACGCTTTGCACAGGTCGAAAGAACATGAAATTTGGAGTTGCGTAGGCTCAGTAGCTTTTCAAAAAGTATGGCTTTGACCCACAATAAATCTATCTGAAAACCACCAAAACTCGAAAAATTAAGGAAGAATCGTCAGCGCCATCTTCGTGAAAACATTTTCTTACTTTTTTATAGGTACGATTGGGTGGTTCACGAAGGTCGTTTAGTCCATGCAACTCTAAATTTCATACTCTATTGATCTGTGCAACGCGTTTTGCAAACGATAGTCCAGTTTTAAATATCTCGAAGAAGCCCGTAACCAATGTAAGGTGGGGGAGCATAGATTCACGCGTTCTGTAGGCTGTTCCCACCTCCTGCCTAAATCAAACAGCACGTTCCATCAAAGAAAGTTATATTTATTATCTTAGGACTTAAAATACCTGTAATTTCTATTAAACCCATACCTTTTATTGCTGTTCCCTTTCGAGATGTATTAGTGCCCGAAATGGAGTCAATCTTATTTGCTGATGGATCTCTACTCACGGATAAAGAAACTTCAACACTAGTATCACTCAGAGGAAAACTGCCAGGGACAAAAACAGCTATTGCTTTCCACCCCCAACTCTGGACTTGATTGGTTAAACTTTGGGGCATAATGATGAAGTGCCCTCCTCTGACTCCAATTGCTTAATATTGTGGAGCCCGGAAAGAACCCGGTTCAACCCAAAGTTTGAGACAACAGGTGGTAAAATGCTGTCTCGACAGATCACTTCTAGAACAAAGAGGACATTTCATGAGTGCCAATTCTTTCATATCCATTACTTTCAAATTGTAAATTTACAAAATTTAACCTGTAATTTCCTGTGAAATCAATACCTTTCATTGCTGTTGTGTCATGGGAAATATCTGTAGTAATAATGAAGTCAATCTTACTTGTTGATTAATCACTTAAAACTGATGAAGCACATTGAGCACTAGCACCACTCAGAGTAGAACTATCAGTAACCAAACAGCCGTTGCTTTCCACCGTCAACTCTAAGTTGATTCGTAAAACTTTGGAGAATGAGGATGAAGAGGCGTCATCTGTCTCCAACTGCTTCATATTCTGGAGCCCGGAAATGTTCTGAATCGATGATGTAATGGACGGAGGTATGCACAGTGAGGAACTACTTGGCTCGAGGGCAGAGACAGAAGTGACAGTTTATTGGCAGGAGCAAAAACAAGTAAACTAGTTGGCGGGGAACAAGAAGAATAAAAACAATACAGCTGACAGATTATACCAACTTATGAAAAATACAACACCCCCACTTAATTTGGCAGCTTTGACTATAAAAAAAATGTCACAGAGATAAAAAGTGTTATGACAAAAAGGAAGACCTTGTTAAAAAATTTAAAAGTAAAAAAATAGACGGCCTTGTGTAAAATACAATAATTGGCCTCAATAAAAAGGATTGAAGATCCTGTACTTAACAAAACTAAAATGACTAAGAAGCCTATAAAAGTTTACCAATGACAGTAAAGCAAAGGGCAAAAGATGGCAAAATGCCTGAACATTGCTAATAAAGCAAAACAAGGTCACATATAACTGAGACATAGACACAATCAAGTAGACACAATCAGGTTGAAAAAATCAGATAGACACAATCAGGAAATGACACACACACACACACACACACACACACAAAATACCTCACGAAAAGTAATTTAACATAATTTAAATGCAAGTTTAAATATCGAAATTACAAGATGGAAATTGAGCACAAGCAATGAGGTAACACAGAGAACAACACGTACAACATTCACAGGGAAATGCCCAATTTACTGGCACAAAAGCGATGTTTTGGTGTAGGTAACAGCTTAGTAAGGATATCTGCTGGTTGTTCTGCAGTTGAGATGTGCTGCACATCAAGCGACTTCATGGCCACAAGGTCCTTTGTGAAGGAAAGCCTACTTAATGTCGATGTGTTTAAGCTTGCCGCATGTGCCCTCTTGATGGCACCACTTTACAGCTCCTTGGTTATCGCACCACACCTTGATAGGTTCCTGTGGCACTCGCAGTACTTCCTCCGTGACATTGACGAGGAACATGGAACCACCTCAGTGAGCGCCACAAATAGGGTATTTCACTCCGTTCAAACCGGATCCAAAGAAGAAAAGTGTTGCTTCCTGAATTGTTTCCTCCTGTACGCCGATGGAAGTGATTATGTACACGCTGCGTGTACATAGTACTAATAACAGAAATTACACGCTGCGTGCACACAACTGTCAAATCATTATTCACACGCGGATTCTCAAAAACCGCGTACACCCAGTGGTGTTTTTTGTTATGTGCACGCGGATCTTTATAACGCGCGTGCCAATAACAATGCTAAGGATATCAACACGCCGCGTGCGCGCAACGGCGTATTTCGTTATGCGCACGCGGGGAATGCACGGGCTGCCGTCCGCAAAGTTGTTAATACGGAATACTGAACTCGTCGTCTGGCAGCCGAGTTCGCTGGACGAGTGGACTGCGACGTGCACTTCCATTTTGATAGTTCGGGTTCACGTCCTCGTGAAGTCAGTCAAAAATAGCGTTCAAATAATAAATTCCCTAAAATTGGCACGACGCGTGTCAATAACAATACTTGCAAAACCAACCCGCCGCGTGCACCCAGCGACGATTTTCGTTATGCGCACGCGTATAAAGTCATACGCGTGTCAATAACAATACTTGTTGGAACAACACGCCGCGTGCACCTAACGACCTTTTTCGTTAAGCGCACGCGGATGAAGCAATACGCGTGTCAATAACAATACTTTCAAGAACAACACGCCGCGTGCACCCAGCGACGATTTTCGTTATGCGCACGCGTGCACATAATGAAAAACGTTGCTGGGTGCACGCGGCGTGCTGTTCCAACAAGTGTTGTTATTGACACGCGTATTTCTTTAGATGCGTGCACATAATGAAAAACGTTGCTGGGTGCACGCAGCGTGCTGTTTTTGCAAGTATTGTTATCGACACGCGTCGTGCTAATTTCAGGGAATTATTATTTGAACGCCATTTTTGACTATCTTCACGAGGACGTGAACCCGAACCGTCAAAATGGAAGTGCACGCTGCAGTCCCCTCCACCAGCGAACTATCGGCTGTCAACCGAAGGGTTCAGTATCCCCAACTAACAACTGCGCGGACGGCAGCCCTTGCATTCCCCGCGTGCACATAACGAAGTAATGACGCATTCGGACGCCCCGCACTGCATCGCGCCGACAGCTCAGCTCGTCACGGGGAGGTTACGGTGGTTGCGGTCGCCCCCATGTCCGTGGCCTTTGTCTTGGCCGTCACGAGGTTTACCTCGACCGGGTTTGTTTCATTCGTTTGAGATGTCTGACGAAGTCGAAACCGGAGTAAGGCGCTTGCTGCCTGAGATCGCCACGCTTGGGGCGGCCATATTTTTCCGTGCGGAAGAAACCGAAAAATGGAAATGTGGTATTTACAAAGACGGTTACAATCCTTTACGCACTAACGACCTAATGTATAAAATGGGTGTGTGTACGAGATACGGGAAAGTTCATCCCCAGTATAAACTGAAGGCTTCTAGACTAAAAACGTTTGAAGGTTGGCCGAAAGAGACAATGATAAGTGGGGAGAAAATGGCTGATGCTGGTTTATTCTGGACAAGTACAGATGACATGGTGATATGTTTTTGGTGTGGTGGCGGCCTAAAAGACTGGGACGCTGATGACGATCCATGGGTAAACCATAGGTCTGTAAAGTTAGCGATGCACATACGTACGTACGTACGTACGTCACGCACGGGGTCCGGCGCGCAGTTGTACAGATAAATGCTCTTTCTGACCCGATATTGCACCCAAATAGGTCAAGCCAAACATTTCTGGATACAGAAACATTCAAAGATTATTTTGATGGACAATACTAGCTGTTTTGAAACGATATGTCTATGCTTTTCGCCATAGGTTATGGATGCTCGCCGCCCGCTGTGACACAAATGGCTTCCCTCGGGTCTAACTCCTAAACTATTGAAGATAGATGTGGGGTCAAATCGAGGCGATTGTAGGTTAAAGTCTGAGATTTCCAACGGTATCAATACTCTTTTGACCCGACCCACCCAGCTCCCAGCTCCGAGAAGAGACCTGAGATTTTGGCCGGCTCTTCTCGGCCGGCCTGACAAGGAGTTCCGCCGCTCCCGTTCTCAGGTCGCTTCACGGAGCTGGGTGGGTCGGGTCAAAAAAGTTTTGATACCGTTGGAAAACTCAGACTTTAACCTACAATCGCCTCGATTTGACCCCCCATCTATCTTTAATAGTTTAGGAGTTAGACACGAGGAAAGCCATGCTTGTCACAGCGGTCGGCGAGCATCCATAACCTATGGCTAAAAGCATAGACATATCGTTTCAAAACAGCTAATATTGTCCATCAAAATAATCTTTGAATGTTTCTGTATCCAGAAATGTGTGGCTTGACCTATTTGGGTGCAATATCGGGTCAGAAAGAGCATTTATATGTACAACTGCGCGCCGGACCCCGTGCGTGACGTACGTACGTACGTACGTACGTATGTGCATCGCTAACTTTACAGACCTCATGCAAAGTGGTTCGGGCGATGCAGTTATTTGTTGGAAAGGAAGGGGATAGACTTTGTGCAAAACGTACACGAGCAGGTATGTGTTGTAGTTGTTGTTGTGTTTGAAGATTACTGAAAGAATCACTGCTGTTTTTAATAAAAGCTTTTTTCTTTTAGTTGGATACAGCAGGAGAAGTTGTCGTTAATACGTCTATGACAGAGGTGAAGAACATGGATACGTCTTGTAAAATATGTTTAGAAGGATCTATCAATACCTTCTATATCTATCACGCCTTGTAGACATCTCGCATCTTGTGATGTGTGCGGGTCTTCAGTAACAGAGTGTGTCATTTGTAGGAAAATAATTGACGCGACTGTGAGAGTCTTTATTGCATAAGAATTTTTTTTTAAAAAAGCTAAATAAATGAAAAGAAAAACGACTAAAAGTTGTTGTTGTTTTTGTTATTTGTCCTTGACTGACATGGCTTGGGGAGAGGAGGAAGCGGTGCACGGAGGACACACCGGAGACAAGGAGATATACTCGGTGCCGCGTCGCAGGGCGGGCATATCAGCAGTAAGGGTGTCAAGTACCGAGGATTTGCGTGGGCCCTTTACTTAAATACATCGGTATGCACTCGTTCCACGATCAACCTGGAGTCTCCCCACAATGCTTCCCACCGCTGAAACTCATCAAAAAAATCGAGGAAATGTTTTTAATGGGTAGGACGGGTATATTTCAGGCCAAGCAGTAGATCGTAGGCTCGGAATCTCTGGACGGATACACACGAGTTGTATCCAGACCCCATCGTCTACTGAGGTCCAATACCAAGTCCAGTCCAGTCCAAAGTTTTGACATAACAGTTTGATCAAGGACTTAATCATAGGAGGCCTAACAGCAGTCCAATAGGTGGTCCAATGCAGTCCAATGCGATAATGAACGACAAGCCGACCACATGCAGGTCCATCGTCAATTATACTTTCCAAATCCAGGTACATGCCTAGCCCTCTTATGAGAATAAAGCAGAAACAAAGATTTAAACTGACTCTTTGCCACTCCGCAAGCAAACTGACACCGCGAGGCCTTTAGTCCGCCCCAGTATGCTTGCAGACATTCATATTTTTAGGTCGCCGGGCGCTGACGCTGCGCTGCGAGCACGCGAGCACCGGAGTGGGCTGGGGTTGCCCCACGTTGACACTCGTGCTCGCGCCGCCGCCAGCGCCCCGGGTCCCCGGCGCACGCGACCGAACACCGACACATCTGCTGACACTGCACCACAGCCGAGCATCGCGTCTTGCACGTGTGCGGGGTGAGCGGATTGCTGCAGTCTCATCAACATGCTGCACGATGGGTTGCATACCTACACGACTTACGGGGAACACGTCGTGTTCGCGCCGGCGTCTCGTGTTCGCGCCGACGCCGGCGCGGGTGCTGTATGGGTTGCCTACCTCCTAGACCTCGTGTTCGCGCTGGCGCCGACGCCGGCCAACGCCAGCGCCGACGCCGGCGCCCGCGCATGCGCCCGCGCCGACGCCGGCGTGCCGGGACCCCACACCTGGCGCCCGTCAACAATGTTGCATAGGTTGGTCATTCCCTACTCACAAACGCTGCGTGCCCCATGTCGGTGCACCGCCCCGCAGGTGCTGACGCTGCTGACCACCACCCGCTGGAGGGGTGCTCTTGAAATGTGAACGGCCGGGAACTGTGAGCGGAAATGGAATGGCGTGAACGAACCGGGACCGGGAAGCGGGAACTGCGAAACGATTTCAGAGTTCACGGAGAAGGAGATCTTCCGTTTGCGGAGTGAGCAACGTGAAACGTGAGCCGCGAACTGGGAACTGGGAACTTGAACTGGAAGTTGAACTTGAAATACGAACGGAGCGGAGGAGGGAAGGGTTTCGTGGACGCATCGTCATTATTTGGTTTATAAGTGGAATTTCGCTGTTATATTTTGGACAATACTCATAAAAGATGGCCCAATTTAATTTGGGTTTTGATCCAGGTGAGGAATTATTAAACCGAGCCCAAGTCAATAATGTAAGGAGAATGATTAGGGCAACTGTCAATCCTTTCTCACTCAATTCAACGGACTTTGTGAAGAGATTCCGACTCACTAAGCCTTTGGTATCAAATCTCATAAGAGAACTAACTCCTTGCTGGGGCCGCGCCCCGGCCCAGCTTCCACTATCCCGACAGAGGGCGCGGTCCTCGCACCGGAGCCGACCTGGCGGGCCGGCGGCGAGGAGCGCGCACTCTTCGTCCAGACCAGCTAGCAGCCACCCAGTGCTAGCCCCGGTCTGGACACCTCTTCTGCTGCTCTCCACCACGGCGTGCGCTCGCCCGGAGCCGCGCCGCTGGCCATCGGCCGAGTTATGTGTGTGTATGTGTGTGTGAGTGTGTGTTGCCTTGTGCACGCGGCTACGGCCTGCGTGGTCTACCTTCGGGTCAGTGTTGTGTATGTGTATTGTATGTGTAATAAACTCTGTGCCTCACTGTCAACCCTGCCTCGTGTAGCTCTGTGTCCCGAACCCAGCAGTGGCGACGATGATACGAGCTCTGAGCAGGCCCTTGTTTGGTGAGTACAGAATTTGGACTGAAGTTCCAACGCCCGGTTTTAGCAGTGTTTTATCAGTGTGCTCGCGTGCTGGTAACGCGAGCCGCTTTTTACCAAGAGGACAACTTTTTAGTTCCGGGTCGTGCCGAGTGACGGCCGACTCGGTGGGGCGCAAGCTGTTTACCAAAAGGGCCGCTGAGGGGGACACGGAGAGGACGCGTGCCGGAACGACGGCCGCGACCCACGCTGTGTGTCGCGGTGATGTCAACAACGGGGCGGTTCCGTTTTGAGCCGTTTCAGGTTGGATCGGAGCGATGGGCCAACTACGAGCAACAACTTGCGTTCGCTCTACAGGTGCGGAGGTTCACTTCCGAACAACAGAAGAAGGTCGCGGTGGTCTCTATTTGCTCCGCTGAGCAGTACGAGGCCATCGCGAGCCATGTGTACCCGACCCCTGTCACCTTGATGGCCATCACGTTCACGACGGGCCTGACGGCGCTCAAGAACCACTACGGGGCATTCGACCCGGCGCCGGCCGTGGCAGAGAACGAATTTTTGAATCATATACAACGGCCGGACGAACCGCTGTCCAGCTACGTGGGTGAGTTGCGCCGTTTGGCCGCGTTTTGTCAGTTTGGAAACCATCATCAAGACCGCGACCTCGACACTAACTTTGTCAACACCAACTTTGTCTACCCGATCGTGACGAACGCGAGCCCGGGAGCGCCGGCCGGTTTCCGTTCGGAACTTATCCCCTACGGCTCCAGACCGGCCGCGGACACGGCGGGCGTGAGCGGCCCCAGCGCGCACTACCGCACGGCGGGGGCCCCAGAGCCACAGATGGCCTGGGTGCCCGAGGCCGGCGTGCATGACGCGATGGAGGCCAAGGCGTACGCCCCGGACGAGCATAATAACGCGCGGTGCGACAGCTATGAGGGGCCATTTCACATCCGGGAGCAGAAGAAGCCCCTGCAGGGCCCTCCCGTGCTTGTGAACACCGACCAAGACTTGCTGGCCGCGGGGCCAGCCGTTGCCCGCGCGCAAAGTACGCCCGAGTCTGGCAGCCCCCAGGGCGCACCTCAGTGGAGGGCGCCCACAGTGCACGGGGGCGGGCACAGCTTGACCACCAGCCGGGACGACTCACAGGCGCTCACAGGTCACCGGGCCATTTTGTAAAGAATGGCGGGCCGGCGAAGAACGTGAGTCGCCCAGTACAGCGTGTCTCAGACACAGATTCGTCGGAGACGAATTGGGTCTGACGGCCGCCGCATACGCGAGGCGGTACGGGAGCGAGTTCCCGCTGCCAGACACCCGCAGCGAGGACATCGTCCAGGTCGTGTCCCCGGCCGCCGGCAACTCCACCGACTGTGACAACATCGGGACCGCCGCGCCCGTCACCGAGGAGCCCGCAAGGGCTCTCCCACTGACCGGCGCAGCGGCCACCGCGGGCAGAGCCGCGTCCGCCACCGAGGAGCCCATGAGGGCCCTCACCCTGGCCGGCAAGCCCACCGCGAGCAGAGCCGCGCCCGCCACAGAGGAGCCCATGAGGGCCCTCACCCTGGCCGGCGAGCCCATCGCGAGGGCCGCCGCGGGACCGACGCGTGCCACCCGTACGCCCGGGAACGAGTCCATCGCCCGCGCGGCGCGGACTGCGGAGGGGGAGAGGAGGGCCTTCGTGAAGGCCGCCGGCGGGAGCAGCCCTCAGCACCCGTCAGCCGAAGACCGCTCAAAAACTGACCCCCAACATCACGAGGTGGAGAGCTCCAGTAGAGCCTCCACCCCCTCCCCGTCCTCCGCAAGAACAAGCGCGTCGAGCTCTGGCCCGCAGACCGAGAGGCGGCTGCGCGGGGACATCGACCCCTACGGCTCTGATTGGGAGCTCCCCGATGACGCCGTAGGACACGGCGACCCCTACGCCAACACCGACGAGCCGCCGCCCCGTAGCGGCGCCCGCACCCCCGCGGAGGACGGCGCCGCGGGAGGAAGCTTCGACGAGGAGGTAGCAGAGTGCTCGCCCTGCAGGGGGGGAAAGGGGGCCCCTTCAAGACTTCGGCCAGCTCAACAACCACGGCAAGGAGCCCGACTACCGCCCCCCGGCGTCATCCGGGAGGGGAGGAATGCTGGGGCCGCGCCCCGGCCCAGCTTCCACTATCCCGACAGAGGGCGCGGTCCTCGCACCGGAGCCGACCTGGCGGGCCGGCGGCGAGGAGCGCGCACTCTTCGTCCAGACCAGCTAGCAGCCACCCAGTGCTAGCCCCGGTCTGGACACCTCTTCTGCTGCTCTCCACCACGGCGTGCGCTCGCCCGGAGCCGCGCCGCTGGCCATCGGCCGAGTTATGTGTGTGTATGTGTGTGTGAGTGTGTGTTGCCTTGTGCACGCGGCTACGGCCTGCGTGGTCTACCTTCGGGTCAGTGTTGTGTATGTGTATTGTATGTGTAATAAACTCTGTGCCTCACTGTCAACCCTGCCTCGTGTAGCTCTGTGTCCCGAACCCAGCACTCCTTATTTGGAAAGTGGTACCCGGAAAGGATCTCTGAGTGTACAGACAAAGGCAAGTCATTCAGCTATTAGACATTTACTGTAGCTCGTATGGAAGAATATGAAGTAATTATTTCCTAATCGTTCTTTTTCCTTCAACAAGGTTTTCACAGCTCTAAACTTTTATGCGACAGGCTCATATCAGCGAGCCATAGGTGACAATTGGGTTCATTGCCAAGGTCGTTCCACTGCTGGAAAATGTATTAGGGAAGTCACCGAGGCATTAAATCATCCGGCTATCCAGAAAAAATGGGTCAAATTTCCGAGGTCAAAGCAGGAGAGGAGAATTCACATTGAGAGGTATAGGAAACTTTATATAAATACCAAGTGCCTACTTTCAAAATTAACCACCCCAAAATAAAATTACTTCTATGTTTTAGAAATCTGCAAAAATTTGGCATTCCTGATGTTTTGGGATACATAGATGGAACTGAAATTACCATTACACCACCATACAGCAACATGAATCCGCAAACATTTTGGACGCGCAAGCATCAGTATGCTCTCAACTGTCAAGTGTTAAATAGTTCCAAAATCCTGTTTGTTGTGTCCTGAGACAGGTGGAATAGTGGAATGCGTAGTATCTAGCAGCCGGGATTTATTGTAGAGCACGGTGGTATTTACAAGAGCACAGGGCTAGTCTAGCACGTAGGGATGGGCCCGGCCGGCAAGGTAAACACGCAGTGCGCGGCGGGGCCACCCGGGACCGGAGGACCGGACACAGCGCAGAGGTGCGTGTGTCGTGTGTTGGTCCAGATCTCAGAGTGAGAGCCGGAGGCGGCGGCACGGCCAGCGGCGACAGCTCGGCCGACCGTGGCGCTACCTATCGGCATATAGAAGAAGCGCTATGTCGTAGACCACGGACACAGCACTCCTCCCCCCTAACAAAACAATGATATCCCACCCCTCCCCCTTAAAATATAACTAGACTAGAGCGGTGGTTTGGACTATAAACAAACAAAATTGGCAAGAAAGTGGCGAACATAGTTTGAAATCTGCTAAGGTTAACAAAACCTGGATGTCCAAGTAACTATAATACAATATAATACAAAAGCAAGTCAAGAGAGGTTTCTCTGTCGTTTCTTCTTGCGCTCGTGCAGGACGAGCTTCGTCGTCATGGTGTCCAAGTCGGGGAAGGGCGACGCCGGCCCGACCGCGGTATACATAGAACGCAGCGGCGTGCACGGGCGTCGTCGTGGTGTCTGGTCGGGTGCGAGGGCGACGCCGGCCCGACCGCGGTATAGAACACAGCGGCGTGCACGGGCGTCGTCGTGGTGTCTGGTCGGGTGCGAGGGACAACGCCGGCGTGCTTGCCCGCGGTACGCGACGCAGCGGTCAGCCGGCATTGCAACTTTGCAGCCCTTTCGGGGGTGGCCTCGTGGCTCGGCCCCCTCGGCTCGTTCCCGTTTTCTCTGAGGCGGCTGAGGCCGCGGGGGGCGAGACGCGCACCGGCGTTAGCTCGGGTGACAGCGCACGCCGTAATCAGTTGTGTGGTGGGACAAATTCTTGAGGCGCCATATCGCTTCGATATAGCGGCAAGCGGTTTGACAAAAGCTGGCAAAATTAAAGTCGCTCTCGACCGGCGGGGCGAGGGCGTCCTGAGGACATTCAGCCTAGGTTCACCTAATGTTTTGCTCTTGTCCAAGTCCCGTCTGTCCGCCTCTGGAAGCAGCGTTTCGCCTTCGACACGCGTCCAGCTCGCGGGGAAACCTCACCGGGTAAAGACTCACAGTGGGTGCAGCGCATATATGATCACAGCGAGGGGGCGTCGCGGCTTGGAAACTCGAACGCAGATTTGGTGGCTTGGTGTCGAGCGGTACAAGACTCGGCACGGCACCAGCTCGACGAAGTCGCCTGTCTCCCAATCCCAAACACGCTTCCTTACACCTGCCGTCAGACACATACACGTGGGGCGGGCCCCGGCGGCGGGTCGAGACGCGCACCGCGGGACACTGCCGATGACAAACAAACCTGAGCGTGAGTTTGTACTCAATCTCGTCGCCACTGTTGTGTCCTGAGACAGGTGGAATAGTGGAATGCGTAGTATCTAGCAGCCGGGATTTATTGTAGAGCACGGTGGTATTTACAAGAGCACAGGGCTAGTCTAGCACGTAGGGATGGGCCCGGCCGGCAAGGTAAACACGCAGTGCGCGGCGGGGCCACCCGGGACCGGAGGACCGGACACAGCGCAGAGGTGCGTGTGTCGTGTGTTGGTCCAGATCTCAGAGTGAGAGCCGGAGGCGGCGGCACGGCCAGCGGCGACAGCTCGGCCGACCGTGGCGCTACCTATCGGCATATAGAAGAAGCGCTATGTCGTAGACCACGGACACAGCACTGTTGTTATGTAACATCTGAAATAAAATTTATTTTCTCAAATTGATGGTCAAATTTTAACTTTCAGGTATGTGATAGCAGTCTCTATATTATGAACATGGTAGCTAATTTCCCAGGATCATGCAATGATGCCTTCATTTTTAAATCAAGCGCAGTACGCAGAAGAATGAGGGCAGCTTTTGAGGAGGAACCTTGCTGGTTACTCGGTCAGTATTTACCTAAATTTAACTTCCGTACTGACATGTTTTTCTTGGTAATAAATAACCACTCTTTATGAAAATCTTAGAGTATGAGCGATAACATTAAGGACTATGATTCTAGGCGACAGTGGATATCCAAATGAGCCATGGTGCATTATTCCATTGCTTGACACTGAACCAGGTTCCCCAGAAGAGCACTTCACCAAAAAACACTGCAGGTCCCGCAACTGTGTGGAACGCTGCATAGGGGTGCTAAAGAGCAGGTTTCGATGCCTGCTTAAAGATAGGACCCTCCACTACCTTCCTCTGAGGGCAGCGAAGATGGTGAAAGCCTGCACTGTCCTCCATAACATGTGCATAACAGTAAGATTACCACCTTCTATTTTTAAAGTTTATACATAATGTGGAGTTATTCTAAAATTTATGTTGTCCTTGCGCAGTCAAGGATACCCGTTCCTGAACCACAAATTGTCGAGGGGGAGGAGCTAGGGGTTGCTTGGGTTCCCCAGCTGCAAGAAGTTGAAGAAGCAGCAATAGAGGCAGCAATTGATGAGGATGAGAGGTTGGCTCTCGATCCTGCCGACGGCAATATTGGTATTGTCGGTGAAGAAGTTCGAAATAGGCTTGTGCAGTTCTTGCACATAAATCGATTGCTACTGCCAGACAATGAAGATGAACCACCTGATGCAGCTGAAGCAAACAATCATAATGAAGAACTTGTGCAGGGACGGCAGTATCAACTCATTGTGGTGTAATAATTAGAAGTCGAAAACTTTAGCAAAGAGTAAGAAACCTCACGCCGCGTACACATGAGCCATTTATTTACAACCCTAGAAAAGACTTCTGCTATCCACTCCTGCTGTCTGCTACGAGGACGTACGGGGAGCTGTTGTTTTTGTTTTTGTTAGTGTTATTGCGTTGTTGTTGTTGTTTGCTGTTGGTGGTTAGGGGCCTGTCCAGATAGCGACGGCCGTGGAACCGACCGACGACCGACTGACCGCAAGGCGCGGCCCGTACGGCCGTGCGGGCGGCCGCGACGGTTCGGTTCGGTTGCCATCGCGACGGCGCGACGTCTGCTGCGGCCTTTGTAAACAAACAGACAAGTGGACTGTTTCTTGCAATTAACCAACAAAATTTTTCTGTGCTTAAATTCTTAATCAGACTAAATTAACACAATATCTACTGCAAACATGTTTCTTGAAATTCTTCTCGATGACAATGATGTATCATTATTTGTTTGACAATTTATTGAAACTGTCAAGTTTGGAACATCAATAAATTTAATTTTATAGAACTTTCAGAAAATATGCCAGACATTATTTATATTGATTTTAAAGGGTGGAAAACACTCAACAACTTGTAGTTCAAAGAAAACCTCAGGATATATTACAGTACCTAAGAGTTTATTTGGGCCACTGTAGGCGTTTTCGGGCGTTTTCGGTTAGTTTTGAGATTTGGCGGGTGATCTTTGCGTATGCTATGAAAAAACAAGGGCGATTTCGGGCGATTATTTTGAGAAAACACGGGCAATTCCGGGCGATTTTGAAAGAGCGCGGGCGATTCCGGGCGATATCATTGGCTGAGAGGCTTCGGAAGGGCTCGGGCGCACTCGGGCGATTCCGGCGCCCGACTCGGGCCATGAAGTATGCTCGGGCGACTCGGGCTCGGACCTGCTCGGACCTATTGGCAGCTCTGGTGGTGGTTGCCTGGTGTTGCTGTGCTGTTTTGGCGGGACCAACGCACACTTGGGTTCTTTGTTGGTTATTGTCTCGGCCCCTGTGGTGCTGTGAGCGTCGGTGCTTGGCGTCCCTGTCTTTCTCGCTTCGTTTACCGATCTTTATTGGTAAGAATTATGTTCTAAATCAATCGTGGCTCGTGAAAGAACGCGTAGTGTGCAGTTGGACGCTATCAATCACGTTATAATGCTCTAGCGTGCGTCTTTGTGTGTGGGCCGCTAGCTTTAGCTTGAAATTTAGTAACTCGGAAGCTCGCCTTTATAGAATCGTTTCCAATCCTTTGCTGTGAGTGGGCGGCGAGCTAACGGATCCTTACTTTTTACAGCACATCTACTGAAAATGACGGCCATGTCAAAGAATCAGAAGGAGGCACTCCTGAAACTGTTTGAAAATCCTAATTATCAGGAGTTTGGCCGGCAATATGGGGCGAAAGTGCCTATAAACAAATCGAAATCTGACATAGAAAATTTCTGGAGCAGAGCTGCTCCATGGTTAAACCAAAAAGGACCATCAAAAACACCTGCAGAATGGAGAAAGGTAAGATGGTTTGTTAGCAGCTGGTCTTTGGTTTGGTGTTAAATTACTTTTGCAGTTTGTTCAGTGTGTTTCATTTCTCTTCAACAGTCTTACTTTGATGCCTGCCGCTATGCTATATCGAAAGCTAAATCAGACAGTACAATTCTGCTTTCGCCAGACGGTGTTGAAGATCTATTCGAGTACACAACTGGGAACCCTGATGTGGATAGAATCATGAGACTAATTGGGTGGGAGGCAGTATTCTCGCCGTACTCATCAGATTTCCCCTTGGTGAGTAGTCGCATGACAGTGGCATGCCATCTAACTCTGCATTGTAGGGTCATAATCATAGTGTACGGCCACTTCATTTTTGTTCTGTCCAGGGTGATGAAAAGGAAAATTTTCCTGATAATCCTTTTGGGGACATGGATGATGAGCTGGGGCAGCAGGGTTCCCGATCGCCTCTCTCATCCTGGAAG
>JAHWGI010000801.1:0-214732 GCA_029379305.1 Frankliniella fusca | reverse complement strand
AACTGCCGCAAAGGAAATGAAAACTTATCTACCGCTTAGCAATAAGATAGTGGACGAAGCCAAGTACATAGAACCGGAGGTGGCGCTCTCAGTCGAGGCGAGAACTGACCTCCCAGATTTAAGAAATTCCCTATCAAACTTCAAAGTAGGTTCATTGCTGCAAAGGTAGGCTCGGTTGGGGTTGGAGTCTAGTTGTTTAACTGTTAATTTCTTTTAAAGGTTCCTCTTGACCTGGACATCGACGCCGCGGTGGTGGAATGGCGTGAAATGCCGTACACTCTTGAGAACGAGGCTGCCAGGCTGCGCGTTTTGAAACCGGCAGAGTTTTGGTTTGAGGTGGGGAAAATGCGTGACTTCAGTGATAAACCTGTATTTCCAGAGCTGAGCAAGCTGGCAAAAGTTACCCTAGCTCTGCCACACTCCAACGCCAGCGCAGAGAGGACGTTCTCCGTGGTCACGGACACTAAAACAAACAAGAGAAATAAGATGAAGAATAAGACCTTGGACTCTATTTGTGTTGTTAGGAGTGCAATGAAGCGCAAGAAAGAAACGTGCTTTGATCTTCAGGTTAGAAAAGAGCACCTAGACAAACATAATAAAACCATGTATAATGTGTAATTTAAAAATAAGCTGCTATTTCTTTTTTTATTTATTTTAATTGTTTTATTTAATTGACATTTAATTTCTTTGTTTTGTATCCTTTAATCTTTGTTTCTGATTGAGGTTTCTATACTTTCTGTTTCTGTATCTGTACGGATTTTAAAATGAATGCTAGTCGCGCGCCTCCACTAGTCAGATGTGACCAACGTACAAAAATAATATGTTTCGAACTATTGCATTTATTGCCTCGTATTTCCTCCCAAACTAAATTCTGTGGCCTAAAATGCCATCATTTAACGTTGTGACGTTGTTCTATCGAGTCTCTCCCTCTTAAACAGCGTTTTGACGAAAAACGGGATTTTTGGAACAAAAGCGGGATATTTGGCAGCCCTGAGCGGGAGAAGCGCTCGGAGAGGTCTGGTAACACTGCTGCAGCTTGCAGCTTATTCGTTACTCTTACTCTTCTTGTCACTCACGAAAGAAAACACTAGCTTATTGTCCTCCTGTGCCTTCGCCTGAGTCAGCCTAGGGCGAGAGCGGCGAGAGTATTCCCCTCGCTCAAGGTATTCCCCTGGGCTCGCGTCTTGGCTCGCGTGACACAAGGCGGAGACCGCTCGCAGTAGAGAGGAGGGGGGAGGAAATGATTATAGACAGAGCAAGCGCGCCAGATTTGATTTTAGAAAGCGCCTTTTGATCTCTGGAAACCTCTATGGTCTTTTTAAAAAGAGAAAACCAACTTTACCAACTTTACCAACTTTACCGGGTGTTGGGTATAATACCGTACCTTACCGGTATTATACCGTACTTTACCGGTAACGTTACCGGCCTTTGCAACACTAGTATGTTGGAAAAAAAAGCTGTGTTATGGTCTTTTTACGCGCATTAGCTTTGAGAAATTACATTGTTAGGCAAATCCGCAACGCGAAACATGGATGTTGATGAGGTTTAGAGGTTATGTGGTTCTATCTCATTTCCTAATATGTGGTTATTTACTAATCCATTTAAGGCGTTTATGTTTTCTAAATTGTACGCATATGATTTAATTTCTCCTTTTATTTTCGTTTGAAATTTTTATTTGTGCCTTTTAAATGATATAATTTTGATTGAATATTGTCACTTTTTCTCTGAAGCTTCTCATTTCCTAGGGCATACTTTTATTTTAAACCTTAATACTTTTGCAGGTGCAAACATCAACATCATGACTGATTCAGAAGCAGAACCTGGCATGACAAGCACTGAAAATGCAGATGCTGAGGTAAGTCACACTTTATTCTCATGTTATAATACACTGAAACTCTATATTTTATGTTTTTTAAATTTACTCGTGTAATTTTCTATTGCAGGATGATTTTTATGAAAAGCATAAAATGTGGAAAGATCTCATGAAGGGCATGAAATGTCCCATTGATGATCATATTATCAGACTTCTTCATGCCAGTGGTTTTGATAACTATAATTCTCTCAAACTCTTCGAGGAATCTGATTTCGGGGAAATAGAAACATTTGTTAAGACTGGTCACTTGGAGCAAAGGGTAGGGAAGGAGAAACTATCTCTTTACCTTGGCAACTTAAAAGAGCCATCTCAATTCAGATTTGTGATAGGAGAAAAGAAGACTATAAGGAGCATGGTGAATTACATCCAGAAAAACCATAAAGAGGAAGAAAAGGATTTAGGGAAAAATTTTAACATATATCCCATGTTTAATAAAAGGGCAAGAATCAGCAGAGACAAATCTGCAGAAAAATCCTCCTCGGACTCAAGCTGTTCTAAGGCTGTTGTCTCATTTAATATTCCTGGTGAAGTTAGTGCCATTCAGAGACTTATCAAAGGTTGTTTTGCAAAGAATGATTTCTCAGTTGAGTACATTTCTATTGTGCCAAATTTAATATTAACTGTGAAAACGGTTGTGAAAGAAGAATCACCTTCATTGCTCGTCACAATTCAATGTCCAGTCTGCTCAGCTCGACAAACTGGCTACAGGAACAGGAAAACTACATGGAACTTGTCCAACTTCAATAGGCACATGAAGAATCACAAGATCAAAGATCATAAAATATCAGGTACAGTCTCCTCCTCCTACTTTAGTGAAAACTCCAGATCCGGAAGCTCACTTCAGGGTTCTGAGATGGGCTCGGATACAGAAGACCATTTCAATCAAGGAAGCCAAGAAGAAGCACTCCGCACTCAGACCAGTGCCTCGTCTGTTGCTGAAGAGGAATCTACCACCTCTAGTCGCCGTGATTTAGTTGAAGGTACCCACTCAGACACCAATGCTGAAGACAGGGCTATCCGTTTCAACACTAGTGCTGGAGATGGAGCAACCCTTTCCAACATCAGTGCTGAAGACGGAGCTACCCATTCCAACACCAATGCTGAAGATGGTGGAGACAACAGAACACTAGGTACTGGTCGTTGTGCAGGTGATTGGAATTTTCTTGTTAGGGAAAAATATAGTTGTTGTAAAGTAGGCTTAATCTCTAACAAAGAAAAATATTCACGGTTAGAGAGGAGGAGAACAGCTCTTGGTAAACACATTGAAGGGCAATCTCGTGTGACTGCATACTTTCCCATTTTAAATGAAATTGAAATGATTTTACTGACAAATAAGGAAGTTATTAGTTCTCTTGAAGCCAGATGTAAAGAGCTTTCCATTGACAGTAAGTCTACTAGTAGGAATTTTGAGCTTTCAAATTTGTTAAAACTACTAATGGAAACTGCACAAAAAAATTCAACCCGGAAAAACCATGGTCAACAGTATGATGAGGATATAAAGTTATTCGCTGCATACTTGTACATCATTGGAGGCAGAATGATGTATGAATTTCTATAGGCTAATTTACCAAATTCTCTCCCGTCTATAAGCACTGTAAATCTCATCCTAAAGAAATCTTCCCAACCCATAATTGAAGGCCTGTTTCGGTTCCAGGAACTAAAGGATTTTCTTCTTGCCCATGATTATCCTCTGAGAGTGGCTGTATCTGAAGATGGAACCAGAATCCAGGAGAAAATTTGCTATGATCGACCTACAAACCAAATTATAGGACCTTGCTGATAATGGCGTACCTGTAGTTGGAAGTTTTCCAGCCACCTGAGCAGCTTTTATAGCAAACTACTTCCGGAATAGTAAGGTTGCATCAACGGGTTATGCCATAATAGCTCAACCACTCCAGGCAGGAGCATCATCATTTTGCTTGTCTTTATTTGGCACCAATAATTGTTTTACTTCTGAAAATGTCTATAAAAGATGGGCCTTTATTTCTCAAGAACTTCTCAAAATTGGCATTAAAGTTGAATGTTTTGCATCAGATGGAGACCACAAGTTGTTAGGAGCAATGCATTCCCTAATGTTTGGCAAGAACTTTTCTAAACTAGACTGGAAGGACTGGTTTTTTGCTTCTAGTAGTAGTCATGAATACACAGTCATCCAAGATGCACTTCACACAGCAAATAAATTTAGAAATAATTTAAGTCCATCCAAACTTTTTCCTACTGGTAATTTTACAGCTTCGCAGGCCCACCTAAGAATACTAATCAAAACAGTAAGCAAAGAGAGCCATGGCCTATAAGAGTATGACTTAGATAAAAAGGATAAGATGGATTTTAATGCCTCTTTAAAAATTAGCAGTGAACGTGTAACTGATTTTTTAAAATCAGAAGTTCCCGGCAGTCAAGGCACTGTGGCTTATCTTACTGTCATGAGATATATTATTGAGGCTTGCTTGAACGATAGTCTTAGTCCATGTGAGAGATTGTACAATGTTTGGTATAGTGCATTCTTTTTGAGGTATTGGAAACTTTGGCTGACAAACCATGCATCATACAAAAGTGAAAACTTCATTACATCTAACTTGTTCCTTTGTGTTGAAGTTATTGCTCATGCACTAACCATACTTGTAATGAGATTCAGAAATGAGGATAAGTCAGAATATTTCCTCACTTCTTTATTTTCCAGCCATCAAGTGAAAGCTTCTTTAGATTAGCTAGATCTTTAACATCCACCTTCTCAACTGTAATTAATTTCTGTATGAAAGATTTTCTTTCCAAAGTTAAATTGATTGACATGTTGCATCATGTTACTTCTAAGCTCTCAGAGAAACTAATTTTTCCAAGAGAAAAGAGAAAGAAATTACTAGCCATACTGCATAGAGAAAACATGGAAAGTACATACATGCCAACGCATGAGGAAATATGCACCATCGCAACTGAAGGAAAAAAGGATGCTTTACTGTGTTTACATGAACTGGGCATCAAGTTTGGAACTTGTACTTCTCTAACCAGAGTGCGTGATTATGTCAAGTCATGCAGAAATTTTGATGATGATGATGGTGAAGCCTCATCTGTGAATCAAAATTACAGTTCATCAATGGATGAAGAAGATATTCCACTTGATATATTAGCCGCTTTTCCAAACCCTGAGGATGTGTCACAGTTAGACATAGAAGTTCCAATCGAACAACTTTCTCCTGACAGTTCTTACGTTCTTGTTAAAAAATCCTCAGGTGGCTACACATGTATGCGGAAGTCAACATTTTGTTGGCTTCTCCCCAGTCCAGAAATCCCATGATCGTTCCCATGAGCCATGGGACATCAAGGAATGTCATGGGAGACATTTCCCCATGGAGGATAACTTTCCATGTAGTTTTTGCCCACTTCCATGTGAGGTACTTTCCATGGAAATAAGGTTCCTTGGCAGCTGACCGTCTCTATGGAATAGAGCACTAACCCCATGGAGTAATAACAAAATGTTTAAGTCCACAAAACGACAAAGAGAAGACTGATCGAAATAAATGAAACACGGATATAGGGTGTCGGAAACGAGGCGGAGCCAAATCTGGTGGCCGTTTTTGCCTAGCTCAAGCCGTTTTCGAGTTGCCAGAAAAAAATTCTCAGATTTGAACGAAATTTAAATGGCCCTACTAAAATTCATCGTTGATGCTACATACCAAATTTCAGATCGAAATTCCAATACTTATAGATTTTACAGCCCTTTTAATTTTCATGGGAAATTGTTTCCATAGTAAAGATAGGCAAGTGCCCAATGGCATAGGTCACCCCATGGAAAGACAACCGTTCCATGAAGTCCTCTCGCATGGCAATCATTTTTCCATGGAGCCTTTACCCATGGTAAGAAATTTTCCTTGGAGTCCTCACATGGAAAGCGATATTCCATGGAATCTTGTTCCAAGGAAAACACTTTTCCATGGTAAAACGCCCATGGAAACAGACACCACATGGAATATGATGCATCTTACATGGAAAACAGACCTCTCTCCATGGAAAAGAGATCATGGAATTCCATGGTGTCCATGGGATTTTTGGACTGGGTCGTAAAAACTGGAGCAAGGCTCAGCAATGATCGGATTGAAAAAGTACGTCAAGCTGTTTGCTTTTCTTTGGTAATGATAATTCACGCTTAACTTCTTCTTCCCATCCAAGCAAACAAGCAGAAGTTGAGGTTGGTGACTGGTGTGTTTTTAAACAATGTAATAGTTTTAATATTGGAGTGACACTTGGGTTTGCATATTTGAGTGAAAAGTCACGGTCCTTTACGCTTAAGAGAGCACCTACTACCCCTCCAAAAGATTGTAAGAACGTTCGAGGCCTAGGATGTTTGTGCACATACTACAGAGTTCTGCCAGATGGAAAACTAAAACAAATTCAAGTTACATCCCAAACCTATAAAGACATTAACCAGTATGTTGCCACTATCAGTCAACCAGTGTGTGTGGATGAAGTGTTAGCATTGTCTCCTGAGGCCCTAAACTTTTTCAAAAACTTGTCAATTTAAATTTATTTTTAATGTTTGCAAACATATATGTGATACAAATGTGTTCCTAAAATGTGATTTAAGCTAAGCTTAGTTTATTACTTTAAACTACACTCATTTGTTTGTTGTTTACCCTGCAATGTTTTTAATTTAGTGCCAAAGTTGCTTGAGCTTTATATGACAAATGAATTTATATAAATATAAATATGTGTTGTGCATGTAATTTTAAATAATAATAATACTGGTGACAATAAGGATGATTTACTTATTTGTGATTACCTATGCTTTCCACACTGGAAATGTACTAGTCACATTTCTCGCCCGTAATGAGCGGAGTATTTTTTCATCGCTCAGTAAAAGTGACTTTCGCTGAAACGACTCAAATCGAGTCTTTTCTGGAATTTTTTAAATCGCTCCAAAAGAGTGACATTTGATGATTTGACTCAAAAAGAGTCATCAAAGTGACTCTAATAGAGTGATGTTCATCCATGTCACTCTCCCAGGAGAATCCAAATTTGGTACAGAAAAGTCGCTCTCCAAAGATCGAAAAAGGCGACTCCTCCATTTTCAGTGCAGAGTTACAGAGCAAAAAAAAATGAATATAAATAAAAAAGTAAATTGAATGGCTTCCATGGCATTGACCTTGCCCTTGTCCAACTGGCGCTTTCCTTGCTATCTCTCTCGCTCTCATGGGGTGCGCCGCATGGATGCGAAAATTAGGCAGAGGGTAGGGAGTGTTGATACAGACGACTGCAGAACTTGCTGCGAAAGCCCTGGGCAAGCTGAGCGGCAGCGCCCCCCCCCCCGCCAGGTCCGCGGCTGCTTGCACCACCTGCAGCTACAGCGGTAACGCTGGCTCCGGTTCGACATATTCCTGGGGGAGGCACGTTGGCAGGGTGAGGGGCGTCAGCAGGGGCGACACACCGCGCTCATAGAGCCGTCACATCATAGGGCCTTGGCACGGCCGTGATCGGCGGCGGGGAGGGCGTCGTGTCGTTGATGTGCGCCTTGACGGCGTCGGCAGCGCGGCGGGCGAGCACGCCGGGCGAGAGAACCAGGTTGTGCACGAGTCTGCACGAGGTGTTCTTCGAGGAGAACCTGGGAGCCAGGGTGAATCGCAAAAAGGGCGTTAGGCGTGTCGTGGATGCGCGCGACTCGGTGTGATTTGAGCAAGGCTATAACTCGCTGAGCAGCGCGACCGCGTGCGCCTCGGCGACGGCCTCGACGTGGTCCGCGGCGACGACGGCCGCGACAGGGTCGTGATGGCGTTCGAGCCCGCCACCTCGCTCGCGGTGCGCGTGCCGTGCAGCGGTGACGGCCCTAGCGAGTTCAGTTGCCCGCCGAGGATGCGCCGAGGGTGCTATGCTCGCCACGCCACTCCACCCTCCTTCCCCCTCCACTGCATTTGGAGCTCGGATCGGGGCTTCGATAGGGGCAGGGATAGGGGCACGGACCGGGGGCATGCTTCGGGGCTCCTTAACTGCATACGACATGCCTAACATCCCCGCACTGCAACATCTGCCTGTTGTGGTATGGGTTGCCTACCTGCGCGGCGTCACCCTCCTCCGCCAATAATATTTCAGCCTTTTAATTGCTGAGCGAGCGAAGCGAGTGAAGCCTAGGGCGGTCCTGAGCAGGTCAAATGTCGGTCACGGTGTTTCACGGTGGCCACAAGAGTTGAGTAAAAACTTCGGGAGGTTAGAAGTCCTTGGGTGGTTAAAACATGCATTGCAGTGAATCCAATACATTTTCAAGCCAGTTCAAGCAGAGATAACTACCTAACTATGAATACCTTGCTCCGTAAGAAGAACAAGAAGAACAAGGTGGCCGCCGCGTGGCGGAGCGTAGCGCGGTCTCACAACAAAGCAGAAGCCATCACGGTGTTTTTTGCAACTGAAATATCATTTAAAAAATTTAATTTTTTCAATGATCAAATTTTATAGATAGCCCTCACCCGATCGATTGATAACGGTACTTTAACGTAAATGTGACTGAAAAATGAAGCTTTTCATTGGTTTACAGTATGGGAAAACCTGAAAAAGGGTGTATCATGGGACCCCAGGTCAAAATGTATCATGGGTCCCCAGGATACAAAATTTTGCTTTAAGGGGGGATCCTAGTGTAGCGGCTCTAAAAATGGGTATTTTTGGGATATTTTTTTCTCTGAAACTATAAGAGCTTTTGAAAATCGGAAAAAATGGTTGTGATTGGGCATCCCTAAGCTACAAAATCGATAAAGAACATATTCATATATTAATTATTGGCCGCGTTTCGTGGTTTTTCTCGAAACGCCATCTTTACAGCTGGGCTCCCTTCTGGCGCCCAAACGGTTCATCCGACAGAGTAGCGATTTTTTGTGGTTGTGACTCTTACAAGTGGCTATGGTCGGAACTAGAAGATCCGAAATCGGATGTCTCCTTCATATAGAAAAAAAAGACATCAGCCTAAATATAACATGTTTGGAAATATAAATTTTGCACTTTGCAAAATTGATATAAAGTGAAGAAACTCGTTCTTTACAAACAGAATGTGTATCAAAACTGGTTTTGTTAAGTGTGGAATTATGTTGAAACATAAACTTGGCGAAATTTCATGATCCCAATGACACTACACTTAGGAAGAAGTCCAACAGGTTTTTGATTGTTGGCTATTGTTGGAGTTCAGCGCCGTTTCGAAATTACCGAAATATTGATTTGAATGCGTCAGCACCCACTTTCCCGATACCAGAGTTGCAAGGTCTGAAAGAATTTTCATTTACAGGAAAAGTATAAATTTTATCTCATTACATCAGAGGAAAAAAAAATGTTTACCAAAGCTGGAAGATAGGTTTTCAAGTGTAAATATGTTGAAGATTGAAATATTTTTCGTGGGATATTTAAGTTACAAATATATGTTCGAACGCCGTTAAAACGGATATTTTCAAACGTGATTTACTCAATAATTTGCATTGGAACGAAAAAAATACTTCGTTTACGGATAAAAGAACGTCTTTCAAGCTTTAAAATAAGTATACAGTTATGTTACTTAGTTATGTGGTTTGTGAGAAAAGGTAGGTCACTAACAAAACCAAGTTTTGAACACAATACTCGTTCTCTTCACATTTACCTAAGATGTAGATACTGTTGTAAAGAACGAGTAAAAAATCAAAACTTTGAAAATTTTACGCAAATTTCGGTACTAAAACTTTAGATTGCTCAAAAAAATACTAAAAAAAAATTCTCAGCATTAGTTCTAGTTCCGACCATAGCCAGGACCCTCCCGAGTCTAAAAATGTCCGGGGCGACTTTTTCAGACATTCGAGTCGGGCTGGAGCGTGGAGCCCAGCTGTACCCTGCACGCAAGAGGAGGGGTGCTTCAGGGGAGGGTATAGCAGCCAATAAAACAGCTATGAAGATGACCTTTTTTTTTTAATTTTTAGCTTAAGTTTGCCCGAACACAACGGTTTTTTTTCGATTTTCGATAGCTCTTATAGTTTCAGAGAAAAAAGATCCCCAAAACACCCTATTTTTTGAGCCTCTACACTAGGATCCCCCCTTAAGCGGCGTAATTGCCAAGGGTTTCTCGTGAAGATCGCGATACCGGTCTTAAATTGAAGTTTATAGTCTACTTGACCACACCACACCAAGACTTAGTCCGGAAACTAAATCATGTGGACGAACGAGACTCAGCCGTGCCGTCTAGGAATTTTACTTTCAGTCAAAAATGGCAATGTCCAGCTTTCAGTACTGCTCTTGCTTAAACTAGAGGCAGTAAAACAACCATTGTTGTTGCTAACAATAACCTTTGAAGAAGGGTACCTTTCACAATTTTTTCGGTGGACCTAACTACAGTAGTTTCGGAGATATCGCAAAAGTATCATGGGACCCCGTGTATCATGGGACCCCACCTTTCCTTACCACTAAGTAGAAGACAAAGACTATGTATGAAAATGAGTCGGTAAATACAAATTAAACGGATTGTCTGTGATTGCCTAAAAGTTAAAGAACCTGCTGTCATATGTGTTGATGTGCCCTTTGACTCAGGAACATAAAGTCCTAAGCACCTTCCAAAAATTAAAAAAAAAAAAAATAAAAAAAAATGCATTATTAATGGGATTTAGGTATAGTGAATAAAAAACAATAATGTTTGCTGGATGTGGGCAAAATCATACAAAAAATGTGAGTAGAAAACACCTGCAGTACAATTTGTGGATTTGTCCATGAAAAGGGGCAATAACCAATTGCAATGCTGGCTAAGTAAATATTGGAGGACCTTATGCTTAGGAGTGACTAAAAACTAAACAAGCATAGAGGTGTTAGATCCCTCGTTCAGTCCTTGTGCTCACAAATTTTGTTTACAAATACAAGTTGCTTTTACATGCATTCAAATTTATTTTTTTTTTGAAAAAATAATAAAAGATTAAAAATCAAACAGAAAAAAAGCAAGTGCTGCCAAAACTTTCAAACTTGGTTCCTCTTTTTGAACAACATCTTCCCTTCTCAATTCATACTTCATCAACCTATCCTCATTTGCGCTTTGGTAGAATGAAGAAGACAAGGGAAGTCCGGTGCATTGGGTGAACATCTTGTTGTTCTATGAAGGAATGAGGCAAATGGCGGAAAAAGCTCCAGCGTAGAGTTCTATCGATTTCACAATCCGTTTTCGTAACATTTTTCTTTCTTACTCTGATTTATCGCAATGATACATAAAACGAACGCCAGCATAAACGAATAATAAAAGTTTTAACATTTGGTATTATAATAAATGATACTTGTGTAACACCTGACGTTGAAGGAAAAAGGATCTTACAAAGTTAATTACTCTGACAATTTCTAAGAAAAACATAAAGTATTAAAAATGAAAGGATTTTGTATTAATATGTTTTATGTTGTCAACGCTTTCATATTGCTGCATATGATGGTTAAGGCGATCCCACAATGGACATTGGTAATGAGTTTTTTTTTTTTTGTTTTTTTAAATTAATATGGCCTTTTCATTGCTTCGAATAGTTATTATAGTCCTAGAGCATTATAATAGGTTAAATGAGTTGTAGTTGCAAAATTTGGTTGTTGGTTGGATTCTTACACACTAAATCGCAAAGGACAATTTTTTGTCCCTAGAATTAGATACAAAGTGTTTGCATCTTTCAGTAGACAAAATTGTCCCTAAAATTAGATGCAATAAAATTTGTCCATAAGAAACAGTACAATTTTGTCCAAAAGAATCGAACATTCATTTTATTTTATTTTCTCTTCCTTAATGGACAAAAAAGTCCAAAGAAGAGTTGCAATTTAAACCAACGACAAGTTTAAACCTGTCGTCCGCCAGTACCGCAAGTAATTGACAAATATTTATGTTTGGAGGAGGGTGAGGGGTAAAATAATTCAAGATGACGGGCATGCAACTTGCAGGAGTGGCGAAGCAGAGGGTATCATATCAATGAGACAGTTTGCCAGGTTGGCAGGGCCGCAAAAGGAATCATAAGAGGTGGAAAGCAGGGCGCCGGGGTCCGTGGAGGGCAGAGTTGACAGGTCAGCGGGTCCCGGTGCCCGTTGGGGCAGAGCTGGCGGGCAGGTCGGCAGGGTCGGGGGGGTGGGGGGTGGGGGGAGTAAAATCAGGGTACGGCAACGCACTAGAGCCGGGCAGCTGGTTCTATCATTTGACCACGGCCGAGTGGGGCTAGGGCGTACTTAAACTAAGATTTCTCCGCGAAGGATTGATCGTTCGGAACGATCGAGGTGTCAAAACACAACGTTTTTCTTTGTAGATTCGATATTTAACATGTGCGAGTGACAAGAAACAGCCGTTTGTCCGATCCCGACGGATTAAAATCATCCTGCACGCGGACTCGGGGCGCAGCGTCTCCGGTCGGCCGACTTCGTAGGAGAACGGGATTCTCGGCCTAGCCTCGCTACCGGGTGCCTGTCTACCACCTCGCGACTTTGATTCTTTGTAATAACAGATCGAAAGCCCAGTTAATCAAACCACACCTGTCTTCAGAGGTTATAGAGTTGCGGATTTTGTTTACGTACGGGCGGGAGAGGCATCCGGTAGCGAGGCTAGGCCGAGAATCCCGTTCTCCTACGCTTCGTAATTTCAATCAACTATAACAATTAATGGTTCATATTTCGTCGACAACGTATTGCTATTACGAATCTGCAAGGTCTGAACTGTTGTAATTGTGCCCGGATGTCAATGTGAGTGGAGTATTTCCTGAGAATAGCGAGCTGAAAGTCGGCCGACCGGAGACGCTGCGCCCTGAGTCCGCGTGCAGGATAATTTTAATCCGTCGGGATCGGACAAACGGCTGTTTCTTGTCACTCGCACATGTTAAATATCGAATCTACAAAGAAAAACGTTGTGTTTTGACACCTCGATCGTTCCGAACGATCAATCCTTTGCGGAGAAATCTTAGTTTTAGTACGCCCTACCCCCACTCGGCCGTGGTCAAAGGATGGAACCAGCTGCTCGGCTCTAGTGCGTTGCCGTACCCTGGTAAAATGTTGCTAACGAGAGTGGATTTGTGGTCATCGGCGTCCTCTTCAGGTCCCCGACGACCACTTTGATGGTACCACCAGGTTGAGAGCTTTGTCACGAACTCAACTCTATTTTGATAAGGGAGACTGAGGTTGTCTCAAATGCCTGCTGAAAGGGGTGGTGGAAATGACCAAATAAGTGAAAATTAAAATGTAAGTATTATTTTGGACTTGTGTTTTAGAGTTAAAACCTAAGTTTTCTAGTTTCAGACATGATATGCTATGAAAAAAATGGAGTCCTGAACAATAATATAGAAAACGTTGTGCGCAGTGTTGTGAGCAATGTTTTATTTTACTGTCTAGCCGTCTAGACATGACTTTTCTACTATGCAATGATACTGTATCTATTTTACTTTCAAAAGTACGTACAGATATTGTTGTATTCAAAACCTAATCAATACATAGCATTTACCCTCAGATGGCACCCGCACATTAACCGATCAAAAGTTTAGGCAACTCCGTCATTTGTTCTATCTTTTATGAGCATTTGACTACAAACAGAAAATTTGAACTAAAGTTATGAAAATGGGATGAGTATAATCAAGTCAACAAGTAATGTTATATTCCCTAAAATTTTATTGAAGACCTCCTCTATTTATAAGTAATACAAAGTTTTCTAATATCAGAAAGTACTCTGGACATTGAACTGACGGAAAGGGGTAAAAGATAGTCTCATCTCTAACATGATTTTGGAGCTAAAATGGATTTGAATTCAAAAGATAATGTTGTGTTAGGTCTTTGAATGTTCATTGTGTGAGATAAGTGGTTGAGGTTTATCTATCTTTTAACAGAGAAAGAGAAAGTTTTTGGTCTAAGGTAAGTGGTTGAGGTTTATTTAGCTCTAAAAGTATTGTAAACAGGAGCTGCTGAAAAAAGAGATTTCCTTGCTATCATAATAAGAAAACAATATCCCAAGCTATTGAGGCAAGGGGTAAAGTCTAGCAGTGAATGTTCATTCATAATATAAAGTCAAAAAGTTAAAAAGATTACAGTTCCAACAAAGATATGAAGTCTATATTCACTTTACTTTGTAAAAAGGTACGAGCAAAGAGTCAAATGTGGTGGAAATATAAAATTCATATCATACGTATCTCCAGACTTAAATTCCACCATGCCCTGCGAATAAAAGCAAAAGAAAAAAAGCACTTCACATTTGCATTAAGAGATTTCAGTGCTTTGGAATTTGGCCACCAATTAACCTGAACTAGATACACTCCAGAGTATTAGTTCAGATCCGCTCTTTTAGAATTTGGGACGATTTGAAATCAAAGAGCGGCTTTTTTAGGAAAGAAACCAGAAAATTTAGAGTAAGTATGTAGTGAGCATTACATTTGTCCATATAAATAGACTCACCTGTCATAAAGTACAAAAAATTGAGGCTCATCTTTTTTCAGATCAAATAATTAGTGGAGATAAACTCCAAGTATAGTATGTAATGCTAAGGACTATCGATTACCTACTCAAAAGTGTGTAACACACTTGAAATTTTGTGCCGAATCTAGTCTTTATGAAATATGTTTCATTTTTAATCTTAATCTTGGATGGTCATTTCCCAAAAGCAACAACCAGTCTAATCTGAGCATGAAGTCCATTATCCAAAAAAGGTTAGGTTATGATCAAGGAAGCAAAAAACTTATTGGACTACAACCACAGCATGACAGCAAACTAGTTCACAGTGGAAACTGAGCAAACCAAAAAAAAATGAAAAATACTGTGGGATGGAGTAAGTAAGTAACAGAAAAAAACACAAGTTTACGTTTAATTAAAACTGACGGGCCTTTGTGGGCTATTTTGAAACACTCACTAAAAATACTGTTACTTTAAAGGCCTTACGATCCGGGATCGTCGATCCCACATCTGAACAAAAAACAAAGTGCCTTCACATGCATCTCTGGTAACGTAGAAATCAAATTTTAGAGATTCTTCACCAGTGAATTTTGGCTTGATATCGCACGACAACAGGCTCTGGTTCCTGCGACGACAAAGGAGCCAGACAGCAGACGATACTGGCACTATGGCCAGGCCAGGCTAGGCAGGCTTTATAAACAAACAAGTTATTTGCAGTAGCCAGGCAGTAGTATTACTTCGCCTGGCCTCTAAGCCTGTCTTTTCTCAAATAAAAAATGTTTGTGTCAACGTCGTGTCAACGTTGCCGGGAGTCGGTTACGTTCTACACGGCGCCGCAACCGACATGCTCCTACGTCTGCACGGCCACTGGCCAGCAACGTTCCGACAACCAACAGATTTTACATGTTTAGAAAGTAAAGTCGCCACTACGTAGATACGACGTCGGTAGGGCGACGTCGTCAAGGGAATGTCAGCTCAACACTGTCGTCCTTACGTTGCAGAGGCAAGGACAGAGCGACGCAGCGGTCACTTATCAAAAACACTCACGCCTAGGGCAGACACGCTGTAACGTGACATCGACGAGGACCTGGCGACGTCGACACGGCAACATGACAGCACCACTGTCACGGCAACCGCACCTCGTCGATTGCCGGTCAACGCTGCAGTCACATGTAACTCAGACCTACAAATATGCTTCATTCGCCGTAACGTTGCCCTACTGTGGCCAGGTCGACGGCGACACGGCAATGGCACACAAACTCTCCCACGGCAACCGTTACCTGACGATGGTATGGCGACATAGTGGCGACAGTATAAACAAACACACGCCTAGGGCATACGCGCTGTAACGTGACATCGACGAGGACCTGGCGACGTCGACACGGCAACATGACAGCACTACTGTCACGGCAACCGCACCTCGTCGATTGCAGGTCAACGCTGCAGTCACATGTAACTCAGACCTACAAATATGCTTCATTCGCCGTAACGTTGCCCTACTGTGGCCAGGTCGACGGCGACACGGCAATGGCACACAAACTCTCCCACGGCAACCGTTACCTGACGATGGTATGGCGACATAGTGGCGACAGTATAAACAAACACACGCCTAGGGCATACGCGCTGTAACGTGACATCGACGAGGACCTGGCGACGTCGACACGGCAACATGACAGCACTACTGTCACGGCAACCGCACCTCGTCGATTGCAGGTCAACGCTGCAGTCACATGTAACTCAGACCTACAAATATGCTTCATTCGCCGTAACGTTGCCCTAACGTGGCCAGGTCGACGGCGACCCGGCAATGGCACACAAACTCTCCCACGGCAACCATTACCTGACGATGGTATGGCGACATAGTGGCGACAGTATAAACAAACACACGCCTAGGGCATACGCGCTGTAACGTGACATCGACGAGGACCTGGCGACGTCGACACGGCAACATGACAGCACTACTGTCACGGCAACCGCACCTCGTCGTCATGAAAAGTGAGAGTAGCGTAACGATACGGACACACCGCCGCGCCTACGTGCCTGTGGGAGCGTAGGATGCATGTCGCCGTGGCAACGGAGCCGCGGGAACAGTGCAGCTACCTCCACGCAACACACATTACAGAGAGTCATGAAAAGTGAGAGTAGCGTAACGATACGGACACACCGCCGCGCCTACGTGCCTGTGGGAGCGTAGGATGCATGTCGCCGTGGCAACGGAGCCGCGGGAACAGTGCAGCTACCTCCACGCAACACACATTACAGAGAGTCACAGAAAAAGAGAGCGGATTTACGATACACTTCGATCTGACGTATTAATTATAGCTAACGTCTTAGCAAAACAGCACGACACATAACGCGCCATCGAGAGTGGCTGCGGGGTAACGTTACCCTGGCAGGAACATTGTAACGTAGCAAAGAAGAAGTCTCCTCACCGCTGCCGTGACAACCTCGAACAACGTACGTCATGGCGACGTCTTTGCAACACGACACGTAACGCACCATTGAGAGTGGCCGCGGCGTAACGTTACCCTGGCAGGTACATTGTAGCGTAGCAATGGGGTGGGTAGAGCATGCATAGACGATCATTTTTAATAATAAACTAGAGGGCGCAAACGTCAAACAACGCGGATACTGAGATTTTTGTAATTCGGTCCTCCGCCTGGAAGGTAGGCAACGCAACCCGCGCGAGTGCAGGGGGGGTTGCCTGCACCACGGCATTGCGGAGGGCAGAGGTCAGATCACAGTTGCACGATGGAGCGTTTCACACACGAGCACCTTGACATGCACTTAGTGTACGGAACTGCGAACGGTGTGTCCAGAGCTCACCGAAAGAGCCAGCGACAGCCGACAGCGCCACCAAGTGACGTCGTCGTCAGTCGCATCTCAAAATGGCACGAAGCAGAAGACGCGCAGACGACACGCAGTTCCGCAACTCCTTAGTGCACGCAACCCACTCTGCACGCGCGCGTGTTGCGCTGCCTACATTCCAGGCGGCGGGCCGAATTACAAAAACCTAATTTTCCGCGTTGTTTGACGATTGCGCCCACTACTTTATAATTTAAAAAAAATGATCGTGTATGCACGCTATGCCTCCCTATGCTTTTGGCCAAAATGAACGGAAACACCCTGTATATTTAAACATCACTTTCATTCGCGAACCATGCAGTGCGCATCAGCCATGCATGTGTTTAAAAAATAAACATTATGAAATGCGCAAACTTTGCGCACTTTCCAAGATGCACTACCTTTGTACAGTTTACACAACTATTGCAAACCTTCTGGAGAGAGTAGGTGTAGGACACGGGTTGGTTCAAATTTGCGCAAAAGACGGGCCGGCCAGTGGGCGCCACGCGCAAAGAGGCCACGCGGCCCACAACCGGCCTCTCCCCTCCTGCCGGCGACGCTCGCTGGGCACGAGCGATGAGGGTGAAGGAGGGGGGCGTGCCCCTAGCAAGGTGACGCACTCCTTTGAGGGCAGTGGCGAGTGGGCGCGGTGGGGGCGCCCCGCCGTGCCCCCGAGGAACACACTTGCAGCGATCAATGGCAGCATTCCTTTCGGAGTGCGATCACTCGTAGCGCGCAGCCGCGGGACGCGGCACAGTGAGGCAAAATCGAAAAAAGAGGGTCAAAATGGGGACATGACTAAAATGCGTTTTCAGTCCAGGCAGCAGTCGATCTGTGTTCAGAAAGGTCCAGAGCACCTAATGCAGTACGTTTTAGCAATCTCATTGGACGATTTCCGTTTGAAAAAGAGCGGCAAAGATGCCCAAATTCGAGTGTCAACGCGATGTGTGTGCAAGGGTTTCATATATAAATCGATTTTCTGCCTCTGTCTGATGAGATTATGTATGAATTATACACATCAATGGAAAGAGGAAGGTCTGAGGCATGTGACACAATAAGCGGATTCGTCGAGATATTCCATGGTCAATTTTCGAGGGCGCCCGATCGATTCCCGGTGTCCTTTTACATCTCGCCCGGGTCATCCTGGGGGTGTCATCGGGGACCTCATAAGGTCGCCGATGACGTGAGGTCGCCGATGACACCCACCCCCAGGATGACCCGGGAGGTGCAATCGGTCACTGGGAATCGATCAGGCGCCCTCGAAAACCTCAGGATACTAATTTTCAAAAAGGGTGTCATCGGCGACCTCATGAGGTCCCGATGATACCCCCATGCAGGATGACCCGGGAGGTGCAAATGGACACCGGAAATCGATCGGGCACACTCGAAAACTCCCCTGTACCAATTATTGTGCAATTTCCAGCACTTTCGATTTATGACCCTCTTATTTTCGATTTCGCCACACTGTGCGCGGGAGGGCAGCGACAATAAGTCGCCACACCCCGCCTGTGTCGCAGACGAATCAGGCCTGGTTTGTGTCCGCCGGGGCGAACGGCGCACCGGAGCCTCCCACCGCCGCCAATGCGATTGGCTTGTTAATCCGCAGATGATCCTCAAACTGTCCCTCCGGCCCAAAGCCCGAAGCCGCCGAAGCAGGCAACCCCCGTGAGCTCTCACCAGGGGCGTACTGAGTAGGTATAAGCGCCTAGTTGGGGTTTCGAACAAAGGGTCCCGTAATTGCCTACTTTCCAGAGGCAAAAACTAATTTTAATGCATAGCATTAAAAATAAGTTCTGCAGAATGTAGTGTGCATAAAGGCATACAGTTAGATGACCTTATTCCGGACACTTTTCACCATTTTCCGAGCATAGCTGTAGAACCGATCATGTGACCAGTGATTGTAGGTAGTTGACCCAAGATCTATCTTCTGCACTATAAACTTTTTTTTTTCTGTTCGTCTCTCAGTTTGCGGCATAGGCGTCCTCAAAGTGTATCCAACCTTGGGACGCAAAGTGACCTTAATCCGGGCAACACCCCCTTTCAGCGTGTAATTTCAGTATGCTCCACTATAAATATTACAACTGCTCCGGCTCGTTTGTAGCCATTCCAAATGGCATCCCAGAAGAACATCTCTTCTGGCATTGCACTGAACTTAAAGAATGTTCGAATATATAATGACTAAGAAAAAGAAGTCAGGTTGGGGACAGAGCCTGGAGTTACGTGTAACTTTGGAGTGACTCGGAAAGAAGTTATGAGGATAGACCAAGGTATCCCATGACTAAAGGTTAATGACTAAAATTACATTCAATATGTTTCTAGTAGTATAGATCCCCCCTAGTAGCGGGCAGCCATTTTGATCCCCCCTAGTAGCGGGTGACCCCTGAGTAGCGGGTGCCCCCGAGTCCCCAGGCCCGGGTGACCCCCGAGTCCCGGCGCGAGTGACACATCAGAACGTGTAACCCAACCTAAGTCGTCATCTTTGGGATGGCTAACCTAAACCTAAGTTGGGAGGGCGTAACCCAACCTAAGTAAGACAGGTCTGAACATGTTGTCCTGGACCCGCCCCTGTTGAGGGGCGCAGCCCTGGACCCGCCCCTGTTGAGGGGCGCAGCCCTGGACCCGCCCCTGCCGTTGGGGGGGTGGTCGTCGAGGAGGGTGGCTATGGCCTTGGGGTGGCCGTCGAGGAGGGTGGCCATGGCCTCGGGGGGTGGCCGACGACGAGGGTCGTCTTGGCCTCGGACCCCGAGGTGCCCGTCGTGGAGGACAGGCATGGCCTCGGGGTGGCCGATGACGGGTGTGGTCGTGGTCTCGGAGACGCATGTGTCCACTGTTCGACAGTCAGCGTGTGACTGGACCTGCCCCTGCAGAGGGGGCGCTGCCCTGGATCCGCCCCTGCCGTGGGGTGGCCCCCGCCCGAGACCGCACACATACATTTATTGCCATAAGGACGTATGCAAACCGCCAGCGCGAGAGATAACGACCCCAACGCACAATGGACCCTCCCCTACACCTACACGCATCTCCAGAGATTTTGAATTATCGCGCGCGGCGAGCGCGCACCTAGCGGCGGCGACACTAATTAGCCTCCGCCAATCAATTCAAACCTTTTCGGTAACCGTGACCTGAGGGGAGGGGGTGGGCCCGGCGACGAAGCGTGGGAACCGCTGCCGGCCGGCCCGGCCCGGCCGGCCCGCGCAGCGTCCTGGAGCGTCACTCTGTCTCGAGCATTCTCTCCGCAGCCATGGAGTTCATAGTTGAGTATGGCGATTCTGAATCCTCTGCGTCCTCTACGGGGGACACCATATCAATTTTCGTGAACTCCTCCTTAGAGGAGGAGCTGAATGGGGTAAGTAGAGTGTCTAAAGTGTCAGTGCAACATGTTATAACTTGTCAGTGAAATATGTTTGCCCGCGTCCTACCGTTGTGAATTTCAATCGGTGAGTCCATTTTACTTTTCAGCACGATTGCTGCACCTTGCATGTGCTCTGCGTTTTCACTGAGCCCGAGCTCTACAGTAAAATTTCTTCACTTTTCTGTGCTAATGCCTGCTGCACTTAATATGAGCCTAGCGTCGGCTCAGCCCGCGTTCACGTGTTTTAACCTCTGTGAGGTTAAGGTACTTGAACACGGCCACTCTGGCGTTAGTCTGATGAGTTTGCGTGTGTGACTTACAATGTATGACTTATTCAAATGTGTGATCTTTGCATGGTTTGTGCTGTAAATATTGCTTCGTCCGACATAGTGTGGGGCGGGGCGGGCAGGGTCTGTTGTCGTAGGTCGTGTGGGGCTGGGCCTCGTAGGGGCGAGCGCTCGAGTCGCGGGGGCGGTTCTCATTTTGTGAATATCGATTAATTGTAACGTGGCTCAGCTGCGCCTGTGGTCGGGGAGTAAGATTTTATTTTATATTTTCATAAAAAGTGATTTTCCCTAGTCTCTGTGGGAGGAGGGGTGGGGTGGAGGGGCACGCTGCCTGTGTATGTGCACGGCTTGCACCGCGCGCCCTGCGCTGCTTTGGGCGCGCATCTCTCTGTCGGACACATGTAATCTAATAGATGTTTATGACCGTCTTTTCCAGTCCTTCGGAAGCTGCGAGGAGCGGCAGGAGTTCGAGGCGGAGGACGCCCTAGATGGGGTAAGTTCATCCTCAGGTGACGAAGGATTTTGTGTGGATGTCACTCGGTACTGACTTCTTGCATTTCGTTTTCAGTTCCCAGCATCCCCACCCCCACCGCCCCCACCACCCCCGCCCTCGCCTGAGCCGGCCCCCGCAGCCCCTGCCCCGGCCGACCCTGCGGCAGAGCCGGCGGTGGAGGTAAGTTGTGAGTGTGTGTGTGTGTGTGTGTGTGTGTGTGTGTGTGAGTGTGTGTGCGCGCGCGCGTAAGAGTGCAATGTTACATGTGTTTGTGTGTATGTTCCAGGCATGCATCAGGGTGCCCACCAGGCCAGTGCCTGTAGGCGCGGCCTCCCGCCCCCGCGCTACTACACCCGCCCCCCAGCCCGTGGCGAGCATTTATGCTTTTATTCCAGAGGCGCCACACCCCATCCCGGTTGTGAGTATGAAGGTCATCAAAGGTATCGCCCATGAAAGAAAATTAGTAGTGACTCATAACATGTACAAATGTTCACAGATCCCCGCTCAACCCAGGGGTCGTGGGCGACGGGGGCGAGGCGGCCGAGGATCAATCTGGGGGCGTCTGGGGCAATGCCCCTGGTGAAGTAATTTTTTTTTACCTTTAGGGTTTTTTAAAACCAATCAGGTTTTTTTTATTTAAAAAAAAACCAATCAGGTTTTTTTTTAAAAAAAATAAACATCTAGATTTGTATACAGTTGTTTCAATTATAATCCCCTTAACCCTGTTCAAACTTGGGTCGACGGAAAAATGTGACATTGTTTGTTGAGCATGGTGTTGACTGAACGCCAAACAGATCTAAAGGATTCTCACTCCTAAATCCTTTTCAAAATCCAAGACCATGTTAAACTGAATCTATTCCAGCAAAAAATTTTGATTTAAGTCAAAAATCTTTGGTTTTATAAGTTGAATTTTTGATAAAGTTCCAAAGACAGGAAAATCAAAGTAAATATTATTTCTCATGGCTATATCCTTTACAATCACAAAGGGAAAGTGAGTCTCCATGATTTAAAGCAAGAATTCATTGTCTGGGACATGTAATTTTATTCAAAAGTAAGTTTCTCGCAGTTGGGTCGACGGAAAATGTGACATTCTATCTTGAGCATGGTGTTGACTGAACGCCAACACTTTTATGATATTCTCTTTTCCAAATCCTTTTGGAAATCCAAGACTATGTTAAACTGAATCTATTCCAGCAAAAAATTTTGATTTAAGTCAAAAAACTTAGGTTTTAGACTGTGAGATAAGTTGAATTTTTGATAAAGTTCCAAAGACATGAAATTCAAAGTAAATATCATTTCCCATTGCTTTATACTGTTAAATCACAAAGGGAAAGTGAGTCCTTATGTTTAAGAGTAAGAATATGGAGTCTAGGACTTGAAGTTTTCTTCAAATGTCATGATTCCGAAGTTGGGTCGACGGAAAATGTGACATTGTTTCTTAAGCATAGTTTTAGAGAACATCAAACAGATCTGATGGATTCTCTTTTCCAAATCCTTTTCAAAATCCAAGACTATGTTAAACTGAATCTATTCCAGCAAAAAATTTTGATTTAAGTCAAAAATCTTTGGTTTTATAAGTTGAATTTTTGATAAAGTTCCAAAGACAGGAAAATCAAAGTAAATATTATTTCTCATGGCTATATCCTTTACAATCACAAAGGGAAAGTGAGTCTCCATGATTTAAAGCAAGAATTCATTGTCTGGTTCTTGTATTTTTCTTCAAAACTAACTTTTTCCGAAGTTGAGTCGATAGAACCTGAGTCATGAGTTGACTGAACGCCAAACAGATCTAAACGATTCTCACTCCTAAATCCTTTTGGAAATCCAAGACTATGTTAAACTGAATGTATTCCAGCAAAATTTTTTTTATTTAAGTGGAAAAAGTTGGGTTTTACTGGGTAAAACAACTTCAATTATTTTTTTCTAAAAAGAAATTTCACCAATTCCATGCGCGCCCAGGAGGCTTGGTGATACGCTCGTTAGAATTTTTAATGGAAAATCCTATCCCCCCCTAGAGGGAGGCCTATTCAAACCAATATACCAGATCTAAGTATCCTGAAGAAGAGTGTCTCTCAGGAACTCAAGATGATAAGCTAGCATTTCTTGTTTGATATGCTCAGGAAAGAAAATACTTTGCACATCAAATGCATTGCTGAGAGTTGTGAACAAATCACTCTCGGGCAATTTAGACAGTTTTTTAGAAAGGGGAACACAGAAGTTCTTTGCATGTGTCAGTAGAGGCACAAAATTAGAGGTGCAGTAAAAACACTGTGTCTCACAATGGGAGAGATAATTTTTTAGCATTTGTTTAATGCGTTGAATAAATCTCCAAGATGACATAGCAAAATAAACTTTAATATTCTTTTTTTCAACACAGACATTATTCGTAGTTGAATAAGCTTTGATGCTAACTAGTACATCACCAAGTTCAACTGGTTTTGTCGTTTTGGACTCAAAATTTTCAAGAACCATGTGATATGTCTCTTCAGAAACAAGGTCATGGAGTTCAACCATGGAAAGTTGTATGGTTTTACTTGTGGTTTCTGACACCAGTGAAACAAATGGTGTAAAGGTATTGAGATCCACACCAATTTTAAAATATTTCAGCCCATTTTTAATGAGGGGAAAATTCTTGGCATAGACCTCTCTAGGTGGTACGAGAGAGTCTGGCCTGGCCCGACTACTGCTTGGTGGTGCAGCCAACCCCTTTGGATAAAACATCTGGGGTTGAGGGTTTAGTGGTGGAGTCAGATCCAAGCTACTGTCTTCCCCCATATCCACTACCAAATCATTGTACCGCAAAGGAAAAGAGAGACGGCGCTTTGCAGCAGGCTCGTCAACTCTGTCACTAGCAGGGCGCTTGGCTTCCATGGCTGCGAAGTGAACAGGACTGTCACACACGCTGGAATGATAATCTGTCCGGTTGTGCCACTGAATTTATACGCGTCAAACAGCGACACGAACGCTGCCTATAGTTAAATTAGTGTACTAAAATATCATGACGAAATAATTTAGTGCTATGCGCCCCGCACCTGAATAAAGGTAGGATGTCAGGATGGCCGAGTGGTCCAAGGCAGCAGACTTAAGATCAGCGAATCGCGGGTTCGAATCCCGCTCCTGACATTTTACAGCATTTCCATGCGCGCCCAGGAGGCATGCTGTTACGCTCGTTAGAATTTTTAACGGAAAATCCTATCCCCCCCCTAGTGGGAGGCCTATACGAAACCGACATCGAACACCCCATCTTAAAAACTTTGGCATGTTTATTTTGTAACGTAATTTTTTTTTGTAACAAAATTTTTTTTGTAACGTAATTTTTTTTGTAACGTAAATTTTTTTTTGTAACAAAATTTTTTTTTGTAACGTAAAATGTTTTAATCTTTTAATTTTTTTTTTGTTAACTTTTTTCATCTTTTTAATTTTTTTAAAAACTTTTTTATCTTTTAAATTTTTTTTGTTAACTTTTTTATCTTTTTCTTTCACAACATGTTTGTGTTTTTCTTTGATCAATAACACATGCGCGTTTTTTTCCAAACATACGTTTGAAAAGGGTGCGTACTATTTCATCATTTTTTAGTGGATTAGAAGTGAAGAGTTTATGTCCAAAGGAGTGGAGAGTGTAGCCGTGCGCTCTATGAATCAAATAGAGGAGACAATATTCACCACACACTTTAGAGTCAATGGCTTGCAGACTTGTGTGATTGTAAGTCCATTTTTTACAGAGCCTCTTTAGAAAATTTTTGTGGTGAGAGACAATAGGGGGCATGCCATAGGAGTCCCAGTATTCACCCACGCCGTGCTTATCAATGAAGAAAGCTACGCAGTGTGTGCCAGGTTTTGAAAGTGGGTCTGTATTGCATATGAGCAGAGCGGGACACTTGTGCAGTCTGCGGGGGAGGGTGTCCGCAGCAAACACACCCTCAAACAAGGGGGCGACATGTTTGTCACGCCTCATGAGTGCATCTAGCGTGAAGCCGTCCATTATACACTGTAGTCAACGATAACGTTCCTATCCTTGTCGATTTCAATAAGATTCTGAAACTCGGCGTACACGACGCAATTTATAGGTTGTGGGAGAGGAGCTGCAAATCGAAGATCGAGACGCATTGTGCCTTGCCTCTGCAGATTCCAGTGAGGCTCACTCGCCGACATGTCAGGAGAGAGGTCGAACACAAACAGGGTGTTGCCTTTTGGGTAATCACTCCAACTAATGCCGTTGCCTTCGTCCTTCCAGTGTATACCCGTCCCGGTAAAGAGCGTGTTGTAACACTCCATGTACAGATCTTTAGAAAAGTCTGGGGTCAGTGGGTGTGATGGGACAGCCTGACCATCGACATGTAGTTGTAGGTAGTTCAGATTAAAGTGTTGGATATTAAAAGGGTTTCGGGCGTAATCTCCATTAAAAGCGTGATTATCAACAAAACCAATGATAACACGCTGTGGCAACTGATTCATGAATAGATTGTCAATTGTTTTAGAGTGCATGCCCTGGGCTATTGTGACCGTTTTAATGTCCACTCTATTAACAGGATATTTTGCAGATGATTTTTCTAGAGCTTGGGCATGAGCAAGCAGAACAGAGGGGGAAATGCTCACTCGTCGCACATAAAGTTTGACATCCAGAAGTTTTATTTTTTCAGTGCCTTTCGTACTCATGAGGGCAAATGCATCTCGCGATCGTGTCAGTTTTACACGAAGAGTGCAATTATTGAGTAGGCGCCGATCCGTATTACAAATATCAAGGTGGAGTGGACCCATCATTTCAAATTCGCGACTCAGCTTGGTGCGTGAACGGCGCCACGCGAGCCCCAGGTTCTGGTTGCTATCCAAGGAGTCATGGTGCCCGGCCGTGTCCTCATGCCACATACGCTGCTGGAGATGTGTATCTTTTGCAGCCCTATCATAATTTAGAAATGCCTCAATGTATGCTCGCCATGGGTAAGTCATACTCGATTGAGAGATGACGGTCCCGTTAATACTAGCATCAATTTGGCAAAATTGCGCGTGCAGACCGTAATTCACAAGTGTAGCGTCACTGTTGTCAGCCGCTGTGATATCTGAACCATCGGCATTCACGATTTTTTGTTTAATGTAGAGTAGCATGTGCGCGGGATCGAGATAGGCATATCCCACCCCAGGGGCCTCTAGCTCTATGGTAGTCGCCGAATCAAAATTAGCCAACGGACTCAGTACAATCCATTGACAACTATCTTCCCCGAGCTGTGTGGCATTAGAGAGCCATACACTTAGCTCTGTAGGGAGAGCTTCAACGGAGGCACTATGCATGAAAGCCATTATGAATAAATGTCAGGAGGATAGTTCCTACTACTTCGAGCTTTCGCGACGGTATGACGTTTTGGTGCAGGCTTTGGCCTTTTTATAGCTCTACCGGACCCATTCATTGCGGATGCCGCCTTGCGTTTTAGATTCTGAACAGCTTCCCCCGTGTGTCGCTTAGCGCTGTCTGCAAAAGTGTCACCACTGGCTACATCGGCAAGGACATGTGCGCCGGCCCGGGCAGCCTCCCTCCCCACAGCGGTCGCGCCGCTCTTGAGAAGGGGAAGGACCGTCCGGAATAGCCCGCCGAGCCATGAACCAATACCGTGTCCTTTCTGGTAACTAGAACCCGCATAATATTGCCCGCCGCCTGCCTGATGCAGGTAAAACTCTGTAATATGATCTTGACGCGTCATGGTACTTGTTTAAAATGAACCAGCAAGGTTGACGTTCCAAAGTCGAATGGTACATTACGTCCCTGCGTGGTCTTTTATATAGATTTCCAGAGTGTCGAAAGATTTCGTCCGAAGATCGAAATAAATTGGGATGATCAAAGTGCACGACGGTCATAGAGCCGTACTGTGCCTTGGTGTCCACGGGGACCGTGCGGAGCAGCGGTGCGCGTGTATGGCCAATGATCTGTTCTTCCAGAACATCCATGTAAATAAACATTTGTGAGGGAACTCCCAAACTTATATCCACAGGTTTTACACCCAAAATTTCCTCATTAGCAGGGTATGGCCCAGGGTGGGCGAGCCCCAGTTGAAGGGCAAGGCGGGGAGAGAAATGAACTTTAGTTTTTTCATCTACATCAAATGGCATAAATTTAATACGCTGATCAGGGAGCAGCGTGAAGGGCTGTGTGTCTACTACATTATTATTTCCAAAGCTTTTCAGAGCATCTCCTATGCCTATGAGGAAATCTTTTGTTGAACTAAATGAGCCAGGACGTGCCGAGACCGTATCGATATAGGAGTCCGATACGAGAGTAATGTCATTGTCCCCTTGGACTATGTGTGCTATTGTGTTAGGGTAGTGCAGCTCAATGAGGGCGGCCTGCCAGTGGCCATGGAGTTCCATGCGCTGAGCCAATTCTGTCTTAAAGTGACAGGTTGTGTTGTCAGGATAAACCTTGGGACTGGCGTTACTTGGGAGAAACGCGTAAAAATCCATTTCTAGACAAGATCTTTATCGAAGATCCAAGAGCGGCTCTTTTTCGGATAACCTCTCCAATGGACGAGATGTTGTCGTATGCCCTTTGTTCCTTTAGACCGCACTATATATGCGATTTTGAACGCCTCGGGCTTGGTGACCTTCTGAAGCTCCATTTCATAAAACGTGCCCTCAATTGGATCCTTATCGAGATCTTCCAGCCGGTACACCGGCACCGCATGAGGAATGACCTGAACGATTTTAAATATCTCCTCGCTCCAGTTCCAGGTGTACCCTTTTTCGAAGACTTGTTTTTCTCTACTGATTCGGACATAATCACCCACATTAAACTTTGTTTTCTTACTTGTGTGTTTCATACCGTGATACAGGTTATTATATACCTCCAGAACCCTATCGGGTGTCACGTCTACAGGACGCATTTTAATAGATCGGTGGTATGTGTGGTTATATGCATCCACAATATCATCAAGCAGTCCATCTACATATCTGTATTGTTCAGTATGAGTGAATCTTTTAAATAATTTTGATTTAATGGTGCGCTGCCATCTCTCCACAATCGAACATTTAATGTCTGGATTATGGGTGTGAATATAGGTTATGTTATTCTCTTTCAAAAATTTCTGAAATGTTTTGTTGATGTACTCTTTTCCTTTGTCTGAAAACAGGCGTGTAGGTCGCCGATCTGTCGTTTTGAAAATTGTCTGAAACCCCTTAATGATAGAAGGACCAGATTTATCTTTGATGGGGACAGCCCAAGCAAATTTTGAGAAAACATCTATGACACACAAAATATAGCTAAAGCCATCATTATCTTTTTTCAAAGACTGGAAATCAGTCAAGTCTGTCTGCCAGCTCTCGTCAATATTATCTGCATAAGTCACATTACGAGGAAAGCGGCGTCTAGCAGGTTTGTGAAGAGTGTAAGCGTCCTCACCCTGTAGATACTTTGTAATTTTTTCTTTTTTCTCTCCCGTAGCATCCCAGAGTTTCCAAGCCGTTCCGTAAGACGCAGGGTCAGCGGGCTCGTGATACACGTCCCCAAGATTGCCAGGCATGTTTAGGTTTTGTGTCAGACGTTTGATTTTAGTCACGCGATTTCTCACGCGACGGATCGGAACGACAGTTCCCCCACCACCCTGGTTTCGCGCTTGAATAATAGCGACTCTACGTTTCTCGTTAGGAATAAGTTCCAACGGAATGTTGAGTGTAGACAGTGTTTTAATAAAGTTTGATACACCCACAGGTTCAAAGTTTTTGCGTGAGCGAGTGAGATCCGAAATTAGATCAATGATATTAGAGTTTGTGACAGGAGTACCCTCCAGAGATACGAGTCCTGAGGAGTCCCACGTGACTCGTGAGCCAGTCGTACTCAAATAATCGTAAAGCCTCAGTGCAGACGCTTTATATGTCTTTGGCATGGCGGCAGCGAGCTGCTGACGAATCAGAGCAGTGTCCCCGGTATCATCGAGAGAAAAATCTTCCACAGAAATACGTACGGGCCTCTTTCGCTCATTATTAAAGTGTAAGTACCGCTGCAGTGCCTCATTGTACAATTTCCATTTAAGTGAATCATCAGCGTATTTTTTACGCATGATAAGTTCCATTTCATTGTCAAGGGCACTCAGTTGTGTCTCAGTGGTAGAGGGTGTTGGGTCATGAAGTTTAGCCACACTTTCGTGTGGCACAAGAATCATTTTCTTAACGTGATTCATTGGAATAGTGAGGGAAGCACCGAAGCTACTGCACTAATCAGAAGTGGGAGAAAGGAGCCACCCTCCTTTTCTAGTGTCTTTTTCTTAACTTGCCACCCTTCTCCTCGCTGTGCAAGTTCTCTGATTTTATGCCGATGTCGTTTAAGTTTAGCTTTGTGACTATCACTTATAGGAATATTACCACGCAGCAAATTGTCACAAATCTCACAGATGGCGTAAATAAGAGCTCTATCGGAATTCTCAAGAATCGCTTTACGAAGTTTAGGCTTAGCTGACTGAAGAACCTGCAGCACAGCTTTGTGCGTCTTTGCGGCAGGAGCCATTGTCATCAAATGATTCAGAGTACGGTCATCATCTCCCTTTTATACTTTGCGCGCGGAATGTAAACCACTGTAGATTCACCCGGAAAAATAAGTGTGCGCATGCGCAGGTGATCTGTCTGATTGGGTTTAAAATCGAACAAGATGTACGTGTAACCTGCCCGTGTTGCGTCCTCATAGGCCTCCAGAAGTGCACGGAAATGCTGGGGATCGACTTGCATACAGAAGGTGCGTATTTGAGCCAAGTCCCTACTTGTTTTAAACAGCACAATGTAGTGAGTGTTGAGACTTATTTGCCGCAGCCCATCAGGGAACAGACATTGACTTAGGAAAAATATACTAAGATTTCTGTGATGTGACCCCTTTATGAAAAATTTAAGGAGTGGTGAGATTTAATCTCGTGCATCATATCATCCATGACAATGAGTTTAGGACCCTGCCCAGTCGGGTGGTCTTCAAGCAGAGGGAGTTCCTCCCTAAAATCAACACCGTGATTAGACTTTAGGGTACCATACAGAGGCTGATACTCGGAATAATAGAAAATAATGTGTTCAAATGTAGTGTTGAACATCTCATTCCTATTTTCAATAAGACGATTCATAAAGAAAGTTTTGCCACTTCCTGTGCCACCTACCACAAGGGCAGTGCATGGATGTTGGAACCTGAGATCCATCTTTATGACTGATAGTCAACCTCTATGTCTCTGTGTTTTTATAGCAATGGGGCCTAACCAGCGTCTCCCCTGCGCCGGTTGGGCCAGCCTGCATCTCCCCAGCGCATTGCCTACCTCTTAGGCGTCAGCACACAAGTCCATGGCCTCGAGAAGGTCCTGGTCTTCTTCCTCTGCCATGGTCCACCCATTGTAGCCGTGGGGGACGGTGTTGGCTACATCCACCCTGCGGCGCTTGGTGTTGAGCGCCTGCCAGTTTTTGGTGGAGTGGCGCGTCACAATTCTCCATCCTGGGAGACGGGCTATTTGGTGAGGGATGGGTACCGTGATTTTATCACGGCTTCCCATCACCATCACCTTGAGATTGTCAAATGTGACAAGGTCATCGCATGAGGTGTTAATGCTGATGCCTCGCACCTTAATGCACACCTTGATGTTGTGCACGTCCCCACCCACTGCCACCTTGTAGGCATAATTTTTAGGGCCTCCCGCCACTAGCTCCGTGATGAAAGAGCCTGGCCCGTAGTCTTCCTCTATCTGATCAGTCAAATCTCCCAAGTGAGTGCCTAGGAGGAGCTCTGGTTCGCCAGGGCGGCTGATGTACGCCACCGAGTCGGTGTCGTGGTAGAGAGCCCTCTCCTTGACCACGTCAAGGTACTTGTATAGCTGCATGCGGCCGTGGCAGGTGGTGTAGGCAGCGTGTAGGAGGGATGAGGTAGGGAGGCTGACCTCGGAGTCCTCTACGGGTTTCCAAGTTATTTGGAGACACTCCTCTCCTATGGGCAAGAGCCCCGTGACCTCCTTGGTGGGGTCTGTGACTAGCGCAATGAGCTTGGCATAGTCATAGATGAGCTCAGTTTTGGGGCGGAGCGTTTTTTCTCCGAATTTCCCCCAGAATGAGTTGAGCATGAGCTTGCTCAGGGCTCGGAGAGCAGGATTTTTCTCCATTTTAGTGGGATCCAGAACTACCCCGTCATGTTTGAGGGTGTCCTCCACGAATTGAGCCTTTTTTTCCTCCGTGTCGCAGTCGGCTGGCCAGCCACTGGCTTGTATTTTTAGGGCCATAAACCGACGGACATAGGCAGAGAGCAGCCCGTCTTCTCGTGTGTCTGGGTTGTATTTAGAGGTGTTAGGATACTGGTACACCTCATGTACAGCAACAAGCTTGTAACCCTTCTCCCTAAGGGCGAGCAGAAGCTCAGGGGCACACCAACTATCGGTGAGTTGCCGTTGTTTGGGATCATTATGATGACACATATCTGTGCTTTCCTCTTCCACACATGTCCTACAGAGCGGGAACATGAGTTTTCCCTTGGCTTTGTAGGGAAGGACGGGAAGGTAGAGGTCCCGTGGAGGCAAGACTGTGCATTTTATTACACCATTCCATGTGTCAGGGGGTGGCATGTCGGGGTCTCCCTCAAGATAGATGGCGGGGTGGCCATAGGGATACTCGCCCCGCAGATTAGCGTTGGGGTACTCGGACACTACGTCCACCATTTTTATTTTTTCCCCTTTGGCCAAATCGGCCTTGTAGTACCACTTTAGGGCACTCGTGCGCCCGCCTGCCAGAGCGTCACGGAGCCCAAGGGGAGTTGGGCGTGTGGTAGGGTGCGCCTGAAAGTAGTCTTTTGTTTCAGGGTCTGAGGCAAGGTCGGACATGAACTCACACTCCCATTTTTCTATGACAGTGTAGCCCGACCTGCGGAAGAGTGAGGTGAGCTGTTGTGTTTTTTCATATCTGTTTTCCCCTGAATCTTCATTGGCAGGGAAGTGAGTGGGACAATGGTGCCAATAACATCCGTGGAACTGGTAGATTATTTTTTCTACTATCCCATCCTGCTGGGGGATCTCCACGTAGCCGTCGACGCGGCGGCCCAGGACAGAGATTTCTCTGTCCGTGTAAATGGTGCTTATGTTTTTTCCAAGCTTGTGGGATTCGTAGTCCAGCCACTTGAGGGCAATGTGACTCTGTTTTCCCCTGCCGTGGTAGCCTCCAGGGGGCACAATGCCAATAGTGTTGGGTTTGAGGAAATTTCGGCGGAAGGCGGCCATGCAGGCGCTACTGAGCGTCATGCAATTGAACATGGGGTCAAACCCGGCTGTCTGCTCGAAGAGTGAGCGGAATGCATGACAAGCCTGTCTCAAAATGGTTACATCGGAGATGCAGTACTCTATGAGCTCGCGTCTGAAATTGAACACGAACCCACTAGCAGTCTGCTCGTCGTGCCAAGCACTGAAGTCAGCCGCAGCCTTTTGCTTCATGCTGGAGATGCAGTAGAAGTGTTTGTCTAGGAGGGGGCCGTCATAAGTGTAGTACTCGGGCTTGTTGGCCATAAAAGGCCAGTAGCCTTTTTTGAGTTCGGTGAGGCCGAACGACTTGGGCATGGCACTCAAGGGCATGGGCAAAAACATGAGACTGTCGATAAATTTCCAATTACCAACTTCCATGCAAAGGATTTTAGCTCCCTGAAGTGTGATCTCACATTTGAGCTTCCGATTTACTACCTCCTGAACCATAAACACTCCATCAAATGAGCGGGAGTTGTGAGCGACAAGCAGAATTTTTGTCTTTGGTCCAAAAGACTGCAGGTAGTCAAAGAACTGCCCAATGACATTGAGGTTAGGGTCGTCCAGACTGTGGAAGATATGTTGTCGGGTTTGACACACAGTGCAGAAATAATCATTATGAGGGATGTGTGCGCACTCCTCACACACGGCCTGAGACACGAGCAAGTTGGGAATGTGCTCGTAAGTGTCTGCCTTTCCCTCAACAGGGGTGTGTTGTGTGGTTTCAATGTCGTAGTACACCGTGATGTACTTCCAGTTTTTTTTCTTTTCCCTCTCCGCCCAGGGTTGCATGTAGCAGAGGTGGTTTTCTGCAACATTATTTTTGCAGTAGGAGCAATATACAAAGCCACACACATGTCTTTGCCCCCGCATGATAGAGTAGCTTTTTTCGCAACCCTGGCAGAATTTAAATGTCTGGCACTTGGTGCGATCTGTGTGGGGGATATTGACTGTTTTGTGAGTGTTGAAGCACTCATCCCCAGCAAACTGGTGACCGCAGTCACCGCAGCGTCTCAGGGGACCGTCATGGTGACCTTGAGCGAAGCAGCGCCAACACGCGCCTTCGCAGCGGTGGTCGCCCCTGTTGTTGTAGAACACGACGCACCGATCACAAATTAGTCGTCGATCAAAGGCAGCACAGGGGTAAAGAATGGCATAGAAGTGGTTGCTGTGTAGCAGGAGACACAAGTTTTTGCGCCCTGCCCCGTACGGACCTTTGAACACGCACTCCTTCCCCTCTTTGTCGGTGAAGACACACAGGCGGTAATCTGGGAGCGAGTCCTGTAGCTGTCGGACTTCATCAAGGCCGCAGGGTTGAGCAGGATCAATATGTGCGTTTTCGCACAATTTTCTGGCATTGTCTCTCTGAATTATAGAGTCGGGTTTTTTGAGCCGCATGAAGGCGAACTTTGACATACCCCCGTGAGCCATGAGCACAGCGACGCATCGCGTCAGACACATGTTATCATTGTTTTCCGGGGAGTAAATAGAGCCTTTTGAGCCTGTTTTGCGCTCAATCCACTGCTCCATGGTCTCATTGGCCACTCTGTTAGTGCGGCGCCCGCCCGCCTCAGGTGTAGGGATGTGGATGTAACTCACTTTGAGTTGTCCCTGGGCCATGAAGGCTTGGTTTGAGTTTAAAACTCGCGCCAGTTTGTCCAAAACGACGCGCCCGTTAATCTGATCGGCACGCCGCATACTAAACCACAGCGGGTTATCCACATTCTCGGCGTTCTGAATTTCGACAATGACGCGGTCATCATCCTTAGCACTGACAGCCTCCCGCTGTCGCTGCAGTACTGTGTCAAACAGCCCCTCCATAACCTCTTCTGAGGGCAAAGTGTCGCCCAGACCACTAATTTGCATCGTTTCTTCTCTAAACTTGGTTTTGAAACGTTTGAGTTCCCGCTCACGAGTTTGGAGCACCTCAATGGTTGGTGTGACCACCTCCTCCTCCTCCTCTTCCCGGGGACGCTTGGTGGCACCCTCGGCCGGTCGAGGAGAACAAGAGGAAGGGCCAGGTTGGGGTGAGGCGGGGCGTGGCGGGGGTGTAGCAGGGCGGGGTGGGGCGTTGGAGCCTGCACCACACATAGCCAACGCCATCCTGAATGTCAGGAGTGCCTGGGGGTCTGCGTTTTGCTGCTCTCGCAGGTAGGCGAGATACCCGGCAAGCAGGAAGGGCACGATACGAGGATCGGACCTATCACGGGGTGAAGCCTCCATGAGCGCATTCAACAGCGCAGTGTACGCTTCTGAGAGGAGGGCATCGTTGTAAAAACAACCGCCCTCCCACTCATCGAGGATATCTCTCACTAGAGAAGACATAGCTGAAGCACGAAGGCTTAGGAAGGTCACGAAGGACCAGAGCTGAAGCACGAAGGCTTAGGAAGGTCACGAAGGACCAGAGCTGAAGCACGAAGGCTTAGGAAGGTCACGAAGGACCAGAGCTGAAGCACGAAGGCTTAGGAAGGTCACGAAGGACCAGAGCTGAAGCACGAAGGCTTAGGAAGGTCACGAAGGACCAGAGCTGAAGCACGAAGGCTTAGGAAGGTCACGAAGGACCACAAAACTGGCTCAGCACAAAGGCTAGAGCTTTCAAAAGCTCAAGGCACGAAGACCGGAGCTGAAGCACGAAGACTTGGGAAGGCTGATGAGGGAGTCTTGATAAAGGACAAGGAAAAGCCAGCAAAGGCTAAGAGAGCTGCGAGAGCGTCGAAGTACACAGGGCGAAGCGAGTGACTCGAGTGGTGACGAGGGAGAGCGGCTGGCTCCTTAAGTACGCGTAGCACCGCGACTGGAACGCCGCCTATCGGCGAGTACTGCAACTACAGTTTAGCACTGCGCTTATGGGAGTGCGCAGTTGGCGCGCACCCTGCATGTTGAGACTTGTCGAACGCTATTGTGATTGGCTAAAATAAGCTGCTCTCTGATTGGTTATAATAAGATGCACTGTGATTGGCTGACGACTCTTGTCATATACATGTATCGGGGGGGGTGCCTTCTAACGCCCCTAGTGACAATAATGTATCGTCGGCGAGTACTACATTTTGAAACACTAAGTCATAGTACTACCCACCAACAGATGGCGCTTCAGCTAACGTTAGCTCTCGCTGGCGGTTTGCATACGTCCTTATGGCAATAAATGTATGTGTGCGGTCTCGGGCGGGGGCCACCCCACGGCAGGGGCGGATCCAGGGCAGCGCCCCCTCTGCAGGGGCAGGTCCAGTCACACGCTGACTGTCGAACAGTGGACACATGCGTCTCCGAGACCACGACCACACCCGTCATCGGCCACCCCGAGGCCATGCCTGTCCTCCACGACGGGCACCTCGGGGTCCGAGGCCAAGACGACCCTCGTCGTCGGCCACCCCCCGAGGCCATGGCCACCCTCCTCGACGGCCACCCCAAGGCCATGGCCACCCTCCTCGACGACCACCCCCCCAACGGCAGGGGCGGGTCCAGGGCTGCGCCCCTCAACAGGGGCGGGTCCAGGACAACATGTTCAGACCTGTCTAACTTAGGTTGGGTTACGCCCTCCCAACTTAGGTTTAGGTTAGCCACCCCAAAGATGACGACTTCGGTTGGGTTACACGTCCTGACCTGTCGTGAACTTAGGTTGGGTTACACGTCCTGACCTGTCACCCGCTACTCAGGGGTCACCCGCTACTCAGGGGTCACCCGCTACTAGGGGGGATCAAAATGGCTGCCCGCTACTAGGGGGGATCTATACTACTGTTTCTTAATTTCATAATAAACGACCAAACTCATTTGAAAAACATAAAGAAAATATTATTTATAGGTAGCGAGCAGCACAGCAGCAAGAATGCGACAATAAGGGACGGAACCAAAATATGTTGAAAAAGAGTTTAGACAACATGTCTCTCTAATTAAGTCCTATTTTGGCTTCTGAATCACTCTGTAGTTACGTGTAACTCTAAGCTCTAGGCTACATTATAGAAGCAACTGGTCAATGCCAGAAAAGATGTTGTAGACCTGGTGCAAGGATATTCACCTGCTGAGTTCCAAAACTTCTGAAATTCATACAGCCATGAATCTGTCAGCTATCAGACAAGGGCATGCATGTGCTACGTATAAATAAAACAAGAAGCAAAGATGTCAGTTAAAAGTAGAAGCCTTTACTAATATCAAACATGCTTGATATTAAAACAGCAAGATCGTTCTTTACATGTAAACTTTCAAGAGAAATTGTGTTCAGAAAGAAATATATGGAAACCAAAGTGACAATTAGAAAGGCCATGATGAACCTAGGAGAAATAATTTGCTTTAGGATCAAAATTTTGAAAACCTAAAACTTTACGTTGAAGGCAGCGGCTCACCATACCTCTTTTTGCTTAAAATGCATATAAAAATAACCACTTGATACGCGAATACCCTCAAAGCAATTTAACACTTACGCATTCATCAACAAACTCAACACAAAACTTCATCAAGGGAAGATAAGAACTATTAAGAAAATCCAGTTTCAAGTGAAGCAGTAACGGGTGGCTGTTGTCATAGTAACCCAAACATGTTCATTTAAAAATTTGATTTTCTTTTAATTTTCTTCATAAAATGAACTTTGTTGTTTTAGAATGTTGTTTATATTAAAGTGAATAAGTAGTATCTGAATGCACGCTGAAAAACATTTTGTTTTTAGTACATATCTTCTAACCTATAACCTCCAAATTAAAATTATAATTTTCTCAGAATTTTAAACATAAAGATAAAAAAAATCTCATAGTGTTTCTACTAGGCGTATTGCGGCCTTTCTAAATATCACATTGATTTTGGTGTACGTGCTGTACATTCTGAGATCAACCCTATCACGCCGTTACAGTCGTGAGCACAATACTCGTTCTGAACACAGTAGCTTTTAGAAATTAGTGTGTAAAGAACGAGTAAAAATGTTTTAGTGCATGAGTAACGTTAATGCAACAATACAGCCCAGTCATTAACACTGGTAAGAAAACGAAATATTCCTCCACTATATTTACAAACTTCTGGAAGAGTGGCAAAATCACTTGTAATGAGTGTCGCCTCTCTAATCTGACATGAAAGAAGATGTCCCACCTAAATCTAGCAGATCAGAAGACATTCTCACTCACTTATAGCACATTATTTCCTCTGGCATTGAAAACTTAGGAAGTAAAGTAGTGGAAAAGTAGACAGTCCACGGAAACATAACCTACATCTTGGTGTATTTATATGTTTAACATGTATGGCCAACGCCAACACTTACCAAAGTCCGACGACAAAGGTTATAACGATTCGTCTCCTCTGCAGTAATATTTAGATTCTGTAATACGATAGTTTATATATGCTATTTATCAGTAATCCGAACGAGTGATTGCTAAAACGTAATAAACGATTCAAATGGAGTGAATTTTGGCCGATGGTTGGTAAGACAGACGCATTTCGCGACAAGCGAACATCGTATATCGTCTGGGGATGAAAGTCGCGCGACGCGCGACCGTTCGACGTCTGGAGCGCGCTAACGACTAAATCATAAGGACAAATAAAACTAAGTTATCGTTGTTCCCTCGTTTTAACTGCCGCTATGGTACGGAAGCAGACCACTGCCGTCTGCCACAATGCTGGATTTCTTGTTTTCATGTCAACTTTTCACGTTCGAACCTGAACCAGACCTTCTTGGACTCCTGTGGCCAAATACATGTAAATAAATGTAGTGCATTAAAATACGAAAAATATGTAATGCATGAAAATTTGTTGTGATTATGTATCCACTTCTGTGAACCCTTGAACCGTTAGCATGAGTCGCCCCGCCCCTACTGCACAGGGGGTCCTGCCCGGGTCCGCTCCTCGGGCTCGGGATCCCGAGGTGTGTGTCTGTGTGGCGGGGTGGGGCGGGGCGGGGCGGGGTGAGTGTGTCCGTGTGTGTGTGGCGAGGCGGGGCACAGGGTCGACGGGACGACTGTCATGCTGACATTTTGTGCGAAACACATTAAAATTTTAAACCGAAAATACACTAGTGCCTTATGATTTGAAAATCTTAGTTCGACAAAATTGGGAGTGTCGTTTTCTGCGGCCTGACATAATATATTGGACACAATAGTTTGGTACGAATTGTAATGTTCACAACAACGTGCTTATGACATATTGATATGCTTTAATTTTCCTTCAATTTAAGTGCATTTTATAACGTACAAGTAAGGGCAATAACTAAATGAACAGCGTTCAATTCACCATTTAATGAATTCATCAGGTATTCAGAACATATTCAACTACTTAGTATGTAGAGTATGTAGATGCATACTCAGCGTGCCTTAAACCCCTAGAAACCATATTGCTTATTGTGCTTTTAACTGGAACCAAATGTAACATTTTAAGCAAACAATTAAACTAATAATAATACAGAGGAAAACAAAACCAAGAAGCAACCACTACTTATGGGCAGATATCTTCCATATGCACAGTTAATGAAAAATAGATTTCTTCCCTCTGAAACTATTTATTCTTCCTCATGACAATGTTGATCATCTGACAAAAATGCTCATGATACCGAAGGGGCGAAGTAAGGAGGAGACTGACTTGACCTGAGCACTTTTGTCAGATGAGTGGTTAGTGAGGATACACATACTTGAATGTAAATGAATGTAAAAATATCACATTTTAAGCAAATAATTACACTAATAATAATACATACCAAAACAAAACCAAGAAACAACCACTACTTGTGTGCATGATGTCTTCCATATGCACAGTTAATGAAAAATAGATTTCTTCCCTCTGAAACTATTTATTCTTCTTCATGACATTGTTGATCTTCTGACAAAAATGCTCATGATACCGAAGGGGCGAAGTGAGGAGGAGACTGACTTGACCTGAGCACTTTCGTCAGATGAGTGGTTTACTTGAATGTAAATGAATGAAAAAATATCACATTTTAAGCAAATAATTAAAGTAATAATAATATATTCCAAAACAAAACCAAGAAAGAACCACTACTTATGTGCAGATATCTTCCGTATGCATAGTTTATGAAAATAGATTTCTTCCCTCTGAAACTATTTATTCTTCTTCATGACAATGTTGGTCATCTGACAAAAATGCACATGATACCGAAGGGGCGAAGTGAGGAGGAGACTGACTTGACCTGAGCACTTTCGTCAGATGAGTGGTTTACTTGAATGTAAATGAATGAAAAAATATCACATTTTAAGCAAAGAATTAAAGTAATAATAATATATTCCAAAACAAAACCAAGAAAGAACCACTACTTATGTGCAGATATCTTCCGTATGCATAGTTTATGAAAATAGATTTCTTCCCTCTGAAACTATTTATTCTTCTTCATGACAATGTTGGTCATCTGACAAAAATGCACATGATACCGAAGGGGCGAAGTGAGGAGGAGACTGACTTGACCTGAGCACTTTTGTCAGATGACTGGTTAGTGAGGATACACATACTGGAATGTAAATGAATGTAAAAATATCACAACCAAATATTAAGGATAATGACAGTGAAATGTCATCAGAATAGTGCAAATTGAATCGGGAGTGACTAAATGAACAATGTTAAATTCAAACATTTTTAACTAGTATGTAAACATACTTCAGATGCAAACTCAGCATGCCTTACAATCCCTACAGCAACCAAATTATTTATTGTGTTTTTACACAGACCATTGCAACAAAGTTGCTTGGAAAGTAATTAAGTAAATCTTACAACTTCCACATAAAATCATACACAAGCTCTGAAGCTTTAAAGGGCAGGCTAAAAATATCATGACCCAAGATTAATAATTATTAAAAACTCATCAAGTGACTTCAGAACTACAAGTTATTACATCTGAATTAAAAAAACAACCACAACCACCACCTACAACCACTATAATATATTATTATTAAAACTCATCAAGTGACTTCAGAACTACAAGTTATAAGGTAGTACATCTGGATTTAAAACAATCCCAATACCACCGCCACCACCACCCATCACCACTATAACACGGTACAAGCAATCCCTGAGATTTTAAGGAAAAAGGGAAAATTTTGAGGAAGTCTCCTGGATTGAGGAAGACTCCTGACATTTTAAGGGAGCTTCCTGAAAAAAAAATGAACAAATGAAATTTCCTCAAAATATGAGGAGTCTTCCTCAATCTAAGAAACTTCCTTCAAATTTTCCCCTTTTCCTCGAAAAAACAGGAATCATTTTTACCGTGTAAAACTATTATAATTTGACTTAGTAAATTAAACTAAAATCTTCTTAACTAAAAGTTTCCATTACAGGCATAAGAAACAAGGTATTCATAACAAAACCTCACACTGCTTTATTCTTACTCTACCAGCATCACTGCATTGCAATAGACACACATCTGGGAATAGTGCGTACACGATGCCTTACTTCATTCATGTTGGCGGGTAGCTAGCTCAAGCGGAAGACCTCACTGTATGTCTTATTCTCGCTCAAGTACTCTACATAATAAAAAGGCTTCAGATAAAGCAAACAATACTTCTGAGCATATATCTTCCATATGCACAATTGTTGAGAAATGGAGTTCATAACTCGAATACTAAGCACTACTAAATTTAGATTGATGGAGATCTCCTTATGCCTCAGAGGTTCTGTTTCCCAAGCCTCAAGAGCATGTATACATGCGTGGTGTATTAAACAAGATAAGAAAATATCACAACCAAAAATTAATAACAGTGATTAGAGACACATATCTTCAGAATACTGAAAATTAAATTTGCAGTAAGTTGTGTTTTTCCAGCAGAACAGACAGAGAAACAAACAAATTAAAGTAAAAACCAGGATGTTGAGATATGCCACCTGACGGCAATTTTTAAAATCAGAAGGCAAGGCAGCAACTTAACCCTGCACTACACTGGAAAGTGTCTGGCAATGTAGGCCGTGTCAGCCTGTACCATAGCTCGCATATAACTTAAGGTTTCATGGTAAGTCTTTATAATGTCAAGAATTAGTAAACTTCTTTCACTTTTATGTTTAGATAAAATGTGATTCACAAGGTCCAGAAAGTGAGTTCTTCTGCCGGAATAAACATGTCCACAACCACGACTTGGACAAACTACAAATACAGGATCACACTGCAGCCGGGCACAGTGCACAGAGTAGTGATGTTTTGCCATATGATAGTAACTTTTCACAAGGTCAATAGTGCGGGTAACAACTGTGGTCATGGGGTAACCCAGACCGAGCAATCTTGCATGTTCTTTGATATGCATTGGAGGGTTGCCTTGTAAAACCTAAATAAAAATTTAACAAAACCTTTATCAGTAATAATCAAGACTAATGAGGCTTCACTTCATTAAAGGAGGTCAGTTACCCTCTTCATTGCATGCGCACAGCACATGGAAACATTAGAGCACTTGAAAATAACTTCATCAGCAGAGTGTGAAATGGAGACTCCCTCAAGCTTTCCAGATATGGGCCATTTTTTCTCTGACTGCTCAGCAGAAACATCAGATAAATTCGCGCATCCATCAGTATCAGAAGTATCCGCCTCCACTTTAATATGTGACAAGTCCATTTCCTAAAACACAATAATGATGAAAGAAACTCATTACCACTGGGATAATAATAAAAGAGATATCTAGAATATCATAAGCCACATAACCCCACTTCAAATGTCATTTCACTGCCTGACGCTTCATTTGCGCTGGCCATTTCGCCTTTTCATGCAGAATTAACTGGAGGAACTCAGATAAAGGTGAAACTCTTGTTCGCACGACGAAGTTGGATAATTACTATTAAAAATGAGGCCAGGCAAATAATCAACCTATCGATGACGCCACGCTTACGCTGACCAGAGTGTGCTGACGCGACGCTCGGGACGCTCCAGTTCGCCTCGACCCCTCGCCCCTCTCTCCTCTTTCTCTCTCTGTCCTGTCTCTGCGTCTAGTTGAGCTTCCGAGAGAAAGTGATAGCCCTCTCTCTCGCACTCATGGGCTAGCATATGCTTTCCCTCATTTTGGTGTACTAAACTTTCGGCAGTTCCACCAGGCTGCCTTTTTAAATATGTGTGCATTACAATTTCTGCCGGAATTAGAGGCACTGATTGTCTTACTTAGGGAGGTCTATTCTACCTTTCGGTATTGAGTGTTTGAATTACAAGGAAAGTGTATCACATATGTTAAATCATATGTCTGTTTATTACATGTTACTGTTTCAGTCTTTCTAATGAGTAAATTTATTTAAGAAAGGCAGGGATTGTACATCACCATCTCCGATCTGGATGATATTTTTTTTGTGGATACCTTACTTCTTAAAACTAAGAACACCATATTTGGTTTGGGCGAAAAAAAATTTGTTTGGGAGTTATGGGCAACTTTGTTGATTTTGGTCGTTTTTGCAGACATTTTGGGTATTTTGGATTACGGCCGCACTTTTCATCCTAGGTCGGTATCCTGTTGATATTCTGGGGGAGAATTTCATAAGAAACGAGAATATGGCCTCGGAATTGCTCTACGACACCTAGTTTTCGTGATATTGCGTAAAATGTCTCAAAATCTTCAAAAAAATGCCAATTTCTTGGGGAAAACGGGAAAATGGCAATTTTTGTTGTATATTATAGTATAGTCCGATGGAAAAAGACCCGCTGAATTTAATGAGCACCCGCCCAGATTTTTAGGACGAACCGTTTAGAAGCTGTGGAACTTCAAAGTTTTGTGATATTTCACTTTTTCTTAAAAACGATGCTTTTGAGCATGTTATTCCACCTCACGACAATAGGGTGAGGTTTTAGGAGGCTCCCTGCTTTCCTGCCTTCTAAAGAAGCCGAACTGAACGCAAGCGAAAGGACCATAAGAGGTCATCGTGTCGGAATGGGGCCCGGGGCCCCTGCAAAGGGTGGGGTAGGCAAGCCCGCCAAACGTGTTGGTGTTGGTTGGGTTGCCTACCCAAGACGCCAAAGTTGGCTGGCATTGGTGTGTTGGTGCCGCGTCCGATCAGCTGCTCGGCTCACCGCTGCCCTCCTCCCACCCCCAAATAATAATAGTAATAATAATAGTGTGCAGTTAAATTTTATTTAAAACAAGCAGGCCCGCCCTTCCGCCAAACGTCGTTGCCAGCTCCGCTTTGCTACGCTGGCAACTCCGTTCGGCAGGGGGCGTGCCTGCTTGGCCTGCCGGCGGCGTTCGGTCGGGCCTTCGGCCCGACCCCTAAGTCACACAGAACGTCCTCTTAGCTTGTAAATGATCGGGCCTGCGGCCCGTAAAGGCATTCTCTTCGGAAAGAGGCAGTTTGTAACGGTGAACCACCGGAACTACAGCCCTCCCTTCTGCTTTGAAAACGTGCTTAAAGTGACTAAACGGTAAGTTATTCGGCAAAAAAAAGGAGGCGGAAATCTCGAAAAATGTCGAATTACGTGAGTTCGGCCTCAGATGGAACGGTCAAACTCGGACTTTATTTGGCGGCAGTTGGCAACACTGAATTACGTTCGTCGAAACGATTTTAACGGTATAGGCGTCGAGGGGTGTCGAAAATTTCATTAATTGTCGAAATATGTCGAAAATTGTCGAAATATGTAGAAATACGTCAAAAATGTCGAAAATTATCGAAATATCTTTAAAATGTTGAGATATATCGAAAAATATGGAAAATGTCGAAAAACGTCGAAAAACATCGAAAAATGAGGGATAATGTCGAAAAATGTCGAAGAATATCAAAAATTGTCAAAAATGTTTACAAATATCGAAATATGTCGGAATATGTCAACATTGTCGAAAAATATCGAAAAACATCGAAATTTATCAAAAATGTCAAAAAATTTCGAAAATTATCGAAAATTATCGAAAATTATCGAAAAATATCGAAAATTATCGAAAATATCGAAAATTATCGAAAATGTCGAAAAATATCGCAAATGTCGAACAATATCAAAAGATATCGAAAAACAACGAAAAATGTCGAAAATATCGAAAAATATCGGAAAATATCGAGAAATGTCGAAAATGTCGGAAATAATCGAAATGTTTGAGTTTTGACGATTGGCAACACTGGAAATTGAAAAACGGTTGGCTCCAATGAATTGCGCTCGAAAAGACGGTTCTGGAGAGGTGCGGGTCGATGGGGTTCGTAAAAGTTGAAAAGTGGGTCAATTTTGGGTGCTTTTTACAGTGTAGTCGCGAGTGTGCAGTTAAATTTTATTTAAAACAAGCAGGCCCGCCCTTCCGCCAAACGTCGTTGCCAGCTCCGCTTTGCTACGCTGGCAACTCCGTTCGGCAGGGGGCGTGCCTGCTTGGCCTGCCGGCGGCGTTCGGTCGGGCCTTCGGCCCGACCCCTAAGTCACACAGAACGTCCTCTTAGCTTGTAAATGATCGGGCCTGCGGCCCGTAAAGGCATTCTCTTCGGAAAGAGGCAGTTTGTAACGGTGAACCACCGGAACTACAGCCCTCCCTTCTGCTTTGAAAACGTGCTTAAAGTGACTAAACGGTAAGTTATTCGGCAAAAAAAAGGAGGCGGAAATCTCGAAAAATGTCGAATTACGTGAGTTCGGCCTCAGATGGAACGGTCAAACTCGGACTTTATTTTGCGGCAGTTGGCAACACTGAATTACGTTCGTCGAAACGATTTTAACGGTATAGGCGTCGAGGGGTGTCGAAAATTTCATTAATTGTCGAAATATGTCGAAAATTGTCGAAATATGTAGAAATACGTCAAAAATGTCGAAAATTATCGAAATATCTTTAAAATGTTGAGATATATCGAAAAATATGGAAAATGTCGAAAAACGTCGAAAAACATCGAAAAATGAGGGATAATGTCGAAAAATGTCGAAGAATATCAAAAATTGTCAAAAATGTTTACAAATATCGAAATATGTCGGAATATGTCAACATTGTCGAAAAATATCGAAAAACATCGAAATTTATCAAAAATGTCAAAAAATTTCGAAAATTATCGAAAATTATCGAAAATTATCGAAAAATATCGAAAATTATCGAAAATATCGAAAATTATCGAAAATGTCGAAAAATATCGCAAATGTCGAACAATATCAAAAGATATCGAAAAACAACGAAAAATGTCGAAAATATCGAAAAATATCGGAAAATATCGAGAAATGTCGAAAATGTCGGAAATAATCGAAATGTTTGAGTTTTGACGATTGGCAACACTGGAAATTGAAAAACGGTTGGCTCCAATGAATTGCGCTCGAAAAGACGGTTCTGGAGAGGTGCGGGTCGATGGGGTTCGTAAAAGTTGAAAAGTGGGTCAATTTTGGGTGCTTTTTACAGTGTAGTCGCGAGTTGGGTCCTTTTTATCGAAAAACGGTGGGCGCCATTGAACTGGACGCGAAAAGACGCTTCCGGGGAGGTGCAGCTCGATGGGGTTTAGAAAAGTTGAAAACTGGACCAATTTCGGGTGCTTTTTACAGTGTAGTCGCGAGTTGGGTCCATTTTTTCGTAAAACGGTGTGCACCATTGAACTAGACGCGAAAAGACGCTTCCGGAGAGGTACGGGTCGACGGGGTTGGAAGAAAGTTGAAAAATTTTATTTTTTTTTATTCCTGAAAACTTTAATAATTTTTTTCAGTGCCTTAATGAGGGTTGGCAGGATTTGCACCAGGCGTTTCGGTGTCCAGGAGTGACCCTTAGGATACCCTAAAAATTTCAACTCTCTAGCTCAACTCCTTCGAGTGGAACAGACAGACAGACAGACAGACAGACAGACAGAAAAACAGACAGACACCAGATCGATTGCATAAGCCCGCTCTGAAGCTTTTTCAAAGCAGAAGGGCGGGCTAAAAATCTAATATTTTGCTGTAACTGTTGAAAAAAATTTTTATTTTTCACACTCAAGAAAATTGACATTAAGTGGCGTTATCAGGTGGGCAGCCCGAATAGGTAATCAGATAATACTTCTTAATTCATTTGAGTGTGGCCTTTTCATTATTTTAAGATTGTACAGTTTTTCCAAATCAGTGTTGGTGAAAGATACTTTGTCATCGGTGTCCATAGGCTGGACATCACAGATAATGTGGGGAAGTGGCACAGTTGCAGATTTTATTTCTTTAGGCCAGTAGAACTGCTTCGAGGGAAGCTTTGGCATCAGCAGTGAAACATCTGCTTCTTTCTCCTCATGGTAAACATCAGTGATTTGTGCCAGATATCTGTTTTTAGCTAGCCTGACCACGACATACATTCCATTTGAAACATAAAGAATGGATGCAGCTGGTCTGAGAACTTCCCACAGGGAATGTATCAGGGATGTTGGTTCATCTTGGTCATTCGAAATACGCCAGCAAGCAATTGTATTCTCTAGAAAGAAAAAAAAAATACGGGATTGAGTAAACCAAGTAGGAAGAAATTAAAGACATAAGTAATAATTAATTTTGTATTATCTTACCGTTCAGTGGTTTCATAAAGTGAAATGACCTGGTACCTGGTAATGTCTCTAGGTTGACCATATTTTCTTGGTACAATCTCCTACTGGGCTCCACTTCAACTTTTGAAATAAATTTGAAAATGAATGTGTCTTTCATTTCAGTGGTGCAGAAATCATATAAGTCTTTGGCACTGATTATCTGTTTGTCAAGAGGCCGCTGCAGGCTGGCCTTTCTTGCCTTCCGCTTGACAGAACCTCCATCAGCATCACACTGTGACTTGCCGTGGCTTGTGGCAAAGTATGTGTGTGACGCTTTAAATCCAAAGTCCGCTTCATGATTACAAAGGTTCAGAAAGTATCCTTTACTTTTGTATTGGCATGCACAACCATCTGTAGAATATATGATTTCTTCAATGTGTGGCAATTCTTGCTTTATAAAGGACACAGTTAATTCTTGAATTTTTTTAACTAATGGTACATCATGGTCCAGATCGTCAGAAATAAAAATTATGGTCTTGTGTTCCACAACATAGTCCTTACTTTTGTAATAAATAACTGTGGGGTGTACAGTTGCTTGCTTTGGAGACCAATGATAGGATTGTACGGCCCCTTGAACCAAGCAGTTATAATTCATGGCGAAGTCCATAGCAACAATTACTGTATTAGAAGGAAGTTCATTTTTCAAATTTTTCAAATAGTCTCTTTGATTGCAAGCTATGTAATCATGAATTATTAGATCACGCATCTGCTTTGCTGCTATCCCAATCAAGTCAGCACGAGAACAAACTTCAACAACCATTTCTGTTCGACCATCAACAGATTTCCACTGCCTAAATTTCACAGTTTCCTCAAAGAAATTATACTCAAAATCTGATGAAAATTCATCTTCTGGTAAATCCGGAATATAGGGTATTTCTATTTGACCTTTCAGAATATCTTCTATTTCTTCTACTGTTGGGCATTTGTCACATATTCTCAACATGCACGATTTGTCTTCTATATTGCACACACACAATGCAATTAAATTCCGGTAGTAGGTTTTCATATTTAAAGCATGAGAAAGTAGCTTGAAATTTTGATGTGTTTGGCAAACGCATTGCTCATGCGTTCCTGCCTGACCAGCGCTGACACAACACTTTGGTTTCAGCGACCAAAAAATTGATTTGCCAACCTTCAAGCCATCATTATCATTCTTGAACGCCTCATACAATTCAGGAATGTTGCTCAAGAGTAAGCGCTTTTGTTCATATACTCCCTTGCTAATGCTGACACAGTCTCTAGACCCTGGCATTACCTTTGAATTTTCATCACTGCAATAATAACTTTTAATGAGAGCTTTGGTTGCTTCATTTACACTTGATGCTCTACTAAAATCAGGAATGGGCAAAATACCTTTCTCTCTTTTCAATTGCCTTGCTGCTATAAAAAGTGTCCTGCTGATACCAAAAAAATTAGCTGCAGTAATTATGGGCCAACTATCTGGAACAAGACTAAGTAGCTGATACTTTTGTACTCTAGATGCTGATGGTAGTTTCTTCCTAATTTCTTCCATTAATAGATCATGGTCCTGTGCTTTCTTGTCTTGAATAGACTGGAGATCTTCTTCATTTACTTTCAAAGCCAAAGAAATTTTCTTTTTGACTACATCTACTGCCGCCTCCAGTTTTCTTTTCCCAACATCAGCTTTTGAAGTGTCGGATCGACTGACTTCCCTGCTTGGTGGCAAGGGTGACAAACCCAAGGAATTCAGGCATTGCCTAACTCTTTCTTTTTGAATGGCTGGGCTCAGGGTGGGAGAAGTACCACTGCCCTGAGTGGATGGCATGCAAGCAGCGCCTGGTTCTTGGCTGCTGGGTGCTGATCCTGAAGTTTCAGAGGTTGCTAAAAAGAAATATAAAAACTAAAATTATGACATAATCTGTCAAGATCCAATCTATGATGGTAAAATTTAAACCAGACTCACCAGGTGCCATTTTCCGACATTTGTCACACCACAACTGTCCAACTAGCAATAAATTCCGTGAGTGCCTCTCACGATCACTTTCTTTAATTACCCGCAAGCCTTTGTACACAGGCTTATTATGAATTTTAAAGGGATCAGCACAGGAGGACCTCTCTGACTCACTTGCACCACAGTGAGAACCTTCACCTGCAGGCATCATAGATAAAAATAACCTCTTAGTAAAAGTTTTCAATAATATGCAAGAACTAAAGATGATGTTGTACACTACCTGTTTGGTTATCTTCAGTAGTTAGTTGGCGAATGCGACATTCTGTACACCAGTAAAGACCCACAAGCTCCTGGTTTCCCTGAGCATCAGCTTCACTGATGATCCGCAAATTTTTTGTTATTGCTTTTTTATGCTTCTTATAAGGATCATAACAAGAAAAGATTGGGCCTGAAAAGAAATCTCACACAATTATTATTTTTATTTTTTGTTCTTAATAACTACTCTTCAGTCATGTGAAGGGGCATGATACCTTGCAAAGCTTTCTCCAAATTTTGTTGAGCATGGATTTCTGCACCAGCCTCTCCAACATTAATTTGAACTTCTGAATCTGCACAATATTTCTTCTCAGCCTCCCTTACACACAGAGTGCTACATTGAGCTTCTGAACCTGCAAGAACAGATTACATAGTGTATATTTTTTAGAGCATAATCTACCAAAATTTAGACTTGGACAGAGAACCACACCTGTTTGATCACTAACAGCAACCACCAGTTTGCGACAGTTGTCGCACCAGAAGTTTCCAGCAACAAGATTTTCGTTCAATAAACAATCAAAGTCTGTGATTTCTCTCAAACATTTCTGAATGGGTTTTCTATGTTTACCATAAGGGTTGCAGCAAACCCTTACATTTGATTCTGAAATGATAAGTTAGGTTATGTCCATGATACTCAAAATAAACATGACATAAATAAGTATTACTACATGAAACACGCACCTGAAGAATGTTTGGAGGCCATTACAAATTACATAATTTTAGAGGAAAAGGACTTGGCAAAAATATTAACAGTTCACTAGAAAGTTCTGAAAGACAAACCAGACAACAAAACGAACAGCGAACAGTCCACGCCGCAGAGCCCTCCTGTCTCCAACTCGAGTCGCCCAGCGTCGCCCGACTCGACAAGCGAACAGTGGGAGAGAGACAGCATCCTATCACCATGGAGTCAGTCTTTCCCCACCTCACCTATGAGATGCTCGGTTGACAGCCCAACCAGCACCAACATGTTTGGCGGGCTTGCCTACCCCACCCTTTGCAGGGGCCCCGGGCCCCATTCCGACACGATGACCTCTTATGGTCCTTTCGCTTGCGTTCAGTTCGGCTTCTTTAGAAGGCAGGAAAGCAGGGAGCCTCCTAAAACCTCACCCTATTGTCGTGAGGTGGAATAACATGCTCAAAAGCATCGTTTTTAAGAAAAAGTGAAATATCACAAAACTTTGAAGTTCCACAGCTTCTAAACGGTTCGTCCTAAAAATCTGGGCGGGTGCTCATTAAATTCAGCGGGTCTTTTTCCATCGGACTATACTATAATATACAACAAAAATTACCATTTTCCCGTTTTCCCCAAGAAATTGGCATTTTTTTTGAAAATTTTGAGACATTTTACGCAATATCACGAAAACTAGGTGTCGTAGAGCAATTCCGAGGCCATATTCTCGTTTCTTATGAAATTCTCCCCCAGAATATCAACAGGATACCGACCTAGGATGAAAAGTGCGGCCGTAATCCAAAATACCCAAAATGTCTGCAAAAACGACCAAAATCAACAAAGTTGCCCATAACTCCCAAACAAATTTTTTTTCGCCCAAACCAAATATGGTGTTCTTAGTTTTAAGAAGTAAGGTATCCACAAAAAAAATATCATCCAGATCGGAGATGGTGATGTACAATCCCTGCCTTTCTTAAATAAATTTACTCAATTTGTGTTGATGATTTTAAACAGTATCATAAACTGAAACGAAACATATATGACAACTTTCCCCGTCAAACTGCAACTGGAATGGACTGCCTCAAGGCACAGCCAATATCGTTACCTGGATTTTGTTCGGCATGTGTTAACCCTAAGCAAGAAATAAAAGTTATTACTAGTAAAGCTTAATGTAGTGCAAAGGTGTCTGAGAAAAATTCATACATATCGTAATACACTTTATTATGTTAGAAAAATTGCTGACCTGTGGACGAACCCCAGACCCCACAAAATTCTGTACGTCAAAACTGATTGAATAAATGAGTAACAAGAAGAGAAGAAAAAGAAAAACACAATACATTTCTGACAATCTCAACTGTTCAACAGTCAATAAACATCAGACATTCAATATACAGTATCAGTAAAAAACCAAAGTTTATTATGATTCCTTTCCCAGATACTTTACTACCTGATCCTTATTGACGTATGTTAACACTTGTTACTTACGGTCAACTTAGTAACTATTGATGGTATCAGTGCTTCAACTTCCTCCCTCACTCTATCAGGAACACCATAACGTCCAGGTAGAGGCTTAATATTGTTCTTCCACGGGAGTAATTTCCACTGCTGTGGCTTTATTGGAATGAAGTGATCAGAACTTGAGGGAACATCAAAGCCCCGCAAGACAAGGACTCCCATCTTTTTTACCATTTCTTTCCTCCTATTAAATTCACTCACTATTGCCTCACAACTATGTCCATAGGTCTTCAGTTCCCAATAACAGATAAAAACATCACAGAGTGGTGTGCAATTCTGATATCTCAGTAGAACAAGCAAGACAATGATTGCAAAAAAGCAGAAAGAAATACATAGTGAAACATATTCGAACTTTTCTTTGGGTGAACATTGCTTCTGATAGGCTTTCCGTTTCATGAGCGCAGCTTTCCACTTAGGGACCTGATTAACACAGGACCTCACGTCATCATCCTCTGGAGTAACTCTGACTGCCTTTTTAGCAATATGGGAATAGAAGTGCTCCAGGTAACCCTCACTGCCATCTTTTTCAAAGACTTTCATACTGGAAACAAAATTTACAGCGTCAGTGTGGCTTGATGTGCAAGGACTACTGTACTATTCAAATAGAACTCACCAACAAGATCTTTTAACAATATCTTCATGAAACGCACTGGCTGATAACTTAAAGGCTGCCTGATCTTTATAATCGCCAAAAACCTGCAAGTGGCCATAGAGTCCCTGGCATTTAACAGGTCCAGAGCATACAACCAATTTCTTAACTGCAGTTTTGACCTCTTCACCGAATCGTACAAAAAGCTCTTCTAAGGTAGTATTTCTTTTAATATCCTTCTGAAGAACAACCTAAAAGAGTATGGAGAGTGGAAGTAACAAGAAAAGACAGTTTATATGTAAACAAGCTGCAGGACAAAGGAAACTGAGCAAACAAACGAACAGAGACAAGGTACATGACACTACTCACTTTGAAAAAGCCCAATTTTTGTACCTCAGGCTCATGGTATTTCCTTTCACAAAATTCATCAAAGCTGAGGAGGTCATTTTCGTCCACTTCATACACAGGGTAATTATTGCTAAACTCGCACATGATACAAAGTGGGGGTTAAGGCCGGATCACTGGCGGCTGCTGGCGGCTGCTGGCGGCTGCCGTGCTTCGTGGAGAGGACTGGTGGAGAGACTACATGGATAGCCTCGCGCATCGCAACAACACTGTCGCTGTCGATGTCGATCTGGTGCTGGTGCTGCATCCAGCGGCCAAGTGCCAAGTCTCGGAGTCTCGGACGGTTCCCGACACACACACCCAACTTCCGTATCCTTCGTACAGTCGTACAATTGTACAGGGCCGACTTCAGGAAGAGGCCAAACAATCTCAATTGTACAGCGATGGATTCTGTTGTGACAAAACGGACAGAAGCAGAAATGGTTAAGTTCGCAATTTGCGTAAGTGTCCGAATTTTTGTTTCGTCGAGAGAAAAAAAACTTGAATATTTAATTATTTGTAGTTTCTATACAGACGGCGGTAGAAGCAGCCCTTCTAAATCAACTTGCCAAGGTCGGCGTCCATACAGTCTATGTTCGCTCATTAAAGTGGACAGAAGAGCTTAAATGTTCGCTAGAATGCGATATTGCACCTCCCAACCACCTTTCTGGAAGGAAGGGGACACCGGCTCAACGGGAGCAGTTTGAAAAAACATTGAATGAAACAACCTTCAAAGCCAGGGGTATGAAATTCAATGTTAAAATTATGCGTAAGTTAGTAACCTTTTGTTCAACCTCAACTAAGATTAAGAAAGATATGTATTACAACGTGCAATGCGGTAGTATGTAAATTCTGTCCTTAAAATTAGGCAGCACGCTCTTCTTCTATGTACTAAATTACATGTAATTTTTATCCCCAAAAGAGCAATGAATTGCTAATGAAGAGTTTGGCTTATAAGCCATGTATACATCATCTGTAACTGCTTTACAGTATCTTTCATAATTCTAGATTGATAATAAATGATTTTAGATGAATATTCATGAATTATAGAAAGACTCGGGATAAATAGATTAGATTAAAGTAAGGCAGGCAACGCTGGGTGTTGGTGAAAAACTTTGATCTGATGAGGAGGTGAAGATAGAGAATTAACATAGCTTACCTATATGTTGCTGTAATTTGCGATCCGTGGATCGTCCCTCCTGCAAAATCCTATTGGAATATGCAGCGTGAAGTTGTTCATGAATGTTTGCTCTTCGTCATCGGGTACAATAACCCTCAATTCTGGGAAGTTTGACTGAAAGAAACATAAATAATTCTTATTGGTCCAGAACTCTTTATCTCACTATGCTCACATTTATAATTACATCCATAAATTCAATGACGGCAGCCCTCTTTGTGTTAATGTCCCATGCATTCTCGTCCCAGCCATAAATGAAAGCAGCTGGCTGCCCAATGGAGTAGACTCCGTACCTGTTTTAAACATGAAATTTGTAATACATTCATATCTATCAAGTCAATCATCTTTCATCCTCTGTAAACTATCAATAGAACAATAAGTGCCAAATAAGGACTACAAAAGTACCTCGCATACTGCTCATCTGGCATCAACGCGGAGGCATATGCATTAATAGTCCCTCCACCTGCGTGGGATACTTGTCTCATTGTAAACAGCAGTTCCTATAAGAGAAACACATAACATTAATGGGTGCAGATAGGTCTTGCAAGGTCCCGCCTGTGTCTAAAAGACCATGTGAAATTGTTGACAGCTTTAATAGCAAGAGGTATAATTAATAAATTCCAACTATAGCTCAATGGAAGTTGAAGTTCTTTTTTTATGTGTAAATGAACACTTACAACAGTCTTGCCTAGACTATTACTTTTAAATATCTCAGACCATGGTTACACCACCACAAGTCTTCTTCATCTTCAATCACGCGCTGCAAGTGGATGTTGTTGTAATTCCAGATAAGTTGCTTGTTGTATCAGATATGGTGTGAGTCATATACGTTACTCATTATGGATTGAAAAATATTACATATTTCTTAATTAAAAATGTAAATAGAATAAAGAAATTAACATATACGTTATTCCTGGCGGGTTGAAAAATATGAAGTATTTAGTATTTAAAAATGTAAATTGAATAAATAAATGGTGATGATCAAATAATAATTCAGCTTGAAATGAAAAAGAGTTGTTGCAAATCATAGACAATGTATCCAGTCAATACTACAAAACAATAATATGTCAGACTCTGGTTAGCACCACAATTCTTCGGCTTCACTCCTGCGCTGCAGCTAGATGTCGTTGTCATTGTAAATAAGTAGCTTGATCGGCATAAATCGTAAGAGCCATTTAAGTTATTCATTGTGGGTCGAAATATATGAAATATTTAGTAATTAAAAATGTAAATTGAATAAATAAATGGTGAATTCAGCAGAAAATGGAAAAGAGTAAGTAAGAGCCATGTAAGTTATTCATTATGGGTCAAATAATATCAAATATTTTGTGCTTAAAAATGTAAATTGATTAGGTAAACGATGATGATCAAATAATTCATTAGGAAATAAAAATGAGTTGCTGCGCAGCATCAGCAATAAATCCAATCAATACAACACACATTTACACAAACAAAATGGAAACTCACCAATGCCTTGAAGCTGGTCGATGGGGCCGTTGACAGGAGGGCTCTTGAATATTCTTCATACATGTAGAACTAATATTGAAAATCTATTTACTTAATAATTGTGACATTAATCAAATGTTATACAGTATAAGAAAAATAAGTAAACAACAAATCGTAGTTGCAAGTTTAATATAGAAATAAATGGCAGAATATGCAGAAAATTGAAATAAATCTAAAGAAATACAAAAAAGTATCTTTGCAATACACACATGAAATGGCACCAAGCATCGTATAAAGCTGGGAAGTTGACAGCAGCAGCAAATAAACTCCTGATTTACTCGTACTTCCAGTATAATATTGAAAAGCAAAGTCCCAGATCGTTTCAAAACTCGCGCTTGTTTTCCCGGGACGGGGGACAAAAAAGGCGGCACTTGCTCAAATTTAAGGAAGGAAAATGTTTTTAATGTGCCTTTTATACGGTCAAATTTACTGGCTAGCACCTCAAATGCGGAAAAAAGAGGCAGGAAATTTACAAGAAAGTCGGGGAAAAGTCAAGGAAATCGAAAATTCCGACCGCGGAATGCCACCGTGGAATTACTTTTTTTCGTAATTTTGAAAAGTTTAATTGAATGTTTGATAAGCTCAGATCGCATAAAAAATCCGGTGATGCACTATACTTACTCCGGCAAACTTGTTGATTTTCACAGATATTTCTGGCAGCTGTTTCGGCCTGTAACGGGACCACGGCTTGGAGGGGTGGTGGTTGTTGTTACAATGTACAGGCAATGTGAACCTGGGGGTTGATGCCATCTTCCCACGACTACCCACGACTCAACCAAGACACGATCACACGATCACACGACGACACACACGTCAAAACGACACGACACGTCAACGAGACTCAACGACACAGGACAACGACACAAGGAAGGCACAACGACACAAGGAAGGCACAACAACACAGGGCAAAACCACAGTGAGACTATGCGTGTACGACGAATTTAATTATGCGATTTACAACCATAGCTCTACGGAGGTTATGACCACGAGCACTGTGATAGGACAATGCATTACATTTGACAAGTGAACTGTTCACTTCACATCTTAAAAGCATGTTTGAACCGGAGATTAATAGATTTAAGTTACCTAAAATGATGATATGTAATTTGAAGAATATCGATTTCAGACGCATTAAATTTAGGGCTACAATAGCGAACAACAAACACACCGCAAGATAACAACGCAACACAAGCCACTGGCCACTGCCAACCCTATGCAAATTGAAATTATTGTACAGTTCGAGTAAATAGCAAGTTATCATTACAAATAGTGTACAATTAAAATTCTTGATTTTTTTAAACAATGCAATTTTTTTCTAAACTGAATTTATGATGTACAGCAACAAAACCTTTGAACAGCTCATGTCAAGATAAAGTGGACCGTCATATATTTTTCAATGCACTTTTTAATAGATAATTCGGCAGAAAATCGTGAGCAAATTCCGCGAAATTAGGTCGTAATTTTTCGTAATTAAAAATACATAAAATCTAGTAAATTCAGGCTAACAACTGCACGGGGGGAGGGGGGAAAGGGAGGGGTGAGGGGCGAGTATTCGAGATCTCGCAGAGGTGACTTGGTTTCGCTCGACAGGCCAGGGGTCAGTCTCATCATGGCACCACCTGAGCTAGACCACTTGGGGTACCTCATAGACGATGACCTTGGGGACCGCGTGGAGGTCGATTACGGAGCCCCGGAGCAAAGGCAAGGCAGCAACATTTATCGGTGTGGCGACTACTGGTTTTGGAGTGAGGGGAAAGAGGCAAGCACCGGTGAATGTTTGTACAAGTGCGTCGAGTACAAGACCCGAAAGTGCAAGGCAAGGGCGAAATCGATTGTGTTGGGACATGGCCTGCTCCATCACACCGAGGACGCCCACAACCATCCGACCAACCCGCACTATGGCGACTTCCTGCGCCACCGCCGGGAGCTGGTCCAACTCTGCCCCAAGGAGGAGGGACAGTCAATGACTGCAATTTTCATTGATTCTGTGACCAAGTAAGTACTGTATCTGTCACCCCATGTCCCGACACTTCTAGGAAGCATCAAAGTTTGGCTACCACTAAGAATTTCGGCTGATGTAACCGCCCCGCGGCCCGTCCCGTCCCCCGCCCCGCTAGTGAACCAGGAGCGTCTCGGCGTGCTCACCTTTGCCACCGCGACCGCGCCGTCGGCCTCCTGTTCTTGCCCTTGCTCGGCCTCGCGTCGGTGCCAGTCCCGGCCCCGGCCTCCGCCCCTCACCCCGCTAGTGAACCAGGAGCGTCTCGGCGTGCTCACCTTTGCCACCGCGGCCGCGCCGTCGGCCTCCTGTTCTTGCCCATGCTCGGCCTCGCGTCGGTGCCAGTCCCGGCCCCGGCCTCCGCCCCTCACCCCGCTAGTGAACCAGGAGCGTCTCGGCGTGCTCACCTTTGCCATCGCGGCCGCGCCGTCGGCCTCCTGTTCTTGCCCATGCTCGGCCTCGCGTCGGTGCCAGTCCCGGCCCCTGGCCCCGGCCTCCGCCCCCCACCCCGCTAGTGAACCAGGAGCGTCTCGGCGTGCTCACCTTTGCCACCGCGCCAAGGACTCAGAGACGAGAATAATCTTCGGAATCAGACGGCAACCACGGCCGTTGCCTCGCCCCACGCCCCGCCCCGCCCCGCGCCAAGGACTCAGAGACGAGAATGATCTTCGGAATCAGACGGCAACCACGGCCGTTGCCTCGCCCCACGCCCCGCCCCGCCCCGCCCCGCTCTGCCCCGCGCCAAGGACTCAGAGACGAGAATGATCTTCGGAATCAGACGGCAACCACGGCCGTTGCCTCGCCCCCCGCCCCGCCCCGCCCCGCGCCCCACCTCGCTACCGCGAGAACCTGAAGTACCAGCAGGCGGATTCAGGGTATCGTTCTGTAATGTCCTCTCTCTCGCTCCTTATGGGCCTGCCCTGTGAGTGCGACGAGGACAGAGAGACGAAATGGTCGTGCGGAATCGCCCTGCAGCAAAACTCCAGCTCGACCAAACCGCTAAGAATTTCGGCTGATGTAACCGCCCCGCGGCCCATCCCGTCCGCCGCCCCGCCCCGCCCCGCGCCAAGGACTCAGAGACGAGAATGATCTTCGGAATCAGACGGCAACCACGGCCAGTGCCCTGCCCCGCGCCACTCATGTGTTCGATTCCAAAATCCTATATGTACATATAGTTTCTAATGAGTCTTGAACTCGAACCATTGAAAACCGAACCCCTTCCCCCGCCCGCACCCCCCCTTATTACGTGCCTGGCTCTGTAACGCATTGTATGCATGCATGCACTACCTCACCACCTCGGTCATCGCCCTCAGCCGGCCTCTGACCTCACCAGCCCCGCCTACTGCCTCGACCCGCGCCTAGCCCCGCGATCCGCCTCGCCCGGCCCCTAATCGGTTCACTGTCTCTTGCAAGGAAAATTCTCTTAAGGATTTGCAATCGTCTCTGGTGTCTTTTTTTTCTGTATCAGGCTTAAGACGACAAATCCTCCGGTGGCTGCCTTGCTCAGTTTAAAGCAAGTCAAGGATGGTGTGCGGTACTTGCGAGGAAAGACGCCAGTACCAAACCCAATCACATTCCGTGAGGCCGACCAGCTCCTGAGGAATCCTGAATTCTCCTACCTCGGTAAGTTGTGCGAATATCTTTATAACGCAAAATGAGCCCATGATGTGCATGACTTAAGAATCAGGGTTGTTACAAGGATGAAATTTTTAAATTCCCTGACGTTTCGCTGACTTTTTCCCTGACATTTTTCTTAAAACACTTTAAATTCGTACATTTTATTTATAAAATATTGTAAAACGTCAATTTTTTAAAAGAATTAGGCCAGCAATAGACAACGCGGCTAAGTGCGCAATTGTATCCATTTTCCCTGACGCGGTGATTGATTTTCCTGACTTTTCCATGATTTCCCTGACAAGAATTTTTTTCCTGACTTTTCCATGATTTTCAGGTTTTCCCTGACTTGAAACAACCTTGAATTTTTTCGCTTGACTTGCAGGTCGAACTCTCGACGGGGAGGAGCAATTCTACCAGGGGCTGTTTGGCCCGGACGGGGCGGAATCTTTGATTTTTACCACAAAACGGGCCTTGGAGATGGTGCACTCCACTGACCCCATAGCGTCGGACCCAACCTTCCGCCTAACGCCCAGACTGGTTGGCGCCCTGCAGGTCATGCTAGTCGCCATATTTGCCTTCGGCTCTGTGAGTAACAGTCTTACTTTCGAAAACTCTTTTTAGTAAGCCCCTGTGCATAGGCAAACGTGTGTGGGAATTTAAAGAATCGTGGTTGTGCACTAACTTTGTATCCGTGCACCTTCACCTTGTGGAATGCCCGGCGCCAGCCTTCCCGCTCGGCCACCTCCCAGTCTGTCACCACTTGCTTCGTCTTGAGGCCAAGTTCCTTCAATTTCTTGAACACTGCCTCATATGCCTGAGTGGTCTTGGATCTCATGATGGCGACTGCGATGGGAAATGTCTACAAAAAAAGGCCAAAAGCTAGTTCGGTGGCTGACAGCATCTTGGCGTCACTACTTTGTTCCTGGGAAATTTAGCACCCATGGACAGGCTACGATTTGCACGCAAAATTGATAAACCAAGGGCTTATAATTTGGAAACAGAACCAAGTTCTGCGTAGCCAGGAGCGTCTGGCACTATATCAGGGTAAGTTCCAGATCTGGCAGTTGTCACTCGCACATTATAGGCAAATAAAAATACATTCTCAGGCCGTTATTGACACTTTTTGTGTTTATAATATGGAATGATTCATCTCCACATACGTTTAATTTTCTCTAACCGCAGACATTTGCTAAGGGTTTTCATTCTGTAAGAATTTTGGGTGCTTACCAGTTACGTCTAAAGTGTAGCAGCACCCTATACTGGTGCACTCCTGTCCTCATTTCGCGGAAGTGATTTCCACATCAACCTGTAGACCGAACAATGCTTAATTATTGCTACTGCTTTTTCTCTACCACAAAAGTGTGACATTCCTAAATTGGCGAACAGTTTTGCTCGCGCAATTTTACAAGATTTTGAACACATTTGCGCTGAGTACGTTCACTTTTTTTAACATAAATAAAGTTGTGTGAGTGTACGACCACGTTTCTGTGCAAAGTTTAACATTTTGTTCGTTTCAAAGCGTGCAAACAAACGCGCAAATTTTTGCGAAACTTTGGTTGCGTTCACATTGCTGTATTTGCATCTTTCATTCGAAAACGCGTGTGAACAATTGAATGCTGAACTTTGCACATTGTTTGCACTAAAATGTACAAGTACATTAGCCAGAAAATTGCGCACTGACATATTTTTGAAAAAGTACCTACGACCGAGGGGTCCTTCAATCCAAATTCAAGCGTACACCGATTTCAAATCAATATTTTGAACTAATCTGATTTTTTGATTTTTTTGTAATGAAAAGTAACTTTTTTGAATTGTGCGTAACATTTTGATTTTTTTGATGTTTAAGATTTTTTCTGATATTTTATGATTTTGTAATGATTTTTTAAAGATTTTCTTGATTTCCCTGTTTTTTTCCTTCTTTTTTTCCTTTTTTTTTCTGATAACTTGAACGGATTTTTTTACAAGTATGACGAATTTTTATGATTTTTCTCGATTTTTTCTGATTCTTTGAATTTTTCCTGATTCTAAGAATTTTTTATGACTTGATTTTTTAATGATTTTTTTTTATTTTTTATGATTTTCATGATGTTTTGTGATTTTTTAAGATTTTCTTGGGATTTTTTTGTAACTTTCCGGTTCTTTATCAAGATTTTGTCCGAGTTTTTCTGATTTTTTCTGACTTAACCTGATTTTTTGATTTTTTCTAAACTTTTGATTTTTATTGATTTTTCTGATTTTTTTCTGTTTTGAGGACGTACACCGATTTTTTTTAAAGTAAAGGACCCCTCGCCTAAGACTCAACTACGTGCGACGTGTCATTCTGTTAATGAGCATGATGATAGAGTTCACTCACATTAGCCATTTTCTTATCTTTATTAAGTGCTTACAACGGAAGGCGACCTCCTTGGGGCTTGGGAAGTACTGGACTACTGTAAAGACCACGAAGGAGGTGTGCAAGGTGGAACACTTCTTAAGGATTTCCTGCCTGCTGGTCCGTCTGCCACCATGGGCTGTGCCCGAAGGCTTCGCCTATGTCAAGTCTCTACAAAGGAAGATCCGGGGCACGGACAGCAGGCAGAAAACGAAGAAGTTTTTGCAGTACGTCCACAAGCAATGGATTAACAAGACGCCCAAGGAGCTCGACGAGTGGTCCGTCTACGAAAGAGGCTTCACTTGCACCAGTGGCCTCGAGAGCATCAACAGGCAGATCAACATCAAGGTCCGGGAGGCCCGCCCACCTTTCCTGAAAACTCTCGGTAAGTACATTACGATTAATCTCCTCCCCAAATTAAACTTAAATCCAGTATTATAGCTAAAAGTGTGAGAGTAAAGAGTATATAGTCAAAAATGTGATAACAATTGAGTCGATCAGCTGAGGGTTCACCACAAAGCTGAACCACTTGTCTTTCACTTTTCGCTGCAATACAGACTTAAAGTCGAATTTGGGAATGACGCTTGCGATTGTTGTAATGATCATCGATTGTATAATCGGTCATCGTTACAATTTGATCGGATGATAGATTACTGCCTCGCATAGTCGGCCCCGGCCCCCGCTAGTGAACCAGGGGGAGGGAGCGTCTCGGCGCGCTCACCTTTGCCACCGCGGCCGCGCCGTCGGCCTCCTGTTCTTGCCCATGCTCGGCCCCGCGTCGGTGCCAGTCCCGGCCCCGGCCTCCGCCCCCCACCCCGCTAGTGAACCAAGAGCGTCTCGGCGTGCTCACCTTTGCCACCGCGGCCGCGCCGCCGGCCTCCTGTTCTTGCCCATGCTCGGCCTCGCGTCGGTGCCAGTCCCGGCCCCGGCCTCCGCCCCCCACCCCGCTAGTGAACCAGGAGCGTCTCGACGTGCTCACCTTTGCCACCGCGGCCGCGCCGTCGGCCTCCTGTTCTTGCCCATGCTCGGCCTCGCGTCGGTGCCAGTCCCGGCCCCGGCCTCCGCCCCCCCCACCCCGCTAGTGAACCAGGAGCGTCTCGGCATGCTCACCTTTGCCACCGCGGCCGCGCCGTCGGCCTCTTGCATGCTCGGCCTCGCGTCGGTGCCAGTCCCGGCCCCGGCCTCCGCCCCCCACCCTGCTAGTGAACCAGGAGCGTCTCGGCGTGCTCACCTTTGCCACCGCGGCCGCGCCGTCGGCCTCCTGTTCTTGCCCATGCTCGGCCTCGCGTCGGTGCCAGTCCCGGCCCCGGCCTCCGCCCCGACCCGGCTCCTTATCCCTGCTCCCGCTGACCGGCAGGAGAGGAAACGTGCAGTGTTGTCAGATAAGGGAATACCTGCCCAACACACATGAGCGGGCGGTTTCCGCGCCTACCTACTAGGCCAATTCGCTGCACACGTAAATTTTGTCAACTTGGCAGGCGCGAATCCCGCACGCTGTACACTGAGCTGTGATGGGCGGGTTTCGCCAACTTTTCTGGCAGCACTGAGAACGTCTCGTCGTGCTCAGAGACATTGCTCATCGCGAATCGGACCCTTTTCCAAGATATACGATTTATCCTAAAATAAATAATTTTTGAAGAATTTTAATTTTGGTAAATTGGTGAATCGCTGATAATCGATGATTCCGTTAAATTCTGATAATCGGACGCAATACCGATGTTCAATTCCTGGCAATCGATCTGAATGCAGTTGCGAAATCTGCAACGTTTTTTGAAATAAGATTTTTCTTTGTTGTAGAGATCATCAGGAAATTGGAACAAGAAACAAGGACAAGGTACGACCATGTGGAAGACCATGGCCGGAACCTATCCAAAGCAAGAGTGGAGCGTACACCATCCCGCATCTGCAAGGAGGCCGACGATGTCAACCGGGCAAGGGCTGCCTTCAGCCAAACTGGCAAGGCGAAGGATTTCCTGGAGCTCGCTCAAACCAGCCTCAGGCATGACTTCGCCACACTCCAGTTGTACCCGGATGACACACCCTCTGCGTAAGTAACCACTTTAGTTAGTGCCTCCAAGTTCCAAACATTATGTGTTCAACTCAGTATTTGAGCACATTAATGAACTAAACACAACATGATTACTAAGTTCTTTCCTACCCACTACATGTCTAAACTTTTTTCAGTAGACAATTGTCAACAATTTTGTACACGACCAGAGCTGGTAACAAATTTGCGTACATATATGGACAACTTAGCCACAATTTTGGACAACTTTTGTTAACAGTTGGACACAAATTCAAGTTGTCCATAGTTCAAACCGTTCAAAAATGTTCCTGGAATATGTGCAGAAATTGCAGCCAAACAATCTTTTATGTCCACGACGAAATTTGGTGACCAGCTAGGAAAAAAAAATTTCTTACTTGTTAACGAAATTGTACAAAATATTTATACTGCTTTTGCTATATTTTTTCGGAGAAAAACTGGGATGGGATACAGTATGAATTTTAAGTAAAGTATGACATTGTTCCTACTTTTGGTGACAAAGGTTGTTCCTTTTAAACATACTGACAGAGGGGTCTGACAACAATCAACACACCAAGAGTTATTCTCGATATTAACTAAGTGCAAATCGTCTAACGGTGACATGTTTTTCACAGGCGCGAGGATGCTGAGGTGGACAGTCCAAGTGAGAGAGAAAGTGAGGTAGACAGTGATAGTGAGAGTGAGAATATGGAAAATGTTCCTCTAAGTGTGAGACTGAGTGGTGGATTGAAACGAGTGGAGGAGAGAGTGGAGGAGAGAGTGGAGGAGAGGGTGGAGGAGAGGGTGGAGGAGAGGGTGGAGGAGAGAGTGGAGGAGAGAGTGGACGAGAGGGTGGAGGAGAGAGAGATATAGAGAGAGGAAGAGAGGTTGGATGAGCTCCTGCAAGGTGGCCAAGATGATGGGTAATAGAGAGCTGCAATGAGCGAGCTGTGTGAGCTGCCGCCCGGGCACTGGTGCCGCGCGCGGGCCATAGCTCACACAGCTCGCCCGGACCAGAGCTCACGAGCTATCTGAGCTGCGGAGCCTGTGAGCTCGCTAGCTCGCAGCAGCTCACACAGAGCGCAGAGCGAGAGACGAGGGAGAGACAGGCACGCGCGGCAGAGCCCTGCAACGGTCGAGGGGCGGGCTCCGGCGAGCGCTGGGTTCGAGTCCCGCCAGGGGCGCTCCTAAAAGTATGCAACCATGGCTACATACACCGCCGAGTTGTACAGCACTAAGTTTCCCCCCTCGCGCCTGACCCGACAAGCGAACAGAGCTCTGAAAATCCAAGTGTACGAATGTCGCACACTTGTAGGTGTGCGAGGATTCATTTGTACACTTGGCCTCTCAAACGTGTGAATATCCTAGGAGAATTCACACGTTTAAGGGGCCAAGTGTACGAATGAATCCTTGCACACTTACAAGTGTGCGACATTCACACACTTGGGTTTCCTGTGTGGGAGAGAGACAGTGTGCTATCACTTCTCTTCCCCCACCTCACCTATGAGATGCTCGGTTGACGGTCCACTGTCGGCCCGGTAACCCGCCCCCGCACCTACTCCCCTCCTCACGTCTTGCCTACGCGGACGGGGTCGGCTCCGGGCTCCAGCCTGGCTATGGCTCGGCTGCCCGGCTGGCTGTCCGGCCATCAGCTCATCTCTGAGCAGCGCCTGAGTCGGCGAGCTGATTAGCTCGTGAGCAGGGCTATCTCAACGATCTAGCGGCATGCAGCAGGCTGGCTGACGCTAGCTCACAGCTGTGAGCTACGGAGCTCACAGACCACGGCGCGCGGCTCGCAGCTCACACAGCTCGCTGCTCATTGAAGCTCTCTAATGGGTAAGTACTCACCCAGTACTTTCTGCATTTATTCCTTGAAGCATTGCAGAACATAACTTGAGCGTTCATTGCAGCATGGATTTTGAAACTTGGGCTGCTAAAATGGATGCAGAAATCCTTGGCAACTCAGAGTCTGAAAGAGGCGAAGAGATGAGCAGGACCAATTCGTTGTCTGAACCAGAACCCTCAATGGCTGACATGTAGGTACTCACCTAGTGCATTCAGTATTTTTTCCCAGAAGTATTGCAGAACATAACTTGAGCGTTGATTTCAGGATGATCCTCGACACAGCAACTCAGATGGAATTGGATTGTGCTGCCAGGACAGAAACCGTTCATGTGGGTAAAATATACTATCTGGATACTTGATTAAAAATTATTGTTGCACTAAACTAAACTGCTGTTTTTTTTTGTTTTTTTTTTTTTAATTTGGTATAGGACAAACCTCTTACAAGGAAACAACGAAAGAACAAGAAAAATAACCTCAAGAAGAGGGCCAAGGAACTGGCAGCACAGCAGGGAGAAGTAAGTTTCCTAAGAATAATTTTTCATCATGTACACACTAAATTCCCTAAGCTCAGCAACAGATTTCTGTAAACCTGCTTCACTGTGCAGTTGAACAGAAAATCATTCATTTTTAGGCACGAAGTAGCCTTATGGTTTTGTCTCAGGATCCGATTTTTTTTTTATTAGCACGGCCCCTTACCTAAATCCTGATTTTTCTATAGGATTTTGATAAGACTTGGCAGAGAGGTAGAACTCAATCTCCTTAGTTCACTGCTGAAATGCCAGCCCAAAGTTGGTGGCCAATTTTGAGAAATTTCGATCTAAAATCTTTGTTTCTATGGTAATACTCGACTCGTCATGGAGCCGAGTCGGCTCTGACCAATAACATTATTTCGCGCGAAAATCCAGCCAATGAAAACGGTCGCCTGTTGCTTTGTACCTCGATATCCAAAAGTGTCAACGCAAGGAGTGGTCACGTCAGAATCGTTGCAGATTCACGCCATGTTAAAGGGTTCACCACCAGGAGACTTTCAAACGTGACCACTAGCTGGCCGCCGCGGCTCCTAATTGTTGGCTGGGACTGTAATTTGGCCTTGGGCGGGGCTTGTGACAATACCGCCAACCTCAGAGTGAGTCCTCAGCTCATGTTTTCATTAAAAGATACAAATTAGTCTACCCTTGTGTTCCGTGGTATTGCGTGGATGCTTCCACAGTTGTTTACTAAAGGCCTGCAACATCATTTTACGTATGGTTACTAAATCTAAAACTAGCAAAATATATTTTGAGTTGGTTTGAGTGGACACCAAGGCGGCGTTGTTTATAGCTGGCCCGCTCGGCGCCATGTTTGTGTTGGAAATGTGAGGCGGATAAAATTCACGATTTGGGCTCTCACAGAGAGTTTTGACCTAATATTTTAAATTTCTATTTCATTTAATGGTAAGTGTGTGGCAAATGTGAAACTAGGACCCTTTAATTCTTGGCTGGTGGTTCGATTTAGTGGTTGTCAAGGCGGGTTGTTGACAGCTGGCCCGCTGGGGAGCTGGCTTCACCAAGTCTGCCTCTGCGTTCCTTGTGAATGTGTAGTGCCTCCCATACCTGTGTGCTAAAGGCCTGCAACGTAACTTAACGTCGTCACTAAATTAAAAAACTTGCCAAATATATTCTAGGTTGGTTTGAGGCGGGCGCGTGAGGCGCCGTGTCGCCGGCCCCGCCGGCCCTCTTTCAACCATGGCCGCCACGGCCAGGGGCTGAGGGTCCCACCTCGCGACTTTAAATCATTGTGTAAAGTTATCGGAACGTTGACATAGTGAACTGAATGCGTTTACAGTGGTTTTGCACCTGCAGAAAACTGTTTGGGAAGTTTGACTTTATCTGGTGAGCAGAATGCTTGAAATGGTGTACATTTACGTGAATTATTTTTCGATTTTAATTTTAATTTTTGATTGAACTTCCGTGAAACTTTGAGAAACGATTTCCGTGGGTCTGAAACTCCTGTTTTCACAGTCATTTCGGCTGTATAACATTTCGTTCGGGTAAAATAAATAGTTAAATTCGCTTCGTGCGCTAGTGGCGCCATCTCTCGGTAGTGGACGCGAGTTAAGTCGCGAGGAGGACGCGTGAGCGAGCCGCCGAGCCACCGGCCTTCTTTTGTTGAGTGGAGCGAGGTCCCAGCCCAGCCTAGAACCACGAAAGGGATAGGACTGGGCACTCCCACCTCAAAAGCGCTCCGTTCTGTTTAAGGCGGCGGCGCCTCCCCCAGCCTTCTTTTGTTGAGTGGAGGTCCCAGCCTAGAACTATAGAAGGGAGGTCTGGGCACTCCCACCTCAAACGCCCCCCGTTCTGTCTATAAGGCGGCGACGCCTCCTCCAGCCGACTGCGAATAGTGCCAGTTCAGAAGCCGAATCGGCATTGTCGCTGATGCTCGGCCGCTCGGCCCCTCGGCTCGCGCGGCCCCTCTGCCCTGCCCGGCGCGCACGGGAGGAGAACCGTAGCTGGGTGGAAAAGGGGGGGGGGAGGGGAGGGGGGCTGTTGATTCAACTCATAGACGGTAGTTCAAAAAATAAAATTTCGAACGACACGTTAGAATAAAAATGTTAAAGCAATGTTCGAATGCCCATTGCACAACGAGCCTTCAGTTCAAAAATCAAGCTGATCGGAGAATTTTTACTGAAAGATTAGACTAACTTCTAAATCGTTTGAGCTAGAAAGCTAAAATTTGGCATGCGGCCCACTGAACTAGTGACCCTAAAATAAAACAAATTCAATAACATGACCCATAAGGCTAAAATTCTTATAGTAAATTTTTTACTTAAGCCATCATCTACTGAAATATTTAGTGAAACAAAAACATTAACGAACTTCGTGCCTACCAGGATTTCCTGAAATCGTATTTTTTTTTTTTTTTTTTAAATACACAATAGTGCATTATTTTGTTCAGAAGTTCAAAGTGAAATGTAGGCAACAACATAGGTTTACAGAAATTGGCAATAGTGTAAAACAAAGTTTAGTATGTATCGTTTAAATAAGGCTTGGGTGAAATTGACTGTAATTTCTACTTTTACGTCTACTTGAAACTTTCATTGAGTTGAAAGCAGAGAATTAATGTGTTTCTATTTTCACGTGTTCAACAGGCACAACTAACTAGGAAGCAAAGGAAGAACCTGAAAAATGCGAAAAAGAAGAGGGAACGTGAGTTGGCACGTCAAAGGGTAAGACTAGGTTCACTTTTCACAACTATTTTTGCTGTCACTCCTTTCTTTTTTTTTTTGGGCATTTGCATACACATGGTAGATTCTTTATCAGGGGGAAATGCAAAGCAAAAAGGAGCACTTCAGCTCAAAACCACTAAGAATTATTGCGGGTCGAGTCACTGAGTCATTTGTCGATGTTACACTTTCTGAAGTGTAACTTCTACACACTAGCTCTGATAAATTTCAGACATCACTTGTTGAAAAGGTCTTTCTCTGCTGTTTCAAAGGATATCATTTATATTACAAATACCTAAAAAGTTCAATAAGATGTAACTGTGATTGATTGATAGACAAATTTATGGGGTCATTTTTTATTTGAGCTGGAGTTCAACAAAGTTCAATTCTAGAGACAAGAATTTTGGTGGGAGTGTACCATTGACAACTCTAACTTTTTCTTATTTGTTTAATTTTTGATAAAGAAAGTGAATAGGAGAGACAGGGAGATTGGTGTGTTCAAGTTTCAAAGGATTAAAATCATTCAGGGCTCTGCACACACATACTTTTACTATCAAGCCTATTAATGTATTTTCTCTTTACAGGTGTCTCCTCAACTCTAACTTACTATCAACAAACTTACTTTTAGAAATTAGAAAATAAATTTGGATTTGGGATGTTGCCCGCGAATTAATAACCCCCACCCCCTTTTTAACACAATATCTTCATATTATTTTTTAAAAAATCAGTACTCGCTGTACTCAATTGGATGGTCTTGACTCCATTTATTGATCCATTTGTTACATTCGAAGTTAACTCGCCTTGGAGACTATACCACAACGGAAAGTCCGTTCAGCCATAAAAACGTTTCCTTGATTGGTTATCGTACAGCACCAGACTGCAAAAGAAATGCATCGAAATCATAAAATAATCACACAAAGATAGGTGCTACCTAACCTAGAATCAAATTTCTTAATGTGAACGGCCAAATTCAGTTCATTACACTCATATTTCCATTGCTTACATATCGTTGGCAGGTAAGTCTAGCCGATACTTTTGGAGGGCTAAAATTTACCGATAGGACCTCTAATTTTAAAGGAATGAGCATCATCAAAACTATAAAATACATCACTTCCGAAGTTCTATATTCGTCCACAAAAGATACGAGGAGAGGAACAGGGCAGGCCAGGGTTCCAAAATATCGACATCTAGCTTTGTAAGGTGACAAAAATCAGTAAACTAATGGTGAAACCTTTTCCCCTATCCCTCTCGTCCTGGCAGAAGGTATAGCCAGCGCCGCCGGCCGCCGCGAAAGTGGAAATCGTCATCGTACCTCCAGTCTTGTCATACCTATGGCATGGCGGTATGACAATAACGGGGGTACGAAAGCGATTTCCCGAATCAAACGACGTGAGTGTTGACCACTTACTCCATGATAGACAAAAATCAAATCATTCTGGAATAATCTTTACGATCAAAACAAGGAAGCAAAGAAACAAGTACTAGAAATCTGTAAAACAACTTATATCATTTAGAATACTATTTGTATTACTTCCTATGTGGACACTTCTATAACTCAGTGTTCCGTTCTGAGAACATGGATTCTTTCCCATCTGACAACAAGCAATGTCTTCTTCTGATTCCTGATTTGATCAATGTCAATGTCCTAAGTAAGATGTGTAAACTTCGACAATTGTAAACAGACCAACTCAATCTGCCAAGGGGCGACGGGACAGCAGGAGAAGGAAAGCGAGAAGTGAAGGTAAAATGTAACTTTTTTCTACAGTTTTCTGTGACGAGCTCCTCTCTACAAATATCTCTCAGGACTTTCTGATCTAAGTAGCTTTAATGTGGTACAGGGGATAGCATATATTAAGCTTTTCACAGAGATATTCAAGTTAACATTCCGCATGCAAACTTTTAAGAAATCAAACTAGAATGACAACGGATTGTCCAATAGTTTGGTTATATTTTGTAAATTCAATTTTTTCTTCATTTATTTTAAATTGCCAAATTTGTATGATTATAACTGCAATGCAGAAAGTATTCTCAACAAATACAATTGTTACACGTTCCAGACCTAATCTTCAGTTGAAATATTGAAGTACATAGCATGACGGTTGGGTGCTCTCTGGAGACTGTAAAGTTCCAAAATCAAATTTATTGCAACTAAACATCCTCTTTATATTCTTTTACAGCAGGGATGAGACGGAATGTATCGGAAACCAAGAGGGCCAAAAAAAGAGAGAGGATCAATAACTTTAAAAGTAAACCAAATAACCAGGAATCAATCTGATGTTAATTACTTTACTTACATGAATTGACAATTAATATCCACATTTGTTTCTATAGAAAGAAAATCAGCGGCAAAAGCCCCAGGCCCAGCCCCAGCTCCAGGCCCAGCCCCAGGCCCAGCGCCAGGCTCAGCCCCAGGCCCAGCCCCAGGCCCAGCCCCAGCCCCAGGCCCAGCCCCAGGCCCAGCACCAGGCCCCCGCAGACAGGCGCGGTTTTAAGTCGAGCTGACGGGAGGGGCGGATCGGCTGACGGGGGGGGGGGGGCGAATTGCCTATATACAGGGATTTTGTACCTCAAATTGCCTACTTACAGGCGGATTTTGGGGCTGACGGGGCGATCGCCCTTTCGCTTAAAACCGCGCCTGCCCGCAGAATGCTGCGCAACTTGCCAGCCAGGCAGGAGAGAGCGGCAAGGGAAAGGTAATTAGCGATCTGTATTTGTACTCTATGGTATAATGTTGCCTAAGCAAGCACTAACTGTAAATGACATTCTTTGCAGGGGGGAAAAAGCTAAGGTTGTGGGGTCTAAGAATTAAAATGTTTCAAACAGTTTAATGTCTCTATTTCTCCCTGACCCTGAGTGGTTTACTCACATAATATCTTCATTCCTGTATGTATGTATGTCACCATTTACCAAGTTACAATTTGAGACGTTACATAACTTTGACCCAAATAAAAAGATGTTCATTCCAAACAGAACATGACTCAAAACTAATCGGTAATTTCATTGACACCACTGTAAAGCACCAAGCAAGCAGGATTTATTGCAATGCACTTCCACATTGACTTCGAACAAGCTTCCAACAGCAGGGACTGAAAATGACTAACCAGAATTCGGGGTTTGAAAGAGTGATATGAGCTGCGCTTCCATCACTTGCATTGTCTTGATAATGTGATAGTAGCTGCACTTGCATATTCTTGAGAGTTATTGTCAACTGTACTTCCATAATACGTAATAACAGTGCACAAATACCACACGTGAGACTGCGGATTCCTGAAAAAAAAAAAAAACGAGATTTGCATGCATATTTTTACCACAAGCGACAAAACACAGAAATTATTACGGTAAATGCAAGTCCCTTAACCTCAGCAGAGACTGAACACGCCATGGCACAAGATACATGATGCGACACGTACTTACTTTTGTAAGTCACTTCTACGTACGCAGATCAGTATTTTACACTCGGCATTGATGGTACTTTTTATAATAATCACCACATTAATTATAGTTCTAATGATCATAATATTTATAATTCAAAACAACATTACAGAGCACAATAATGACGACAACACTGAACGCACAAGTTTCTCTTGTTTCTCTTGAGTGAAACTATACAAAACGGGGCCTTACCGAGAGGCTCAGCTGCTGTGGTATGAGAACTTTAACGGATGAAAGTAGCGGAATCAACTGTTGGGCAGAGATCGCTCGTGATATGTAATTTTTAAGAACTTTGCAACTTTAAGCGATTAGGATCCTTCTCTAAATTTGAATAGATAAAAATGGAATTATGACAACAGTTTATCGACCGTGAACATTTCGAAATGCAAATGGGGCAAAAACGGTGCCTTGTAAACGGACACAGTGCTCACACCGGCCGATGGATCGTCTGGCGGGAGAGCACAAGTGCGACACTGGCGCCATCTCTTGGTGACGGCCAGTTCCCCACGGTCAGTTCCCTACGGCCAGTTTCATTCACGATCAGTTACGGTACACCCGCGGGGGCGGGGGCGGCGGGACAGGGGGCGCAGTCCCAGGGGCGGCTGCGCCCTGCGCAGCTGCAGGGGTGGAGGGGTGGCAGTGGCCCATGGCGCAGTTTCGCGAGCGGCTGCACGGCGCGAAGGGGCTGGCGCAGCTCCGGGGCGGGGGCTGGGGCGGGAGCCCCGACAGTCGCGAAGGAAAGGGTTGCACTGTTTTGAGGTAGATTACGCCTTCTACTATTTCTAGATTAGTAATTTTTCAGGTACTTTTCTGTTGGTGATGGCGGTGGCCAGTCCACTGCGCTGTCACCGAAAAGCGTTGGCACAGCGTTATGTGCCAGCTTTGGTACTTCCCTTTTGGTCACGTGTGCCCTTCCGTCTTTCATTAGTGTTCTGTTGTGGGTTATTACTTGACCGGGGAGAAAATGTCTCGCGCAAATAGCTGAGAACTTGTTTACGCGACATGGTGTCTTGCTGTTCCACAGCATCAACATGTCCTGGCAAGCGATTTGTCGATTTAGTTATCTAAACGCACGATCGGCCTGTCCTCTAAATTTTCTCTCCACAAATCATATGTTTTTCTTGCAAAGAAAAGTTGGTGGATTTGGCCTTCCCTCGGCGGCCCGCTGGCGCATGTCAGGTCGCGTCCCCGTCGGGCACCCCGGGATGACGCATCTTCGTCCCATGGCTGTGGTGTACTGCTGCTAGGCGGGCTGCTGACGATTTTAGCGACTGGAGCGGTTTCTGAGACGACTTGATCACTTGCACATTTGAACAATGACGCCTCGCTTTCCCAGCCCCGCCCCGCGCCCCAGCCCCTGCTCTGTTATCAGCCCGGCCCGGGCGGCATGGGCCCGGAGTCCGGCAGTCCGGCTGCCGCGGGCCGGCCGGCCGCGGCGGACCGGCTGGACCACGGCTGGACCCTGGCGCTGGGGTTGCCCCAGGCGGTGGGGGTACCTCGAGCTTGCCATTGGGCGCGGTGAGGCGGTGGGGAAGGGTGGGGGGTGCGCCACGAGCGATCGCCGCGCTGCGGTGGCGGCCGCGCGCACTGAATTAACGGAACATGAACTGGTGCCACTTTTCGCAGCGTTGTGCCGCCACCGGGGGGTTCGGTACATCGTGGCTAGAATAAGGAAGAATGCGCTTCGATGTCAGCAGCACTAGGCTCCTTCAGCGATCTGCCTCCCCGACCTCTCCCCTCCGCCCCACGCCGGTGTCCCGCCGAGCCCCGGCGGGGGCGGAGAGGGGAAGAAGGGGGAGCAGCGGGGATGTCTGTGAATGAATAGAAAAATAAAACAAACAGGCGGCCTGTATCCAGCCGGGAGGTGGTGGTGGGCGGGGCTGCATGCAGGGTGCGGGGGGAGGAGGCTGCGTCTGGCGTGGCTTGGGCTTGTGGACCGAGGGGGCCTCAACTCACCCAAAATTTGTACACATGATTTCAAGATTTCACATGATTTCACATGATTACACCTCTTATAATTGAAAGAAATAATTTGTAGAGTAAAAACAAGCGTATTTTGAGCTTTATGAGCCCAAAATACGCACTCAAATCATTTTTTTTCGGCAATAGATCCACATTTTTTGACAATGATTTCGAAGATATCAGCGATTGTGTACACATGATTTCAGGAGTTGAGGCCCCCTCGTTGTGGACGCCGCACCGTCTTGGGTGTGGCCAGTAGGGAATGCCAAAACGTTAAAACTTGGTACTCACGGGTAGTCGGCTGCTCGTACAAGGTGCACTGGTATACTACACTACACACGGCTTGACTGCCTGTTGCTCTTCCACTGCACACATCGCTAGCACTGAATACTGCGCGTAAATTGCACTAACACTGTATAAATTACTTGCACTGATCCCTGCCTGGACACTGCACTGACACTGCACTCCGACTCTGAAATGCACTAAGGTGGCCCATGGCTGCAAGCCTCTCCGCTCTGACGCCGTAGACCCTCGCCGCCCGACACCATAAAATCTCCGGCCCGGCCTGGCAGGCGACGAGGCCCCAAACGCCGCCCGGCCCCACAGCTGCGCACTCTGCTGCCACTTGAGAGGGGACGCCACACCGCTCCAGTGAGGAAATCACACAAAATCACTGATATCTTCCGCACCGCGACACTGATCACTCTAAAATTTGACACATGCGCACTCGCGTTCACAATGCGCATCCGTAGGTACCACACATATCGGGAAAACTGCGTTTGAACCACCAAAACCTGAGGAGCAACACAGAGCGACACAAAACACGTCCGCACCCTCCGCCTCCCCCACCACTCTCCCGCGCCCGGCCGGCGCTCCCCTATTAATTAAACCCGCGCTCAGCTCTCGTCGCCCAGTCTTGAGCTGTCTATTGTAGAAGCCTAAGCTACCAATAAACAGACTAAGCCTGCTTTCTTCGCCTCCTTTGTCAAAACCACCAGTCACAATAGTACAATGATTTTTCGTAGTGACCCCCCCCCCCCCCCCCTCGCCTGTTCCGCTTTATTTAGAGCGTAATCTCAATACTAAGTACGCTTAAAAAAGGGCGTAAGGCTACGCCTTAGTTTTACCTGTGTTACGAACAATTTCCTGCGGAAGTATTTTACAGTGCAAAGATGCCAAAATCTGGCGTTCACAGACGTCAAATGCGAAAAGGACGGTAATATTTGGCGTCCTGAGAGCCTAAATTTGGTGTTCTGTGAGAGGACGCCTATACTTGGCGTCTTTGGCCACCATAATTTGGTGTTCAGAAGACGACGCCAAAAATTTGGTGTAAATAGACGCCACTCGATTTTCAGTGTTACCTTCTCGACGGCAAAACCTCAAATCCAAACAGCACCTCTAACGAAAAATTCAATTCTTTGTAATTTGACCTACCTTTGATGTTCTCTATGATCGCCTGTGGAGGAAAGGGCTTTCCCTCCAAGTGCTCCTTCAAGGTTTTGGCAAGGGCGCAGGTTATACATCCCTGGAAAACAATAGATTTTATTTCAAGAGATGATTTCGTTTGTACGGTTTAGGATCAGCTGTTACTGTCACATGCAGCGAGCATTAGGCATTGGTATTTGACTCCTTCCATGCATGCAAGCGCGGATCTAGAAGGGTGGGGTGTGTGTGTGGGGGGGGGGGGGGGGGCAAGCAGTTCTTTTTGCCTACGGGCAAGCGTTGACCTTTGCTGGCGAGGAGGCGGGGGCTGCATGTGGCGACCACCCGAATCTGCGCCTGCATGCAGGCTTCCACAACACTAACAACCTACCATTTTCCAGCACTGAACATAGTGCTCTGTATCTGTGAAGAGCCACTGTGCAAAGGGAGGTGCATGGAAGAGAATCTGCACAGGAGAAAGTTGTAATATACGTAAAAGAAATATAAAAATAATAATGGCAGTTTCAAAATGCGAAATTTGAAGGTAAAACGGTTTTACCTGGAGTATACAATTAACGTAGCAGGTGTTGCCCACGTTTACCAGTCCAGAATCCCTTGCCAACCTTCTTTCGATATTAATCTTTAGTGACTTGTAGTCGAAAATGGGGGACATGAGCGATTCTGGAGGAGCTGTTACAGGATTCTGTACCGAATCTTGCGCAGGACCCTGCACAGAACTTCCCACACATTGTGGCCGTTTTCTGGACTCCTGGAAGAGAGAATGCGTTTATAGTTGAGGTCATTTAACTATTTAACTCAATTAAGCAGTTCCAGACGGGTATTCACGTGCCTCGCTCCTCCCTCCCTTATCACTGCGAGAATGAAAGAGTTCTGATCATAACAAACTTTTGAGCGAAGAGCCTTTAATCACCTAATTAGGTGGGAGGATTCAATGGGCATGGGCATGCTCCAAATCAGTTTGGTGATGATCATTGGCCTTTCATCCTCAGTGATCACGCGCGTTTAGACAATTTGCCGCACAATACCCCCTGGAACTAGGCTAAAGAAGCTACATATAACTTCCTCCCCTTTTCAGTCTAAATAAGAACCTGATTAGTCAGCAGGTGCTATTTTTGACCCGATTCGTGCCTTTACAAAGGCATTAGTACAGTATCACCCCATAAAATTCAATAGCACCCCAAAAAGGGTGCTATATAGCACCTTTGTTTTTCCAGTGAAACGGCCCCCTTGGTTTCAACTTGTGAACTTGGAATAAACCCTTAATAGAAAATAGACGTCCCATAGATGTCGAAAAGAGGTCTAAGGATAGATGTCTATCCGTCTAATAGCCATCTATCATAGACATCTATTAGACGGTCTAAAATGGCCGCAAACGTGCGATCTTTTAGACGTCTATGTGTAGACATCGAACAGACGTATGCGGGAAGAGGCTTTTTAGACATCTATGTCCCTAGACTGCATTAAGATTGTTATAGACGACCAATAGGCTGTTGCTTTAGATAAAATGTCACCGATTGGCGTCTACTACTGCTACTACTAGCAGATACTTCTACATGATGCCTCAAATCGCACTCATGGAGTATTATCAAACTCCTAAAACTCACCTTTAATTTGTTAAGAGAATTTTAGACATTACAGAAAAATAGAAACAAGGTCGTGCTTAAGTCATTGTTTCAAGTAAATGCTTTTCAAAGCTTAGAGTTGAGAAATGAGCGAACCAAAATAATACTAGATATATGAAGCGGGGAGCATGGCCGCTGCTGCTAGCTCCGCCCACGCGGCATGGGTATCGTTGCCTTAGCAACTGATTTTACACATTGGAATTGAAATTACTCGGATCTGGTCAGTTTGCAATCAGACACAGCTTCAAAATTTCCTAATTTTACTAACTGTTTTCTGTAGCTATTTCGTTAGAATCTGTTCGACAGAAATTGCTGTGGTCTTAATTATCCATTGTCGAGAAAAATAAAACTTTCGGGCGAAAGGAAGAAGGCCCCCTACAGGGGCCTAAAAATGTCGCTCTTTTATGAGAGGCCTGACTCTTGCATTTGCAGTGACTCTAACATAGGTTCTCTTACCAGTTGGGGTTCAAATTTTGGGCGCTCCATTAGTGCTCCTTGGCAGATCTCCCGGGCTATCATCAGTCTAATCCTTGGCATGTGCTGTGCCGTGAAAGACATTGCTGCACGGCGAGCCAGGTGATCAGCAGTGATGCCAGAGGTTGGGTACGCCAGCCCGCCGCTAGAGCGCGCTCAACCCGCCACCGCCCGCCAACTGTTCAACCCGCCCAACCCGCCAACAAATCACTTGCCCCGGCGCCCGGCGCGTAAAATTTGAATGATGTTACAGGCAGATTAAAAAAAATACACAACTGGTCAGTTAAAATGTGGGGCGTAAACCTTTAAAAATCACTCCATGGATAAACATGGATACATTGACTAGTCACATTATACTAGCACAGGTACTCAAACAGGAAGCAAGCAAAAAATACATAATAAAATATGTCACATTTCAGAACACTGAGCTATCATTATCGATGAAAATCCAGCAGGGCAGATATATCACTGTCTTCCAATAAATCCAAGGCATTGTTTATAGCATCCTCATCGTCATCGAATTCCAACAAAATTTCATCAGGGTTGTCTGGGTCTGGGTTGTCATCTTGCTCTCCAACCGGCTCTATCCCTCCTGCAAGAGTTTGATTACATTATAAAAATAAAAGTGAATTTCTGCTGGGCAGAAATGTTAAGCTCAGCCCGCCCTTGCCCTTACCTGCCGCTCCAGAAGCAGCTGCTGCGCGGTGCCTGCCCAGGGCATAGTCGTACATGTCGCGCGAGTTGAAGCGCCTGAGCATTGCCTCACTGGGTTCAAACTGCAAGCAGCACTTTTTGTGGGCCTGAAAACGAATAATTAAATTAGTAATGGGTGTGGCGCGGTCCCACGCGTCTACGCGGCGCGCCGTACGTACGCGATGCTCACCTTAAGATACAGACGCAAAAGAAGGACAGCGTTCAGCACTGAGTTACTGAACCTATTTCTGTGCTTTGTTTTCACAACATTCATTATGCTAAAAACTCGCTCAACGATAGCGTTGCTTAACGGTAAGCAAAATAAGGATAAGGCACAGAAAGCAAGCTCCTTGTAAGGCCTTTGTCCTGCACCATTCTCTAGCTTGAATAATCTACTCCAGAATTTGACAATGTCAATTGATTCAACAGTCTCGCCTTCATTCAGTATATCGTCTGGAGAGAGCGCGCCCAGGGAATTCCACTGCCCATCCAGCAAATCAACATCAAAATTATGAGCTGCAAATAAAAAAATAGTAAAAATGAAGAGCACAGCAGAGCTTAAAATTTTGCGGGGAGGCCCTGCTACACGTTACTCACGGATAAGGCCTAGAGGCAGAGACGCAAAGGACGGTCTTCCCCTTTTAGAGAGGGCGTGGGAGGGGGAGAGAAATCTCAGTTTTTCAATCTCTGCAATGCTGGATGGGAGCCTCTCGGTGAGCTCTTTACATAGCCTGATCAGGAAATTAGCACAGGCACTTTTTACTATGTTAATTTTTTCTCTTGACAGGAGTCCACCTCGCTCCATGTTTTGAGCAAGGACGCGAAACGCCTCTCCAAAGTTCACTAGGTCCAGGGGTTTTAGAGAGTCTCTTTTCGAAAGAGCGCTTTTTAGAGCCTCTAACTCTGTCAGTTGCAGCATGCCCGGGCGGGCTGACTGCACGAGTGCCTCGGGCCTGATGATTCTTTGGGCGATAGAGAACACAAACACACGAAGATCCGTGTATATTTTGGTGATATCAGCATATGTGTGCTGGAAGATCACATTGATCTGCGTGAGCTCCCGCAGAACTGGCTTCAGAAAGGTGAGAAGCAGCAGGTTAGATCCATCGTCGTGAAGGTTCTTAAGGTGCACAACCGTCGGGCAGGGGTCCCTCGCCGCAGCCTCCCTCGTGAAGAGCTCCTTCAGAGCGTTATACTGATCGAGATGCGTCTTCACCGCCCCGTAAAATGATAACCAGCGCGTGGAAGCCAGGCGAACGAGGAGCGGTGGCTCAACTCCGAACATTTCCTGCAAGCAAAGGCAAAATATTCACATATCCACTTGCGCCCTTCCGCCCCGCCACTCGCCGCGCCGCGCCCCGCCGTGCCCCGCTGAGCCCTGCCCCGCCCCGCCCCCCGCAGACTTCAGCCGTGCCCGTCCCGCCCCAGAAACAAAATGATTAAAATCTTACCTCGTGGAGTTCCTTGTAGACCTGCTTCCTGACCGAGCTGTGACAGAACCAATTGCGGGACTCGCGGATCTGGTACTCCAGTGAGGACGGCAGCTCCTTACTCGCGTACGAAGCACACTTGTCAAGAGAATGGCAGATGCACTTGATCAGCATGAGATGGGGGCAGTCATTGCGCTTCAAAAGCGCGTACAGCGACTCGTTAACGCCGCACAAATTTTGCCCGCCGTCGGTTCCTAAGCCCAACAGTTTCGTCAGTGGTAGGCCAATCTTGGCCATGAACTCTTTAAATGCCGCGTACAACAAAACTGCAGTGGCTCTGGGGGTCTCAATCATGCTCAAGTAGTGAGTCACGATGGCGTCTTCTGATTGATCATAATATCGCACGCAGAGCGCCAGCTGCTTCTTGGTGGCGATGTCGGTGGACTCGTCGCAAATGATAGAATAAAATCCATCCCCGATGTCCCCCACTATTTTTTCTAACAAGCTGGGGGCGATGACGCGCTCCACTAGTTTGGTGCACTTGGTCCTGTGCAGCCGGACGTGCTCAAGGGTGCTGCCCTTACCCAGGTCACGAGTAAGCTCTGTCAAATGGTCAACAGACTTTAAGCTGCAATGGCAGGCCACCATCGCCGCTAGTTTCAAATCTGAAACCTTATCCTCAGTCCTCTCTACGGTTACTCCTACAAAGAAAGGCCGGTTGAATCCCGTTGACAATTTTAAACCACTGGACAGTAAAATATTCGGTGGCACTTACCTAACGTCTCCAGCGTACGCTGTTGTGCGCTGGGCAATGAACTCGCGTGATCCCTGTGTGCCTTAGCTTTTGTATGGGCAACCAAATCACTTTTTTTAGCACGTATGCAAGTTTTGCACCAAGTGCAATACGCCTGACTTTTCCCTTCATTAATAAGTTTGTCAGACGTCTTTGCTATCCATTCTAAACACACGTGAAGTTTAGGTTATGTTTGGTTTCGGTTTATTTACCATGTATTATATAATAGAACGGGGAACTTACTTGAAAATAACGGGTTGTTTTTAAATTTATCATCCCACCTGTCCCGGGAATACTTGGCCCAGTTTCTGTGTTTGTCTTTGTCCTTTCCCATTGCAAATGCAGAAAAATTGAAGACTCCCGCTATAAACAAGTGCACTGTGGCCTGTGTGCTCCTGTTACGGTTATCATTTGTGTTACGGAGTTGTAGGCGGCGCAGGTTGAGTTTTTCATATTCAGCGCACTGCTACCAACCATAAACCAAAAAAAATCCCTACTTTTAGCCCAACCCGCCCAAATTGCGGGTTGAGGGCTCCAACCCGCCCAAATTGCCGGCTCCGGCCAATTTTAATTTTCACCCGCCAGTAGGGCTCCTCAAACCGCCCAATTGGCGGGAACCCGCCCAATCTGGCAACACTGGTGATCAGCGTAGGCGCAGACGTACACGTACACCCCACAGTTCTTGAAATCATTTTGAGTCGGGATACCCTGAAACAGATTTATTTAAGGAACATGCAAGATTTAATGTTTGTCTTCAAATGTCGGAACGACCCAAAAAATTTATCCCCATGTCGGTTGCGTCCCCATTTGGTAGGGTCAAAAATCTCTGAATATAACAATTTTAATATCGTTATGCTAGACCATCATGAAGGTAGATCAAAGTCGAAATGTTAGGGATTAGTATCGTTATTTTCGAGCCGCTTTAAATTTTTAAGTCGCGTCTATCTTAATGGTAATACTCCAGATATAGGAAAAGGAACTTTTAAAGCGACTCCAAAGTCAGTTTTTGGTTCTAGAAACTGGCAATCGGCTGGAAAATGTGCGGGGTATCTGGGGAAAGAAACAAAGCAAAAGTCCCCTCAAAAAAAAGACCATTTACCCCTGAAGGTGGGCAATATGTTAAACATTGCCGCCGCCGCCCCCCTTTCGACGCGCCTAATTACGCCCCTGCTTCATGTACCGCAGCGTTACGCAGACCCAGATTTCTCCCTTCCCCATAGTACGCAACGTAAGTTATGGACGGCCCATGTATCATGTGTTACAGCTGTTTCAAACAAACCTTCGCCGTCGTTTGCAACCAGTCTGTAGCAGGGAGCTCTGACCCTTTCTTGTCTTTATGCTCCATAAGCAAATAGTTCGTCACGATCTGATACATGGGTTAGCGCTTATGCCATTTTTCCAATCAAAAATTCCACTGCTGCAAAACCCTCGTATCCAAATTCTCGCCCGAAAAGGCAGAGGACACTTGTCCGTGCTTGAGTAGAATGGGAATTTTAAACCTCATTCTCTTTGAGCGAGATATTTTTTAGCCTAGCTCTATTTGAGTAAGAAGCTTTTAGCTTATCTTTATTTAAGCAGGAATCCTCACTGTATTCGGGTGAGGTCTCGAAATTCTTTCCCAAATAGAGCGAGAGAAAAAAAAATTCTAACGCTAACGCGTTAAACGGCCCCCTAGGTTTTAAAACTAGTCACAGAGTGAGAAAGAACTTAAGTCAGAGCTATTTTGCGAGAATCACATCACGAATTTAATGATTTTATCCGCTAAACAGAAGTCTCAAAATTTGAGCTATTATTTCATTTTTTCTTCTTTTTTTAGTTATGTAACTGAATATACCACGGTCCTCATTCCTCCCCTGCGCGCCACGCAGAGGGGCAGAGGGGCCGAGCGCCCGAGCACCCGAGCCTGCGACTGCGACAATGCCGATTCGGCTTTGCACGCTGGCGCGCTGGCACTCCTGGCCGCAGGGCAAACGTAGGCTAGACAATCCGCAGCCAGCTGGGCGAGGCGCCGCCACCTTCGACAGAACGGAGCGCGTTTGAGGTGTGAGTGCCCAGTCCTGTCGTTTCTAGGTTCTAGGCTGGGACCTCTACTCAACAAAAGAAGGCCGGTGGCCCGGCTGGGGGAGGCGCCGCCGCGCCTCCGACAGAACGAGGTGCGTTTGAGGTGTGAGTGCCCAGTCCTGTCGCTTTCATGGTTCTAGGCTGGGACCTCCACTAACGCACCAGCGACTATTTATTTTAGCTGAACAATATGTTAGACAGCCGAAATAAATGTGAAAGCGGCAGTTTCAGACATGCAGAAATCGTTTCCCAAAGTTTCAAGGAGGTTAAATCAGTTGGTAAAAAATTGGATTCGTAAAATTATTTACGAAAATACACACCATTTCAAGAATTCTGTTCACCAGATTGAATTCAAACTTACCAAAACGTTTTCTGCTGGCGCAGAAAAAATATTTACGCATTCAGTTTCACTTGTCAACGTTTTGATAACTTTATACAATGATTTAAAGTCGCGAGGTGGGAGCCTCAGCCCCCGGCCGTGGCGGACATGGTTGGAAAGGGGCGGCGCGGGGCCGGTGACACGGCGCCACACGGCGTCCCACCTCTAACCAACCTAGAATATATTTGGCAAGTTTTTAATTTGGTGACGATGTTAAGCTATGTTGCAGGCCTTTAGCACACAGTTATGGAAGACACTACACATTCTGCATATGTAGGTATACGGCGTGACGTGGTACCTCGGGCGTACAGATGGGGGGCGATTATTGGCCGCACGTCGAGGTCGTCTCACTTGAATGTAGGTCTTCTCGAAGGTGTCCGCGATGTCCAGGAGGTCGTCCACTAGGTCGTTTCGGAGCTCCTCGAAGGCCGCTGGCAAATCTTCCACCGGGACGAAAGCGAGGCTCAGGAGCATATGCACCCCGTCCTTCAGGTCCCTGTGCTCCGGGTCGCTGTATGCAGCCTGCAGTCCAGCTCCCTGTACATTCCTTTTCCCACCAAACCATAAGGCTTCGAATTTAAAACGCAAAAATTATTAATGCGCTATCAGGCTTACCTCCACAGACTCTGGCCGAGGTGGAAAAAGCACAGTCGGAGGGTGGCATGGGGAAAGATGGCCTTGACTGAGTTGATGATAGCCAATTCAAAGTCCGACACCACAGTCTCTGGTTCGGGGAAGTTGATGTGCAGCTCGTCCGCCTTCTCCTTGATGGCCTCCAGCACTCTTGTGTAAGACGCCTCTAGCTTGTTGGGAAGCAAAGCATATACGAGGGGCAGGGCGACATCTCTGTACATGCCGTGAATGGTGAAGAGCTGGGTAAAGAGTGACGGGCACACCATAAACGTGCCGTCAGTGAACCAGGTCAGTGACCGTCCCAGCTTCTTCAGATTGTCTTTCGTAGCGAAGACAATAATTCTGTCTTCAACGGGATCGTCTTCATCGTCACTGCCCTCTTGTTCTTCATAAGAGTCATAAACGACGAAGAGGTCACCGCTGAGCGTGTTCATGAACTCTGGCGGAAGGTCTTTGAGGTCACGTATGGATTTGGGGTTGGTGGGGAGTCGACTGCTTCGAGCCCGGTTGACAGCCCGCTTCATGGCGGCCCGGAGCGGCAGCTTCGCGACCACCCCGTCGCTGAGCCGGTGCATCGCCTGGTCTATGATGTGCACCGGGGCTCGCTCAGGCGCACTCACCCCCGCCTCCCCGCCTCCTTGATGGTGTGGACGGCCGCCCTCGCAGCGATGGCTTCGGGATCCGGTGCGTGGTCGTGCTCCCCCTCCCGCACGATTCGGAGGGGGTCTTCTGTGGTGGTGCACCGAGTGGTGCACTCCGGCTTTCGGATGCACACCCAGTAGATGCTTGACTTGTTCTTGGAGTGCTTGCTGTAGAGGTGACCCTTACTGACGAGAAGGTTTTTCCCCCTTTTGGACTTGATGTAGTATGGAGCCATGTCGGCTCGCGCCCGTCGCGCCTCTCTCACTACCCTGCACGCCTATTATTGAGGCACAACAATAAGAAATGTGCATCGGCAGGGACGGGTGAATAAAAAAAAATTGGGCGAAAAATATTACATTATGGATGAAATTGTTTTGGTCCTTGTGTACCATTGGATAAAATATTTTAGGGTCTTATTTTTTTCTGGGTGAAGTGCATTGGGCAAAGTGTCTCGGAACAATTGTCATTGGGTCAGATGGTTTTGGGTGAAACGGATTGGGCGAAACGTACCGGAGCCATTTTCAAACACAAATGTAGAAAAGTTTTCTAAAGTCCCATAAAGAGCACATTCCTCTGGAAGTTGGTAAAGAGCTTGAACATTGTACACAGGAAAATGTGGACCAACATGCCTTACTGAATGCGTTATGAACCTCTGAATTAAAATCTTCGCAATGTTCCTCATATCTTCTCTTCCCACAAGTGAGGGGCAGCAAAGTACATACATAAATGCATGTAGTAAGGTAAAGCTTCTCCAAAGTTGTGGTGGTAGGTCATATAATAATGCAAGCCCATTATAGAGAAGAATTCTTCTCATCTCTGTTGCTCGAAACTTAGCCTTTTCTTGAAATGGCCTTGGCCGCCTACTAAAGTCTCGTGGGACAAATTCTTTTAATTCTTGCAGCCTGAGATTTAGAGTTTTCACTTGATCCCTGTCAAGAATACCACGTCTTTTTGTAGTACCCACCACAAAGTTTAACCAACGTTTTACCACGCCCAGGTAAACAATATGTAGGGGGTCTAGACGGAAACTAGACACCATAGCAGTGGGTATCTGTTCTAATGGAGAATCGCCAGTGTGGTGTAGGGCGTTGCGTCGCTCCAGAAACGACTGGTCCGCCCCCTGGTCATCCCTCAAAGGAGCAAGGAGATTGACGTACGTTTGGGTATTAAGAACATGAACGGCTTCCACCTCACATTTTTCTCAAGAAAAAGCCCCATTATGCCCAATAATACATTTGATAAAGGATCTGGCAGGGGCATCCAAGATGTAGTTTCGTATTCTGACAGGATAATTGTTGCCAAATAAACCAATGCCATTTTCAATCAATTCTCGTGCCTCCTGTACATAGGCTTCAAGATATGTGTTAACATCATCAGGTTTGCTTTTGCCTCTGTGAGCGACAATTATAAATGGCTCATCTTGATCCACCAGCCGGCCCAGGATTGGCCAAATTTTATCATAACTATACTTGTAAGGTGGCAATCCGTCAATATTAATGTCACAGACAATTTTTTCGTGGTTTTCTAAATAATTCTGTGTGATTCTCTGTTGTAGATTTTTTGTAATACCTTTGTACCAGAACTGTCCTGACCCCATTTCACGAATGTTATTAGCATGGGGTGTACCGAGTAAAGCAGAATGAGTCAAAGGCAACCGTGGATGCAAAGGAGACAAGAGTTTGAGCAGGGAGTCAACTTTTATCAAGGAGACACCCCTCATAGCCCATGAGCTGAGTGATCGCAGCAAGTACTGTTCTCTGTCTTCATCATTATCAAAGTTATGGCCATTTTCTTGTAAAATTTCATGAAACACTAAAGAATTATCAGAATCTTCTGAGCTAGATTGTACATCAAAATTTTGAGGAATATCATGAACTTCATTATAAATAAGATTATTGTCATCATTGCCACTGTTGTCACTATTTCCATTGACTTCATTTTGATCATTATAATTAAGATCATTATCATTATCAATATTTTCATTGGCTTCATTATGAATATCATTTTCACTACTGCTTTCATTACTATCGTTGAGCTCTTCTAAGTCTGTACTTCTACTTCTGTCACTATCAGCATTATATTCGATGCCTAGTAGCTGTAACTGACGGTCCACTTCTGCTCTTGCCCTCCTTCTACGCCTACGTCGCACCTAAAGTAAAAATATTGATGATTCAAATAAAACTGAATGAGATAATAATTTAATTTAAAATGATGCGCATGTTTCTGAAAACTTCAGCATATAAATTCTTTTCAGTTTCCGAAGTGTCTGCTCTTGTGTCACACATGATTGATTACTTAGTACAGAGTACAATAAATATTCCCAAAAAGGGGTCAGGACAATTTTGGTTCAATAGGTATTTATAAAAATTTGCAGCAGAGAATCACTCAGTTATAATGTTTATAGTCTACAAAGAAAATGTTCCAATATGGGGATCCATAACCTTAATTAACTAACAACAAGCAAGCAGATATATCACTTAAGCTTGTAACAGCGGTTAAGGAGCTCACAACTACATTAAATTGTACTTACAGGTCTGTTGTGATCCATGGCAATACTATAATGAAAATATCACGATTGAAACAGATTGCGATATCGCGATGACAGATCGAGCGCGCAGAGTAGCACCGGCAAACACGCACCATGCACCAGACGTCATTCGCGTGATCAGCTGACGCCAGGCTGTCAGGCACGCGGAAGAGGTAGCAGTACATCTCTGCCTACAGCAGGGCCGGAAACCGTTTAAATACGAAGCTTGTCACAATGAAGTCAAACATACGTCATGCCTTTTCGCGCTCGCAACCATAAAAGTCATTTTAAAGTCCGTGATTTGGAATTGATTTTAGGATGATCATTTTGACATTACCTTGACGTCCTCGTGACTTTGATTCCTACTTGGGAAATCACAAGGAAATACAAATTTCCGCCGATTGCACTTTTTAAAAATTTAGCCTAAATTGTTGAGTACCAAAAGTGGCTCGGGGGCTGGAGGTTGCTCGTAGCCGGTAAGAGGCACCAGTGCCGAGGCCGCCAAATCAGTTTCCTCCTGAGATAGGTCCCGGGATGGGATGATTCCCCACAGTGCAGAGCTGGTTGCGATGACCTGTAGATACCAATCAGACACTTAGATGAGAAAAGGGCGAACCATCTCCAAAATAATCTACGTATCGAGAAAGTTCTTCATAGCTTAATAATTCTTTTTTCTTGCATTGCAGTCGAACGACTTCAAAGAGCACTTTTTGTCGCACGGTAAAACGATGTCTAATTTTTAGCAGATGATACCTTTACTTCTTTACTTTCAGAACAGTACAAGACAACAAGGTGTCAGCTAGCTTGTACTCTCGAGTCCAGAAACCAATCGCGTAACCTTACAATAATACAGCTCGGCGCTGCCAGGGGGGGGCTATGCCTGATTGACGCGCAGTCTGCGCGGAACAATGACACCTCCGCCCCGCGCGCAGCGTGTAACAACACTTACAGCTCCTCCCTGCCAGCGACCGCTTCGGTCCGCCACGCCCCGCCCCTTTCCTCCCAACCCCGCAGGCGCGCGGCGCGGCTCTGCTGGCGTCGTTTAGTTTGCGTTCTCACAACAAATTGTCGCACAAAGCGCACCCCATAGCAATTTCTCTTGCGGTATCATCTGCTTTCAATACTAATCTTGACTGATATTTTTTTGAAGAAAAAGGGAAAACTTTGAGGACCTTGTATACTTTGACGAAAACTCCTTAGATTTTTAAGAAGTCTCTTCAAAATTTGTGTAGATTTCCCTTATTTTTTGAGTAGTCTTCCTTAAAATGAGATGGGTGTCCCTCAAATTACGGACGTTCCTCAAAGTTTTCCCTTTTTTCTCACAAAATCTGACATTGTTTGTACCGTGGCGGAATGTTACCATGCTCGTTATTACGACGGATTTTTCGCCGCTTTGTCATGCGCAAAAATTCCTTTGTAATACCAAAGACATTCTTCGCAGGCTTATAAAGCAGCCAAATCTTTCGCAATACAACACAAACCTTGAGCAGGGTTTAAAAGCAGTGTGAAAGGTAGACTTACCTCATTGTTTACAGGTGCTGGCAGGCGGGTGATGCCTATCTTTGGGGCCGGCTGAAACAGTTCTGCAATTTGATTAATATTTTATCCGATCGCCGTACAGTATAAAGTCAACGAAGAATCTGCTTTAAAACTACGAAGAAAATCAAGGCATTGTAAAATTGCTTTGTATTTTGGAGAGATCCGGGGCGTCATCGTGACCTGGATGGGCCCTCCCGAGCTTATCATCCTCTTGTATTCACTAGAACAAGAACGTCCTTGTGCCGACAACAGTTAGCCCACTGTTGGGGCGTGACGACGTCGCATGCCTTTCGCCAGGTGGCCTCAGCGAGCGCAGCCTTACCTTCAGGGGCATAGCCCCCGTGAAACTCTAAAAAGGTATGTTACATTTGTGGCAGACATGTATGTCACCATACGATTTGAGCTTGTATGTACCATGCGAATGACATGTGTGTCATACATGTTCCATACAGACTTCACACATATCCACGCATTAAGAAAATTTCTTTGGTTTTTCCTAGCTTTGACTACTCTACTTCTAAAAAACTTATTTTGGAAAGACTTTTTGATTTACTTTGTTTCAGTACATGTATACGAACAATTTTATCTCATTTAATTGAATGAAACTTACATATTTGGAACCGATGATGTGGAGATTCGAACCCGTGACCTGAAGCTTACTGGTCTGGTGTGTTGACCACTGGACCACCCTGCCACGCCTAAGTATTGTGCGTAGACGCACAGTCTTAAGCTACGTGCGTATAATATATATGTTACATGTGTGTTACATGCATGGAACTTATGTGGAGTACTATGTCATTTTAATTAGGTGCGTTGAACATGTGTGTTGTCCGTTTCTGCCACACATGGTACCACACGAAAGTGGGGGTCACTACGTGTGTTAAAAGTGTGTGCCAATGTGTTGAACATGTGTGGTGTCAGTGATCATATATGTCCGTTTCCACCACAAATGGTACCACACGAAAGTGAGGATCAATACATGTGACGAAAGTGTGTGCCGATGTATTGAACATGTGTGTTGTCATCGACCATACATTTCACCATATGTTTAAAGCTGCCACACATGTGGGAAGTTCAGCCGTCCATACTAAAGGATGGACACAACACATGGCTCACGCCCAACATACATGGAAAAAAACAACATGTATGTCTGCATTCGCATGTCAAACATACGTGGCACACTTGGTAAACGTATGTCACATACAGGGACCATGTGCATCGTATGACTCCCATGTATAACACATACATGTTACTCGTATGTATCACATATAAGCAGGGTTTCACGGGCATTGTAAGGAAACAGCAGGGATGATTTATGAGAAGTGCGATAAGTTGACTGCGATCGGGATCCTTAGAAACTCAAGTGTGTGCTTGGCACGCTTCTTTTGGAGTCAACCATAAAGCACACTGTAAAATGGAGTGTGCTTGCCAGGCATGATTTCAATAAAAGCACGCCAGCCAGGCATGCACTTGGAGTGGGCCCGATAAGTTCTATTCATCTTGGTGCATGCCTGGCCTTCAACTTCAACGTGGGTTATAACGGCGGCAGTTCGTTGTGAACTATGGACACCTATAACTTAGGAATTAGCCGCCAGTCCGTGAACGGACCATCCCCCATGACCAGCTATTGCTGTATCACCGTGAGTTCGCAGTCGGCCCCGCGCACCGTATCTCTGTTCGCCCTCTGCACTCCCAAAGAGGAGCGGTACGTGGATTCAACGTTGTTTCTACGTGCATTCGTGGATATCTCGTGGAGGTCGAATATCCACGTTATTTCAACTTATTGTCCTCCTGAACTTTTCCTCCCTTTATTGCTTTTGAAAGGTTACCGATAACATATTTTACTCAGATATGGAACTAATTTTGCGTTTTGTTATATTTGTTACTTTTGAACTTGAGTTCGTAGATATCTCGTGGATTTCACGATTTTTCCCCTACTGCGTGCAGCAAACATACACAACGCAGGCAGAGGACGCAAGGCGGTTCTTCAATGCTGTACTTAGATATACTTTGCCATTTTCGCAAAGAGATGAATTTTGTTCTGGTTTTGGGCGTCTCATTTGACGCTGTGGTGATGACGTGGAATCGACGTGGTTTCCACGTTACCGCCTAGTGAGTTAAGCGTTAAACGTTAAAAATAGAGCTAGAATTTGTGCTTCTGTTCTTGAAGAATGTCATTGACAAATAGAACTATCAAATAATCGGGTTATTTTTATTGACGTGTAACGCACAACGCACTAAAAGAGAGTAGTCTATAAGCCAAAGTGAATTGAGCTTTGGAATGGGATCGGTAGCTGTCGTTGCTCTGTCAACTGTCTTGCGGTAGTGTAATGGGTAAGGTACAAGGAAAGGGGGATAAGAGAAGCCATGGAGGGAGGTTGCTTTCTGATAAACAAGCTTTAACTAGAAGTCCAAGTCCTTGAAGGGAACGCCTGGAGGCCACAGTAAGAGAAATACTCCTTTAAGATCTAAAATTAATAAATCCATCCATTGTGCCCCTACAGAAACGAACAGGGCAAGAGTCCAGTCGTTGTTTGCAAGACTCGCATAATTTGTGTCCACAAGTGAGGACTCCATGGGGTTCTTCAACCCTGCAGTTCAAACACTTATCATCAGCAGGGCCTGGTGAGTGGATGATTGCCCTTGTTGTAGGTCCAGACAGGGCATTAGAGATTGGGGTTGGGGCTGGGGCAGGCATGGGAGATGCTAGATTCCGAAGAAAATCTGATAATCTTGGTGAGGCTTGGCTATTCAGTTGTGGTCCTTGGTAGGAGAGCTGCAATCTTCCGGGCTGCTGCGCCAGTTGCTGGGCACGTACAGGAACCCCAAGCATTTTAAGTTGCTTGATAAGCTGCTCCTGCCTTGTAGGACGCCCTCTCCCACGCTTCTGGTAAGGCTGGGTGTACCTTAGTTACCTGGTTAAACAAATTATGGAAATTACAATTCCTTTCTAAACCGTAGCACTCAACAAGATAGCTTGCCTAAACAAGTACTAAGCCGTTCCAAGAATCGGAGGAAAATGTTAAACTAGTAAATGTATTGTACAATCTGTAACTGGGAATTTTAACCCTTTGAGCCCATTCAAATAAAATATTGATTAATCAAGATACAGTTCATAGACATTTTTTTTTTTTCAATACAAGAAATAATCTTACCCATAGGGCCAGAGGATGATGATGAGCTCAGAAAACTAGCAACTTGGGCGAGAAGACCTATATTACCTCTGGCACCAGACATTCCTGGATTAAGAGAAGAAGTTGTGTTTCCAGCCATAGTTTCCAAGGGGGTAGCAGGACCTGAAATTGAGAGGTTTGAACCAATGTAGTGACAATCACAGGTTGTTCATGAAACTTTAGTCATGAAAGAGCAGAGAGAGTCGTGGCATTACCCGACACGAAACATTGAACAAAACATTACCTCCATTATGAATAACATAGTTTGCTCCTCCCTGCTGCACTTGACTTAAGACTAAATTTAAGACATCCGCGGAAACAGAATCTGGAATTGGGATGAAAATAAAAATATGTTCAAGGGAAAATTTTCTGGAGGAGATAAGTTTCAAGTACCCTTCTTAATATGAGCTACCCAAAGAGGAATTTTAGTGGAAGGAACGTGTATTCTACGTGGACTTGTGACGTGGTGTCCACGACGAGTATCCACATTCTAGCCACGTGGATTTGACTCCTTTTTCCACGAAGTTTCAACGTGGATGTTGCGTGGATTCAACGTTCTGTCAACAAAAATATTGTTTTTTCGCACCTTGAGTGGAATTGAACCTGGAATCTTGGACTTGCAAGTCTCGTACCTTACCCATTACCCCACCGTAAGACAGTTGACAAAGCAGCGTCAGCTACCGATCCCATTCCAAAGCTCAACTCAGTCGGCTTTTAGACTTCTCTCTTTTAGTGCGTTGTGCGTTACGCGCCAATAAAAAAAAATAACCAGATTATTTGATAGTTTAATTTGTCAATGACATTCTTTAAGAACACAAGCACAAATTCTAACTCTATTTTTAACGTTTAACGCTAAACTCACTAGGCGGTAACGTGGAAACCACGTGGATTCCACGTCATCACCACAGCGTCCAATGAGACGCCCAAAACCAGAACAAAATGCATCTATTTGCGAAAATGGCAAAGTATATCTGAGTACAGCATTGAAGACCCGCCTTGCATCCTCTGCCTGCGTAGTGTATGTTTGCTGCCGTTAAGAGGTGATAAATTTCTTTGGATGATATGTAATTTGTTTTTGGCTATATGGCTTTGGAGTGTCGGTTTCGTTCGATCCACTGAATCGGCTAAATATGTGACAGCAAGCGACCAGGTAGAATGTTCATGAAATGACAGGACAAACAACAATAATAATAAAAATTTATTTTATCTCCAGTCACAAATACAAAAAGGCTGGCACAATGCACTCACTATGATAAAGTAGGTAGGCCGATGTAATCCGATAAAAGGTGAATGGTAATCCAATAAAAGGTGAAGTAATCCTATGGCACAATAATGGTATGCACTAATCAAATAACACTAAACACTAAACAAATAACAGTCCAGCTGGCTACTGAACAGCGCAGCACGGTGGCACTAATGCACAGTCCTTTGATAACAGTCCAATGATTTCGAAGGGCACTATTTTTCAGAAAGCGAGTGAGACGTTAAGCCCTTAGGCTGCAGCGCGTGAAGGCACTATGGAACGATACTGTTCAACGACTAAGTCCCGTTAGCGCGGACGCGGGCCAGAGTGAAATTATTGGCGATGCTGCGATTTCAGAGGCTGGAGTCTCACTGAAGTTGAGTCTGGCCCTCTGACCACAGACTGAGGTCCAGACTCAGCGGTTACATGAGTGCGAGAGAGAGGATCTACAACACTAGGTGCGAGAGAGACGGAGCCGTGACATGAGTGCGAGAGAGAGGATCTACGGCACTAGGTGCGAGAGAGACGGAAGGGCTCCTTTCGAGTGCGAGAGAGACTAGATCAACTGCACTAGGTGCGAGAGAGAGGCTTCCGGTGTGAGGGAGAGAGCGAACGGTGTCCTGTAACTACACAAGTGCGAGAGAGACTAGATGTACGGCGCTAGGCGCGAGAGAGAAGAACGGTGATAAGATGGTTCTGTGGGTGTGAGAGAGAAAGAGTCACATGAAAGAGAGAGTAAATGATGCGTGGAATATAACCGTGATTTTAAAGTATGCGAATAGTGTTGCCTAAACTGTCATAACGCTGCACAGTAGGGGAAAAATCGTGGAATCCACGAGATATCTACGAACTCAAGTTCAAAAGTAACAAATATAACAAAACGCTAAATTAGTTTCATATCTTAGTAAAATATGTTATCGGTAGCCTTTCAAAAGCAATAAAGAGAGGAAAAGTCCAGGAGGACAATAAGTTGAAATAACGTGGATATTCGACCTCCACGAGCTATCCACGAATGCACGTAGAATCAACGTTGAATCCACGTACCGCTCCTCTTTGGGCTAAGATGCCAAAATATATTCAGGACTCATAAGCATTTGAAAAAGGAGAAATGTGATGTTACAAACTGAGAAAATTATATAACTTACAACAGAATCTTACTTATTGTTCGATATTAACAGCTTTAAGTTTCAAAGATAATATTTAGGTTGTTCTATACAACAACATAAATAAATTTATGATTATGTAGTTATCTATTATGCTCATACATTGTTCATTGGGTCCTTACTGTTCGCTCACAAGTGGCAAGATAACAATTTTGGGGTCATACAGTACTCAGAGAGAATATTGCAAAAATCAAAGTAAATATTTACCAAAGATCATGAGACTAGTACGTTAACTGGACTGGAATCTGTATGGCCCGGCTACCCCGCATTCGCCCCTTCTTCGGCAATCTCCTCCGGCGTTATTGCGTCGGTCGGGACGCGAGAGGTGCCAAACGACAGAGGAGCGATAGTTCTATGCCTAGATGCAAAAAAGTTTACCGAAATCGGCCCACCCGAACGGCTGCAGCGTCCCGAACCCGCTCCGCCGCTCTGACCGCGACTCCCGGCCATTCTGCGGCGCGCCGCCGCCGCCAGGCTAGCTACTGTCGCTCCCCCGCCGCTCCAGTGATGCAAACCCGTGGGAAATTTCCCATATTACGGGAATTTTGAAAGCGAATGGGAATTTGGGAAATTTAGGGGGAAAATGGGAATTTTGGGGCTTTTTAGGCAAACTGTGTCAAAAACAATACATTTTGAAAAAAAAACTTTATTTTTTGACTTTGAACGTGACTAGTACATTTTTTCATTTATAGGACGGATGAAACAACTAGTCTAATCAAGGTTACAAGTGACTAGTAAATTTGTTGAACTAGGATGAATAAAACAATTAGTCTAATGAAACTTTGTATAAAATACAATATCGATACCTACAACGCAAAGACACGTAATTCTAGAGCCGTCGGCGAAACTAACGTAGTTCTCAACCCCGTTTCTAAACACACGTACTTGTGAGGCATTCGGCAAGACTCACGTACTTCTTGGTTAAAAAGATAGGAACTACGTTAGTTTTGCCAAAGGCCTAAGAAGTACGTGTTTTTGGAAACGGGGTTAAGAACTACGTCAGTCTCGCCGACGGCTGTAGAATTACGTGTCTTTGCGTTGTAGGTATCGATATAAGATTAAAATAAGAGAAGACTGTTGAATTAAAGTGCAGTTATTTGCGGACATACATGTCCTTATTATGCCTCTGCAGGTGTTCCTTCGTAACTTGGAAGGAAGTACAGTCAATACCCTTTGACCGGAAAGAAATGCGGGAGACACATACAGCATTTAAGCTGTCGGTACCCAATCTATTTCTCTTCTTAGTGCGCACATCTGTCACTACAGAAAATACTCGCTCGGAGTCGGCATTAGAGTGTGGTAATATTTTAACCAATGATGCAAGCTTACACAGCTGGGGGAACATGGGCTCATCGAGTCCGTTCTTGAGAGAACCTATTTCCACCCACGCATCCTCCACCGACATCGCAAGGAGTTTTTCCCTCAACCGCCCGTTGACCTCGTTCGGGAAGTTCCGCCACTCGGTTGCCAGCGCGTTCTTGTCTAACTGCAACTTTTCCTACAACAATTTTATGAATTTATTATGAAAATTCAAATTTAATGCCCTCCAAAAAATTGAGAGTATTGCACCGCGTACTTACCTCAAATCTAGCAGTGAGCAGAGGTAGATCAGAGAGCTCATCGGACCCTGTGCGGGCAGCCTGAGACAGGAGAACCTCCGGGTCAATGATGGCCATTTCCTTGAATATAAGCTCATTGAGCGGAAGGCGCTCCTTCATTTCTTGGGCAGCACGGGCGTAGAACTCCAGGCACTTTTCCCTAAATGCGTCCTTCTCGCGCTCCAGCTGCGCCGCCATGTCCTCCGGCCTAACGGATGCGTCCCGCGGTGCAGCGGGCACGAGGCGGTCAAGGGCTTCCCTGCAGCCGGGTCCAAGGTAGACTTCCCTCAATGGCAACTGCAAAGTAATTAATATTAAAGACAAGTCCTCGGCTATATCTAATATTTTTACCAGTAAAAATAACTAACCTGGTTGGCTGGGCGAGTGTAATCTATCTGACCAATTCGGGGAAGTAATGCAGGCTTGATGAAATTTTGGCATATATTTTTCATCAATGCTTCAGATTTTTCTGCCAGTTTGTGAATTAAGACTTGTTTAGATTGAAATATTGCATTGAACTGATTGGTAAAATTAAGTGCATAATTCAAAAAATGCATGTATGCCAGAGTGTATGGATTTCTTAAATCCTGCAAGATACGAGCAGCAGTCTTGTCTTTCTTCTCCTCGAACACCCGCAGCTCAAAGAAACCAAGGAGGCTTTTTTGAATCTTGATGTATTGCTCAACACACCGGTGAAGCACCAACCAACGGGTACCCGAAGGCTTGATAACCTTTTTGAGCTCTTCATCATAAGATTCTTGGAAATCGTATAGCTCCTTGCTTCTCTTAGGACTTCCACTCAAATAAGTACAAACACTTCTCAAGTGATCTTGAACAAAGTCTGGTAGCATAGAGCACGCCTTCTCCGATACTTTTGCTACGGAGTGGCAGACGCAGGGTAGCAGTAGGGCCCATGGGCAGGCAGCTCTCAATCTCGTCCAGTAAGAATTGTTCATCCCCACCATTGTGGAACAGCTGTCACATGCCAGGCCAATTATGTTAGTTATAGGAATATTGAACCTCCGAAAGGCCTCCTCGGTCGCCTCCCACAGTTTAGCCGCCGAGCAATCTCGAGGGTCAAGCCGTACAAGTTCCAAAAGACAAGTTCTTGGCTTCTTACTTGCAGGGTACTCATAGCACACGACAACACATAAATTTTTGTCCTGTCCCTTGTCAGTGCTTTCGTCAACCATGATAGAAAATTAATTTTCTTGCAGATCCCTCACTATTTCTTGTGTCTCAACCGGCCCGATCACTCTCCTAACGATTGCGTTGCACTTTTCTCGACAGAGAGTTATGTCCTGTGCGACTTTGGAATCTTTGAACGCTTGCTTTTGGACCGCAATGAGTGGGTCCGCCGCAGCGAAAGCAATGTTGTTGTCAACAAAAAAAGAAGCAATTTTAATTTCTGCTTGTTTGACGGCTTCTTCATGCTTGACCTTCTTTGCGTGAGCACTGCCAAACGCATCCAGAGTTAGCTGATCTTTCATTTTATTTGCATTCTTTTTATGGGAAGCCCCCTCACTATGTTTCTGCACTGTAAAAAATGTTGGGATTTTTACTATACGCTTGTATGGGATATTTCCTATACATGGTATGGTACCTGAAAAATCTCATAAATGTATAGGAAATCTACCATACCTCAAAGCGTGTATGGGAAAACCCCAAACTACATAGGAAAACCACTACAAATGTCAAGGAAATTTGCCATACATGTGTGGAGGGCACACGCTGCTATGCATGTATAGGAAAATCACTTGACGATATGGAAATTTTGCTATACACTGTTAGTTCTTTAAAAAAAATGGGTCGCCGCATTAAATTTGATTGCGCTTACAATTCACTGCTGAGTCGTACATTCAGGGAGGACACTCTCAATGTCCGAGGACTATGGTATTAAAGATCACCGGACTTCTGTGTTCATATCTAATGAACACATTTGGTATAATCAGTACCAAATTGTGTTTCATTTGGTTATACATTGTATCTGATGTAGTTATGAGCAGTCCGAAGCCAGTTCCAAATATTATTCTTAGATATTCAGAGTGAAGCAATATCGCATGCCAGTGGTAAAAAGTTCACGAAAGGCAGGAAGGTAAATGCATCCAGCATCAAAACATCTGGTCCAAAAATTCCACGAACTGTAAACAGTCGGCCACGCCTCCCGGGCCGCTCACTCCTCCTCACCGGGCCATCCCCAATCCGGGGCTGGCCCGGCGGGAGGGGCGCGCGACCTCGGGATGACCTGGACACGCTGGGGCGCGTCTCCCAACTCGTCCCAGTGGTCCAGTGGGCAGCGTGACGGATTCGCAGCAAAGAAGTCCGGGTTCAACTCTTCTTCAGGTAAGGTAATTCTTCGTAAGTTCAATGCATAATTTCATGTAACAATTAACTTTGACAAGCAATGTGAAATGAAAGGAAGTTGAGAGCAGTACAGGGAAGAAAGAAATCACTACTTTCTGTTTTGAAATGGATGCAAATGTATAGGAAAATTCCTATACATTTGTGGTGGGACCACCACACATATATCGTATATACCCTACACACGTGTATAGGAAATTTCCAATACATGTATGGTAAGAATACTATCGTGTCTGGTAAAATTACGACACGCGTGTATAGGAAAATTCCTATACATGTATATGTGAAAAGCGTCAGATACATTTATAGGAAATCTACCATAGAAATTTTTTACAGTGTGTATTTCACTCTTCCCGCACTTAAACTTTTTTTCGCAGGCAGTACAGTATGCTAAATGTTTGTCATCTTTGACTGGATTCAGCCAGTTTCGAAATTCGGGGATATTCATCCATTCTTGCTGAAAAACTTTAGCGCTGTTCCTTATAGAGAGAGATTTCTTCTCCGCTGAGGACAGTTCGCCTCTTTTCCTACGCTTATTTATAGGCGTTCCCGGGCGCTCCGAGAACTCATCTTCCTTATCGGGATTGTCAGCAAAGTACTCATCTTCCTCATCAAAATCCATTATTTACCTACAAAAGATATACCGAGACCGAGTTACGAACAAATACAGGTTTCCTAACCTATACTGTACTTTTCCGTTAGATTCCAAATAACCAAACAGAGACTGTTCCAATCGCCATAAGAAATTGGGCCAATATATATTTTACCATGAGACCATGTCGTCATTACTCACCAAATTGAAGTCGAGCGCGTAAACAAGGAGAGAAAAGAACACAAAGAGTAACACAACGCAGGTATAAACACGCAGCGAGCTGCAGTCAACGCTGGCGAGAAGGCGCTGGCCCCCCTCCACGCCAACACTGCCAGAAGTGCCAACCGACCGCACCGCCCGCGTACAGTCGCTCACGGAACCGAGCGCAACCCCTGTACGTTAGCCAGAAACAGGCTTTTTCCATGTAACAAACTATCTAGATTTTGTTGATTATGGGGAAAATAACGTGTATGGAAGCCTAAAACCGCTTTTCAAGTTTGTGGGAATTTTTGGTCCGAAAAGGGAATTTTGAGCGTCTTGTGTGGGAAAAGACGATAGAGCCATCTTGCATCACTGCGCCGCTCCCCGCCACCACCACTCCCTCGCCCCCCGCTTCTCCCAGCTCGCTCGCAGCAATGTAAACACGCCAAGAAGACATGTAAGACTAGGTAGAAACAGCTTTCAAGACTGAGCCAGCTCTGGAGACTAAGAATTTAGCAATTATTACTTCTATTTTAAGTGTACTGTTCTAATTGGTAATGGTTTTTCATATTATTGCCCTCCTCCCTTACACCCATTAACGACACAACATCTGTAACTTGCTTTCGGCATTTTGCATTACCCTTCCCAGCCAAATAATGATGCACCTCTTCTTGTTGCTCTCGAGAGATCTCCATTAGGTGCGAGAGAGAAGCTACATCATTCTTTGTCTGGGAAGACTAATGTCAACACTCACTAAGTTTCGTTTTCGTTCGTTCAAACCAAACTCACCAACGCGCCATCCACCATTACCAACCTAAGCCATCAACTCACACTGTTCTCCAGCGGTTTTTAATTTTATTCACGTACTTTACGTGTCATCTCCCTTCAGCAACTACTGTTTATAATACTTTTAGCTAATTCTTTTTTAAAATAATCTCAATTTTACCCATCCGGTCGTACTTTTTCTTTTTAAAACTTTCTTGTTGTCAAGTTGGATCCCCATAATTCGTTCCCTCATCTCTGCTCACCGACCCCTCTGCACGCCGTTTCATAGGCTTCGCCATAGAGAAGAATATATGGACGGAGAGGGGCTCAGCCAATTAAAAATTAAAGGCAAGAGAAATAAACAGTCAATATTTCTTCGCCCCCAAACAAGAAAATACAACCTATATTAGCAACAAAATACGAGCCCACAATAGGTTAAAACGTACCTTTTGTAGTGTCTCCAACGTATAATTATAAAACTGTACCGGGTGTTTCATAAAAGACGCAGAGGAGTTGCGGGTTTGCCTATGCTCGACTCGACGGGCGCACCGGTCCAGCGCGCTCGGCTCGGGACGGGACGGAGCAGGCCGAGACGAGCTGGCAACAGCGCATCCGGGGGGGTGGGCGAGGGAGGGGACGGCAGTCCAGTGCCGGCAGCGCTCGCCTCGTCCGATTGAGAAACGAGGTGGGGGAACGTGCCACCCGTGCCACCGCAGTCGTGCCTCGCGGACGTGCCTCGCAGACGTGTCTCGCGGGCGTGACTCGCGGCTGCGCCACGCGTAACGCGGCCATCTTTCGCGGGCGTAACTCGCCGCTGTGCCACGACGCGGCCGTCTTTCGCGGCCGTCTTTCGCGGCCGTGTCTCGCGGTTGTGCCTCGCGGGCGTGACTCGCAGCAGCGCCTCGCAACTATGACTCGCGGCCGTACATCGCAGCCGGGTCTCAGGGCTGTGCCTCGCGGCCGTGAGCCACGGATGTGCCTTGCGGCTGCGCCTCGCCGCTGTGCCTCGCGGCCGTGAGCCACGGCTGTTCCTCGCGGCTGTGCCTCGCCGCTGTGCCTCGCGGCTGTGCCTGGCAACCGTGCCGCGCGGACGTGCCTCGTGGACACGCGCGTCTCGCGGGCGGGTCTCGCGGGCGCGTCTATCGCGGGCGCGTGTCTCGCGGGCGCGTGTCTCGCGGGCGCGTGTCTCGCGGTCGTGTCCCGCGGGCGCGTCTCGCAGGCGCGTGTCTCGCGGGTGCGTGTCTCGCGACCGTGTCTCGCGGGCGCGTCTCGCGGGTGCGTGTCTCGCGACCGTGTCTTGCCCTTTCGCGGGCGTGTCTCGCGGGCGCGTGTCTCGCGGGCGTGTCCCGCGGGCGTGTTTCGCGGGCCTGTTTCGCGGGCGTGTCTCGAGGTCGTGCCACGCGCAACGCGGCCGTCGCCCTGTCGCGCGACCGTGTCTTGTTGCCGTGCCTCGCGAATGTGCGACCTTGGTTGTGTTTCGCGACTGATTCACCATGTCCGTGTTACCGAGGCCGCGTCCTACGGCCGTGATTCGTTGCCTCGGACGCTTTGTGACGTTTAAATGTTACTGTTGTTTTTTTTTCCTTTTTTTTCTGGATAGGAAAAATTACGCTTTATGGAGTTATCGAGTATCGTTCACTGGAATGGGGTGTAAAAATGCTTATCTTGCTGTGAAATTTGAGTTTTATCTTGGCTGAGTTGTTATTAATGGTTTGTCATTTTTACAAAATCCGCTGACTGACTAGATTAGTAGGAATGTTTTTGAATAAATTCAGTCGTATTCACTTTTTTAGATAGTTTTGTAATTAACTCTAAATTAATTAAACAATATCTTTGAGTCAATGGAACATAAGAAAACATAATTGAACCGACCTTACTTTTTAAGGCCCGTGCAAAACACATTATTGGAGTGTTATGAAATAAACACTGTCATTATTCTCTATGAAAATAAATTAACAAAAATACAACAAGTAAATTTTGTTTGCAAATAAAATTTCAATAAAATTAACATTACTTCTCAAATAACAACACTAAGTATAATAAATTTGAAACAAACTGCTCATAAATATCTAGCCTACTGCATGAGGCACGTGGTCTGGGCCGCCACCGTGCTCGATGAGACCGCCTCCATTTTCAAAGCAGAGCTGGATCCTCTTCACAAAGTCTCGCCTAACATTGCGGAGCATATCTGGTGTAACCGAACAACTTTTGATACACTCTTGAAAGCTTACGGTGAATTTCACTGTAAGTTACGATGAACTTGGCATCACCGTAACTTACGGTGCATTTCACCGTAGGCTACAGTGACATTCACCGTAAGCTACGGTGAATGTCACTGTAGCTTACGGTGAATCAGGGGGGATGACCGTAATTTACGGTGACATTCACAGTAGCTTACGGTGAAAATTCACCGTAAGTTACGGTGATGCCAAGGTCACCGTAGCTTACAGTGAAATTCGCCGTAAGCTTTAAAGAGTGTAGGCCCTATTCGAATTTTCTTGCTTCTCAATTAGCGAGGCGCCTGCCGCATAGGCAAGCCATCCTACGCTTCGCTGCCGGATTTCAGCTTTTTCTTATGGTTTTGGACAGATTCCGGGCGATTCCTATGTTTTTTCATGAATCCGCACGATTCCTAACCATGTTTCGATTCACAATGATTCCCAGTGATTCCCGCGATTCCCGATAATTCCCGATGATTCCCGTTGATTTCCCGGGATTCCCCGTGATTTCCCATGATTCCCCGTGATTCCCAGCGATTCCTCGCGATTCCCCGCGATTCCCCGTGATTCCAGCGATTCCCGATGATTCCCGACGATTCCCGACATGATTCCCGGGGATCTGTACACATGATTCCCAGGTTGGACCACCCCTCGGTTTGCGATCAGAACTCTATTACATGGTATATTTGCTCGAAAAATACTGTAAGATAACAGGAAATATCATATTACGCATGTTAATTTCTGATAACGTAGCGGTGACCCAAGTAGAGGTGTGCGAATCGGGGTTTTTGTGTTCGAATCGAATCGAATCCCAAAAATTTCTTTCGAATCGAATCGAATCGAATCCTAAAAATTTCTTTCGAATCGAATCGAATCGGCTCCATTTCGAGTCCGAATCGAATCGGGGGAAAAATCCATTTGTTTTACCTAATAACAACAATTGGCTTTACGCTGCTCTATAAATACAGTAACAATTGCGTATTGAGTCATGGTAAAAGCTAGATTTAAGTCTGGCTGCGACCGACGGCTTCCGTGTGCCCTACTTGGACGCCGAAGCGATTCGTCTTCGAACTTACCCGATTCGAAATTTCGAATTATTCGACATCGAATCAGTCAAATTCGAATTCGGTCGAATTCGAATCTGGCCGATTCGATTCGATTCGATTCGATATCGAACGATTCGCACACCCCTAGACCCAAGTACATACCTCATCCCACACTTTTAAGATTGACCTTAGCATTCTTAACTGTGAATTCCACCGAGTGCACACATCTTGTTTAAGAGTGGTACTCAAGTGTTTTTTGCAGTTGATCCCTGCTTGGTTTGAGTAGGTCACAAGCACGTCACAAGTGCCTTGCACCTTTCAATTGTAATAGTAGCTTCCATACACTGTCAAAAAATTATTACATTAAATGAATGCGAAAAAGTTGTGAATTGAAATGCGTGAACGACAGACCAACTTACCTGAACTGCGTCAAGCGCCACACATTTCAGTGAGGAAACTAGTTCTGAGTCAGTCGGTTGAAACGCAAAATGGGATTTTAATTCCATGTACTTTGAAGAGGACATCTCAGAACTTTTCTCCCGCTTTCCACAACTCAAGTCAAGGGGAGTCAAAAAAGATATCAGGTCCTTGACTGCTCCTTCATCCAAATTGATATGAGGAGTTTTATCTCCTAGAACTTCCTGAACCTATAAGGTGGGAGAAAAACCATGTGAGTTTTAATAAAAAATCTGTGAAATAATTATAATCAAAACTATTAAAGTGCGCCCCCGCTGAGAGGAAAAAAAACACACATTGCACCGGGCGTTTCAGAAAATACTTAACAGTATTACGGGTCTGCCTACCCAATGAGCCAAGGCGCGTACGCCTTACGGCTGGAGCGGGTAGGCCGACCCGCATACTGTCACGTGTACTCTGAAACACCCGGCACACGAAAAAAAGTAGCGTGTGTGCGAGAACGCGTATAAGTATGCGGGTTTGCCTACCTACTCCAGACGTAAGGCGCCGTGGCCCCTTCGGTAGGGAGACCCGCAACACTGTTACGTTTTCTCTGCAGCGCCCGGTACTCATGGTTTAGGAAGGGAGCCATTTTAACACCAAATAACACTTACCGTGTGCCGAAACTGAATAAATTTTGAAAGCATCTGGACATGACTTTGCGAAGAAATCACAGAAGTTTCAAGCAAAGCAAGCAACCGATGATTTTTCGGCAGATTTTTTTTTACTTCCCGAACCCACACATTCACACTGTCGACAATTTCCTTGGCGACGGGATTTTGTGTGAGACATTGGGAAATCAATTTGTGATATTTCACACTAAAAACATCACCCACTACAAGATGGATGGCGTGATCGGCGCAGTGAATACGCCTGTAGCCTTCCAACGCCTTTACAATATCTGACCCGTTGTCAGTGACCTGCGAAAAGGGAAAAGAAAATTATTTCGTCCCAAAATGAAACCAACAAAATAATGGCTTCCACAGAGGCCTGCCCCATCCTTGCCCCACAGCAGCCACGGTGGAGTGCGGAAGGTGGGGAGTACGCGAGAGGGACCCTGTGTGGATATTATATTTCGCTGCATACTCACCCAAGTAATTTTCGACGGCATTCACAAGAGCTAAAAGTCACAAGCGCTAACGCCACAAGCGCTACGATTCACAAGCGCTAAAAGTCACAAGCGCTACGATTCACAAGAGCTAAAAGCCACAAGCGCTACGATTCACAAGCGCTAAAAGTCACAAGAGCTACAAGCAAATCAACTGTTACCGGTAACGGACTTTACTTTGTGATACGGGTGAAAACGAGGGCGAGGATCAAGACGTCAGCTGCCGGTACTACCGGGGTGGCATAGAGTGTAACAGCGGTCCAGCTTGAGTCCAGCCTAGAGTCCGTTACCGGTAACAGTTGATTTGCTTGTAGCTCTTGTAACTTTTAGCGCTTGTGAATCGTAGCGCTTGTGTCTTTTAGCGCTTGTGAATCATAGCGCTTGTGACTCTTAGCTCTTGTGACTTGTAGCTCTTGTGAACATTAGCTCTTGTGAATCTTAGCGCTTGTGGCTTTTAGCTCTTGCAAATCGTAGCGCTTGTGACTGTTAGCGCTCGTGAATCGTAGCGCTTGTGGCGTTAGCGCCTGTGACTTTTCGCTCTTGTGGTTCGCTCCCGAGACCAGAATGATCTTCGGAATCAGACGGCAACCACGGCCAGTGTCCTGCCCCGCGCCACCTATGTGTTCGATTCAAATCCTAAATGTACATATAGTTTCTAATGAGTCTTGAACTCGAACCATTAAAAAACCGAACCCCTTCCCCCGCCCCGCACCCCCCTTATTACGTGCCCGGCTCTGTAACGCATTGTATGCATGCACTACCTCACCACCTCGGTCCTCGCCCTCAGCCGGCCTCTGACCTCACCAGCCCCGTCTACTGCCTCGACCCGCGCCTAGCCCCGCGATCCGCCTCGCCCGGCCCCTAATCGGTTCACTGTCTCTTGCAAGGAAAATTCCTTTAAGGATTTGCAATCGTCTCTAATGTCTTTTTAGCAGATGATAACTTTAAACACTTCACATAAAATTTAACTTGTAATTTGAAGGTGTCAGCTAGCTTTTACTCTCGAGTCCAGAAACTAAGCGCGTACCCTTACAATAATATAGTGCGGCGCTGCCAGGGGCTATGGCTGTATGGCTGTCTGACGCGCAGTCTGCGCGGAACAATGGCACCTCCTCCTCGCGCGCAGCGTGTAACACTAATAGCTCCTCCCTGCCAGCGACTGCTTCGGTCCGCCACGCCGCCGGCGGACCCCTTTCCCTCCCAACCCCGCAGGCACGCGGCGCGGCGCTGCTGGCGACGTTTGTCGTTTACATCGTGTGCGTTCACACACAAATTGTCGCACGCCCATAGCAATTTCTCTCGCGGTATCGTCTGCTATCAATACCAATCTTGATTGATATTTTTTTTACCGTATCAGGCTTAAGACGACAAATCCTCCGGTGGCTGCCTTGCTAAGTTTAAAGCAAGTCAAGGATGGTGTGCGGTACTTGCGAGGAAAGACGCCGGTACCAAACCCAAGCACATTCCGTGAGGCCGACCAGCTCCTGAGGAATCCTGAATTCTCCTACCTCGGTAAGTTGTGCGAATATCTTTATAACGCAAAATGAGCACATGATGTGCATGGTTTAAGAATCAGGGTTGTTACAAGGATGAAATTTTTAAATTCCCTGACGTTTCGCTGACTTTTTCCCTGACATTTTTCTTAAAACACTTTAAATTCATAAATTTTATTTAAAATATTGTAAAACGTCAATTTTTAAAAAGAATTAGGCCAACAATAGACAACGCGGCTAAGTGCGCAATTGTACCCATCTTCCCTGACGCGGTGATTGATTTTCCTGACTTTTCCATGATTTCCCTGACAAGAATTTTTTTTCCTGACTTTTCCATGATTTTCAGGTATTCCCTGACTTGAAACAACCTGTGTGGATATTATATTTCGCTGCATACTCACCCAAGTAATTTTCGACGGCATTCACAAGAGCTAAAAGTCACAAGCGCTAACGCCACAAGCGCTACGATTCACAAGCGCTAAAAGTCACAAGCGCTACGATTCACAAGAGCTAAAAGCCACAAGCGCTACGATTCACAAGCGCTAAAAGTCACAAGAGCTACAAGCAAATCAACTGTTACCGGTAACGGACTTTACTTTGTGATACGGGTGAAAACGAGGGCGAGGATCAAGACGTCAGCTGCCGGTACTACCGGGGTGGCATAGAGTGTAACAGCGGTCCAGCTTGAGTCCAGCCTAGAGTCCGTTACCGGTAACAGTTGATTTGCTTGTAGCTCTTGTAACTTTTAGCGCTTGTGAATCGTAGCGCTTGTGTCTTTTAGCGCTTGTGAATCATAGCGCTTGTGACTCTTAGCTCTTGTGACTTGTAGCTCTTGTGAACATTAGCTCTTGTGAATCTTAGCGCTTGTGGCTTTTAGCTCTTGCAAATCGTAGCGCTTGTGACTGTTAGCGCTCGTGAATCGTAGCGCTTGTGGCGTTAGCGCCTGTGACTTTTCGCTCTTGTGGTTCGCTCCCGAGACCAGAATGATCTTCGGAATCAGACGGCAACCACGGCCAGTGTCCTGCCCCGCGCCACCTATGTGTTCGATTCAAATCCTAAATGTACATATAGTTTCTAATGAGTCTTGAACTCGAACCATTAAAAAACCGAACCCCTTCCCCCGCCCCGCACCCCCCTTATTACGTGCCCGGCTCTGTAACGCATTGTATGCATGCACTACCTCACCACCTCGGTCCTCGCCCTCAGCCGGCCTCTGACCTCACCAGCCCCGTCTACTGCCTCGACCCGCGCCTAGCCCCGCGATCCGCCTCGCCCGGCCCCTAATCGGTTCACTGTCTCTTGCAAGGAAAATTCCTTTAAGGATTTGCAATCGTCTCTAATGTCTTTTTAGCAGATGATAACTTTAAACACTTCACATAAAATTTAACTTGTAATTTGAAGGTGTCAGCTAGCTTTTACTCTCGAGTCCAGAAACTAAGCGCGTACCCTTACAATAATATAGTGCGGCGCTGCCAGGGGCTATGGCTGTATGGCTGTCTGACGCGCAGTCTGCGCGGAACAATGGCACCTCCTCCTCGCGCGCAGCGTGTAACACTAATAGCTCCTCCCTGCCAGCGACTGCTTCGGTCCGCCACGCCGCCGGCGGACCCCCCCCCTTTTCCCTCCCAACCCCGCAGGCACGCGGCGCGGCGCTGCTGGCGACGTTTGTCGTTTACATCGTGTGCGTTCACACACAAATTGTCGCACGCCCATAGCAATTTCTCTCGCGGTATCGTCTGCTATCAATACCAATCTTGATTGATATTTTTTTTACCGTATCAGGCTTAAGACGACAAATCCTCCGGTGGCTGCCTTGCTAAGTTTAAAGCAAGTCAAGGATGGTGTGCGGTACTTGCGAGGAAAGACGCCGGTACCAAACCCAAGCACATTCCGTGAGGCCGACCAGCTCCTGAGGAATCCTGAATTCTCCTACCTCGGTAAGTTGTGCGAATATCTTTATAACGCAAAATGAGCACATGATGTGCATGGTTTAAGAATCAGGGTTGTTACAAGGATGAAATTTTTAAATTCCCTGACGTTTCGCTGACTTTTTCCCTGACATTTTTCTTAAAACACTTTAAATTCATAAATTTTATTTAAAATATTGTAAAACGTCAATTTTTAAAAAGAATTAGGCCAACAATAGACAACGCGGCTAAGTGCGCAATTGTACCCATCTTCCCTGACGCGGTGATTGATTTTCCTGACTTTTCCATGATTTCCCTGACAAGAATTTTTTTTCCTGACTTTTCCATGATTTTCAGGTATTCCCTGACTTGAAACAACCTGTGTGGATATTATATTTCGCCCCCCCCCCCCCTGCATACTCACCCAAGTAATTTTCGACGGCATTCACAAGAGCTAAAAGTCACAAGAGCTAATGCCACAAGCGCTACGATTCACAAGCGCTAAAAGTCACAAGCGCTACGATTCACAAGAGCTAAAAGCCACAAGCGCTACGATTCACAAGCGCTAAAAGTCACAAGAGCTACAAGCAAATCAACTGTTACCGGTAACGGACTTTACTTTGTGATACGGGTGAAAACGAGGGCGAGGATCAAGACGTCAGCTGCCGGTACTACCGGGGTGGCATAGAGTGTAACAGCGGTCCAGCTTGAGTCCAGCCTAGAGTCCGTTACCGGTAACAGTTGATTTGCTTGTAGCTCTTGTAACTTTTAGCGCTTGTGAATCGTAGCGCTTGTGTCTTTTAGCGCTTGTGAATCATAGCGCTTGTGACTCTTAGCTCTTGTGACTTGTAGCTCTTGTGACTTGTAGCTCTTGTGAACATTAGCTCTTGTGAATCTTAGCGCTTGTGGCTTTTAGCTCTTGCAAATCGTAGCGCTTGTGACTGTTAGCGCTCGTGAATCGTAGCGCTTGTGGCGTTAGCGCCTGTGACTTTTCGCTCTTGTGGTTCGCTCCCGAGACCAGAATGATCTTCGGAATCAGACGGCAACCACGGCCAGTGTCCTGCCCCGCGCCACCTATGTGTTCGATTCAAATCCTAAATGTACATATAGTTTCTAATGAGTCTTGAACTCGAACCATTAAAAAACCGAACCCCTTCCCCCGCCCCGCACCCCCCTTATTACGTGCCCGGCTCTGTAACGCATTGTATGCATGCACTACCTCACCACCTCGGTCCTCGCCCTCAGCCGGCCTCTGACCTCACCAGCCCCGTCTACTGCCTCGACCCGCGCCTAGCCCCGCGATCCGCCTCGCCCGGCCCCTAATCGGTTCACTGTCTCTTGCAAGGAAAATTCCTTTAAGGATTTGCAATCGTCTCTAATGTCTTTTTAGCAGATGATAACTTTAAACACTTCACATAAAATTTAACTTGTAATTTGAAGGTGTCAGCTAGCTTTTACTCTCGAGTCCAGAAACTAAGCGCGTACCCTTACAATAATATAGTGCGGCGCTGCCAGGGCTATGGCTGTATGGCTGTCTGACGCGCAGTCTGCGCGGAACAATGGCACCTCCTCCTCGCGCGCAGCGTGTAACACTAATAGCTCCTCCCTGCCAGCGACTGCTTCGGTCCGCCACGCCGCCGGCGGACCCCTTTTCCCTCCCAACCCCGCAGGCACGCGGCGCGGCGCTGCTGGCGACGTTTGTCGTTTACATCGTGTGCGTTCACACACAAATTGTCGCACGCCCATAGCAATTTCTCTCGCGGTATCGTCTGCTATCAATACCAATCTTGATTGATATTTTTTTTACCGTATCAGGCTTAAGACGACAAATCCTCCGGTGGCTGCCTTGCTAAGTTTAAAGCAAGTCAAGGATGGTGTGCGGTACTTGCGAGGAAAGACGCCGGTACCAAACCCAAGCACATTCCGTGAGGCCGACCAGCTCCTGAGGAATCCTGAATTCTCCTACCTCGGTAAGTTGTGCGAATATCTTTATAACGCAAAATGAGCACATGATGTGCATGGTTTAAGAATCAGGGTTGTTACAAGGATGAAATTTTTAAATTCCCTGACGTTTCGCTGACTTTTTCCCTGACATTTTTCTTAAAACACTTTAAATTCATAAATTTTATTTAAAATATTGTAAAACGTCAATTTTTAAAAAGAATTAGGCCAACAATAGACAACGCGGCTAAGTGCGCAATTGTACCCATCTTCCCTGACGCGGTGATTGATTTTCCTGACTTTTCCATGATTTCCCTGACAAGAATTTTTTTTCCTGACTTTTCCATGATTTTCAGGTATTCCCTGAATTGAAACAACCTTGAGAATTTTTTCGCTTGACTTGCAGGTCGAACTCTCGACGGGGAGGAGCAATTCTACCAGGGGCTGGTTGGTCCGGACGGGGCGGAATCTTTGATTTTTACCGCAAAACGGGCCTTGGAGATGGTGCACTCCGCTGACCCCATAGCGTCGTACCCAACCTTCCGCCTGACGCCCAGACTGGTTGGCGCCCTGCAAGTCATGCTAGTCGCCATATTTGCCTTCGGCTCTGTGAGTAACAGTCTTACTTCCGAAAACTCTTTTTAGTAAGCCCCTGTGCATAGGCAAACGTGTGTGGGGATTTAAAGAATCGTGGTTGTGCACTAACTTTGTCCTGGCTACGCAGAACTTGGTTCTGTTTCCAAATTATAAGCCCTTGGTTTATCAATTTTGCGTGCAAATCGTAGCCTGTCCATGGGTGCTAAATTTCCCAGTAACAAAGTAGTGACGCCAAGATGCTGCAGGCGCGGATCCGGGGGGGAGGGGGGGGGGCGACGGGGGCGTCCCCTGAGGTCCAGCCGCCCCGAAAAATTTTTAACAGCGCGCGCAGCGCGCTCTGCACACTGATAAACTTAATGTTCAGCAATTCAACGCTTTTAAGTGTTTAAATACTATTTAAACAAATAAAAGTGTTCAACAGAGTTTGTGTACTTAAAAGTGTTCAACTCAGAAGTTGTACCTGCCTGTACCCGCCGCACCTGCCTGTTATGTGATTGTATAATGTGCGTATCGATCGATATGCAATTCTTTTAATTCTTTACATAAATAAATAAATAAATAAATAAATAAATAAATAAATAAATATACTCCTTTCTGTGTAAAATTTACTTCTTTGTTAAAAAATATGATTTTTTTTTTTAAACAAGAGAAACTATAAACACGAATTGAATTCCGTGTGAAGTGGGAAACTCGTTCTTTACTTGCAAACCACTGTCCGCACTTTCACCTCAGAGTTACGATTTGTACTACGCGCGGCCCGTGAAGTAGTTACCGTCGTGAGCCACAGATGGCAGCACAGCTGCGCCCTAACCTCACGTACCATTCCACCGACACGGGACTTAGAATATTTCTGGTAGACCTTTTTAAGTGATCTTTTTAAAATGCCATGGAAGTGACATAAATCATCGTGATAAACCATATCCATTTAAGGCTGCCGATTTCAAATATGTTAAAATGATGCATTCCCGTGGCTTCGAAATACATTTCCCAGAATGGCCAGAGAAGCTGAGGACGCGGACTTAGAATGAAAACACGCAAAATTTGTTAAGAGATCTGGAAATTTTACAATTAAACTCGAAAAATAGTTCATACTTGGTAACATGCCCAGCGTTTCCGCTTTAGAATGGTACTATCCCCATGTTTGTGGGTGTAGTGTGTTCTGTGGTCAAAATGGCTTCATAAAAAGTGTGACACCTTACTCTTGACAATACTCGTTCTTGTCACCACGAAAGTGATGTAAGTGGTAAAGAACGAGTAAAAAAGAACCACTGCCCCCTGGAGGTAGGCAACCCGCAGGAGTCGCCCTCCCTTGAACTCCTGGCTGGATCCGCCACTGAGATGCTGACAGACACCGAACTAACTTTTGGCCTTTTTTGTAGACATTTCCCATCGCAGTCGCCATCATGAGATCTAAGACCACTCAGGCGTATGAGGCAGTATTCAAGAAATTGAAGGAACTTGGCCTCAAGCCGAAGCAAGTGGTGACTGACTGGGAGGTGGCCGAGCGGGAAGGCTGGCGCCGGGCATTCCACAAGGTGAAGGTGCACGGATGCGTCTGGCACTACATAATGTTTTTCTGTGCTATCATGGCACTATGTGTCTTTTTCTACGAGTTTGTGTTGAGTTATTGAACTCTTACTTGTGTTTAGTTTATTTAAATGTTATGTTTCTAGGCCTATTACTAAATGTTTTGTGTTTTTTTGCATTTGTTATGGGGGCGGTTATAAGGTCAGTTAGGTTCAGCTCAGTTCAGTTCAGGTTGACCGCCACAGTGCTCAGCGTTGGTCGGGGCTGACACATTCTCCCACTATGTAAGGCCTGGCCTATATTTCTCGAAGCAGTGTTGCTATTGAGAACATCTCTCATCACATTACATGATTTATGCGTTTGATTCACTTACGCCACTGTAGTAAAATATTCTCATAATACTTAAATTAATAATACTTAAATACTTATGTTATTGTGTGTTGAAATAATGTTAGGTATTATATCTGTACTCTGATGTATTCACTGATGGCAGTGAAGCGGTGGATAACAGTAATCGTTGTGGAGATGGTTCTGGTGAATATAATATGGAAGGTGGTAATGTAGCTGAGAAAAATGATTCTGCTCCGGGACCTTCTGACAAGGGTACTGCAAAAAGGTAAAATGCTTACCTTTTTATTTATCTTTATTATTTATCAAGGATTTTGTAACAATTTTTCATTTTTTTTTCCCTAGGAAATGTTCCACTGAGAAGCCCACAAAACCAAAGAAAGCTTTGCAAGATAGATCTCCATGGAAGGTGACCCCTCAAAAGAACCAGCAGCCAAGCTGGTCAAGCTGTGGTGAGCGAGCAGATGCTTCAATAATGGAAAATGCCAGGCTTTCATCTAGAAACTCAAGGTATGTGAACAGCTTATAATTCTATGTTTAGACTTTGGTTGTTCTAAGTTTGTTTGACTTGGTATGGCCCCTACTGGAACATACATTTATTTCCCAGAGCACAAATTATTTTTTTGTTTAAGGGAGAGTTAAAAAATTACTCTCCCTTCAGCCAGGGCCAGCAGCCCCCAGCCTTCAGCCAGGGCCAGCAGCCAACTGCCTTCAGCCAGGGCCAGCAGACCCCTGCCTACAGCCAGGGCCAGCAGCCACCTGCCTTCAGCCAGGGCCAGCAGCCCCCTGCCTACAGCCAGGGCCAGCAGCCACCTGCCTTCAGCCAGGGCCAGCAGCACCCTGCCTACAGCCAGGGCCAGCAGCACCCTGCCTACAGCCAGGGCCAGCAGCCACCTGCCTTCAGCCAGGGCCAGCAGCCACCTGCCTTCAGCCAGGGCCAGCAGCACCCTGCCTACAGCCAGGGCCAGCAGCCACCTGCCTTCAGCCAGGGCCAGCAGCACCCTGCCTACCCCTATCCACCGTATCCCATCTACCAAGGCTATGAATATTATCAGCCCCAGCCGGCCTATCAGTACAATCAGTACCCTGCTCAGGTGCCTACAGCCCAGAAGACGCCGGGGAAGGGCGCTTCTCTGGGAAGCCTGCTGTTAGATATAAGCAACAATTAAATACAGTATTTTATTTTTCACACTTTAAATACTTTCTGTATTGGTAATTTTTTGTTGTTGTTTCTGTTGTACTCTGGAAATCCAAGTGTACGAATGTCGCACACTTGTAAGTGTGCGAGGATTCATTCGCACACTTAGCCACTCAAACGTGTGAATATCCTAGGAAAATTCACACGTTTAAGTGGCCAAGTGCACGAATGAATCCTCGCACAACTACAAGTGTGCGACATTCACACACTTGGGTTCCCAGTGTAATTGCCTTCATACTCAAAAAGTGTGATAATTTTTCTTGACCTTGAAAGCCATTTTGTTGTACAGAATTCTGAATATTTTTTTAATACAATACTGCATCTTAAGTTTGTCTTTTTTCTATATTACTTATTGTCTTCAACTGTACCGTGTGTCCAGGCGAATACTCCGCGGTGTTGCGGGTTTGCCTACCCATTTCGCCCGTAAGGCGCCATGGCCCCTAGTGTAGGCAAGTCCGCAACACTGTGGAGTATTCGCCTTGACACACGGTCCTTATTAGATTTCTCCCCTCGTGATCACGTTTGGGTTGGGAGGGGGTGAGTCTCTCCCGAAAGGGTTATGTACAACCCCCTCATTTAAGGGGGTGGGGTAGGGGGTAAACCCCTAAACCCCATCCCCGACGCCGTCCCGGTTATACTAATTTCGGACTACCTGCGGACTGGCTGGATTTTTGGGGGACTGGCGTCAGGTTGACATCAGTCCGAAATATGAAACCTTTTCAACCCGGTCAACCCGTCGGCCAGAGTCCGACCTCGGTGTGTCACCAGTCCAACATCAGTCACACGTCAGTCCAGCATAAGTCCATCATATCGGCCCGAGCAGGGACTTCTCGTTCTGTAAGGGTGTGGACAACCCAGGACGACCCGTGGGCACCCGCTCCGGCCGACCTCGCTATCAACTTCCCTGAGCGAGAGGCCATGGTGCACAGGCTAGATGTCGGCCTATATCAGCTCCAGGCCTTCCACGCGCGCCAGCCGGACGAGGAGGACATCTGCCCCAAATGCCGTGACGACCTGCGCCCGCGCCGAGTCGCCGACGGCCCGCGCGTCAGGCGGTCCCAGTCGACGGCCTGTTGCCCCCGGAGAAGTTGCAGTTCCTCTACCTCGCAGTGTCGGCGCGGGGCGTGGCGCCGCCTCACGGAGTGCAACTGGCTCCAGGCCGGCCTGCCCTGCCCCAAGAGGGCCCACTGCCACTATAACCACGTCCGCGAGGGCCGCCTGGAGCAGTGGGAGGACCCCGAGCTGCTGGCGCTGATCCATGGTGCTGCACAGCCCGACCGCCCGCCGTCACCACTCCCGCCCGCACAGCTGCCGCCTGCCATCCTCGACGCAGAGTCCTGGGACGACGAGGACACCGGCTTCTCCTTTACCTGGCAACACCGGCCGTCACGGGGAGGGCGGAACTACCTCAGGCCGTCCGGCACCCCGGCCGGCTACATCCCTGTCCTGGTGCGGGCCACGGGCGAGGTCACCTACATGGACCCTCGAGTGGTGGACGAGGACGGCGGGCGGCTGTACAACAGGCAGCTACCACCAAGGCAGCAGTAGCACGACACCGCAGCTAATCTCCAGCCCAGGGCGCGCCGCCGCGGGGGCAGGGCACTGAACACAGCGTGCCCGTCCCCAAGGTGGCCGCCCTGATGCTGCACATGTCTGCCCTCTCATGGATTCTCCTCATGCGAAGCCTCTTGATCTGTAGAGTCTTTTGGTGTCTGTCAAGGCTTCAGCACTTTATCGTCATCACTTGCTTCATTTAATTTTTTGATGTTGTATTCTCATTTACACCCACTTGATCTGTAGAGTCTTTTTGTGTCTGTAAAGGCTTCAGCACTTTATCGTCATCACCCCCTCTATTTACTTTTTTGATTTTGGATTCTCCTCATTTACACCCACTTGATCTGTAGGGTCTTTTTGTGTCTGTAAAGGCTTCAGCACTTTATCGTCATCACTTGCTTTATTTAATTTTTTGATGTTGTATTCTCATTTACACCCACTTGATCTGTAGAGTCTTTTTGTGTCTGTAAAGGCTTCAGCACTTTATCGTCAGCACCCCCTCTATTTAATTTTTTGATTTTGGATTCTCCTCATTCTTAAGGGTACCTGCTTGACACCCTTTTATTTTATGTTTTTATGGTCTTGTACTACTACTGTTTTGTGGAATAAACCTGACGTAACATGTACATTATCTTTTTTTAATGTGTGCTCATTTTCAAATCCATCTCCAGGAAGACGTTCAGAGTGTGCCTTTGGGGAAATCGAGGAGAGGTAGTATGGATATTGCACAGAAACAGTGACATGGAATTCACTCTCCATGCTTGAGTTGAATAAGGAGGTCCATCCGAAGACTTTTTAGAAAAATCTCTCAAACTCAGCCATATGGGCTCTGAGGCGGAATAAGGGAAATAGTCCAAAGGCCTTTTCTTTTTTTAATTTTCAGAAAACCAACATGAAAGCGATTCACACATGGTATTTTGGTGCATAGAAAAAAGTCCTAATTTCTTTTTCTTTTTTTTTTTCAAAAGAATTGCCATGAGACTTTTGTGGCAAAAAATAAGACGTCCATGTATAATCCTTTTTTTTTCTATTTGAAATCTTTTCACATATCAAACACAGAGACAGGAGACACCATTTTCTACACAAGGCATACGGGATGCCCATTTTATTTTTTTCTCCTCAGTTTCATTTTTTTACCATTTTTCTTTTCATACACAAGACGACATACATAGATAGGCGATTCGAATCACATATAGGAACAGAACGAGTGGGCAGGCCCTGTGACGCGCTGGCTGCCTCACTCAGCAGAAAAGGACAATTATTTTAGGAGGGGCGCCCGTCCTGTGTCGCGATGAGGTGGGATCAGCGGGCTCGACCTGTGTCAATAGACGGCCTCACTGACTCTCGTCGCATACACGTAAGAGGACATTGACTTCGGTGCCGTCAGGCAGAATCATCGACTGAACTTGGAATCGACGGGGGGGCCTCGAGTTGGTCGCGAATCCTGGCAGTGACAGGGGGTAGCGAGACGACCAGTCCGGCCACGCGTGGACGACATCCTGCACCACAACGTCGTCCACAGCCGACTGACTGCTGTCATCTCCGAGAGCAGAACGAGCTCCAATCACCAGGCCGTCCTCGTGCAAGACGGCGGGGAGCCCTCGCCCTCCATCCCCTTCCTCACACACCGATCGGACATCGATCACCGTGATGGTCGTCACGAGGGCGCGCAGCGTCGCGTCACGGAGCCGCGCCGACAGACTTGTCAAGGGGGTCTCCTCGCTGACGTGGGGCACGAAGACGACGGGGCATCGCGAGAACCCCCCCTCCCCCACCACCCCTCCCACCCGCGGTGCTGCTGGGCCCAGCTGCTGCTACGGACGGGACTGCAGGGCTCGGACGACGACGCTGCTGCTGCTGCTCCTGTTGTTCTGAACGGGCAGTCGCCTGTGCGCCTGCCGTCACGACAATCGACTCCACGTCTTCGCTTCGCCTCTTCTTTTTCTTCTTCTTCGCCTCCTCGCCACCCTCTTGCAGATCATCCAGCACGGCAATAAGGGACGCGTCCAGACCGTCGTCGTCTACCTCTAGGCTCGCTTGAAGATGTCGCTTGGCCGAGGGCGTTGATGAACACCTAGGGGTAAATACCCCAGGATCCCCTCCTCCTCCTCTGCTGCTGCAGCCCGGCAGCGTCCCTGGCGTCGGCGGCGGAGTCGTGGGCGCCGGCCGAGTCCTGTGCGCCACCACCACCGAGGCCGAGCTGGTCGTGGGCACGCTGCTGACGGAGGCGGCGGCTGCTGCCGGCCGGTAGCGGCTCAGACGGGACAAGATGCCATCGGCCACCTCCACACCCAGGTATCGCCTGAAACAAGAGGGAGGACACACGTGACACACACATGGACCATATGGCCTCGCGGGCGACCGCCGCCCCGCCCCGCCTAGCCCCGCGGGGTGCCTTCTACTTTTAGATCCATGGAGTACTCTCTCTCTCTCTCTCTCTCTCTCTCTCTCTCTCTGTCCTAGCTCTGCTGCTTCCAGGGTACAAAACATTCAATGTAAATAGAAGTGATAAGCAGGGAGGAGTGGCGTAGTTTGTAAAATCTACTTATGTTGTCAAAGTACTATCTACATCTAATGGAGAGTCAGCAAAACCTGATTATATTGTTCTTGATATCCTGGTAGGACCAAATGAGATACTCTTTTCAGCTATGTATAGAAAGCCAAAGGGAGGATTTGTGAGCAATTTCATCGATGACTTTTATAAGTTTTCTACTGGCTATAAATATTCTTTCTTAGTTGGTGATCTTAATGCAGGCTTTGGACGAGGAGGAGACGATGCAGTAGTGGTGCCAGAAATGTTGAATTTATTTAACCTCCAAGCTGTCCCTCATCAAGCTACATATCATACCTCTAATTGTAACTCTATTCTTGATGTTATATCTAGTAACTGTCCTGAGCAGTTGTTAACATATGGGCAAACTCCAGCAGCAGGATTTTCTGCTCATGGTTGCATATTTGCTATTTTTGACCTGTCTGTCCCATCGCATGTACCCAGGTAGCACAAACGTATCCAAGCCATATCGCCAAGTTATCGCCGGCGATAAAAAAAAATCGCCGCGATATCGTCGGCGATAACCTCCAGATATGAGATTTGGCACAAAAAGCCCTGTCGCTCAGATCGATGGGTCCTAGCAAGAAAGTACGATCTGGCGGCGACGCGTCAGATCCGTACGATGTCGTAGCGCCGCTTCAGAAGCGTCCGATCTGGCAGTGACGCTTCAGAAACGTCCGATCTCACTCCTGGCCCGTTCCGAGAAAATGCGTTTTGAAAGTTTGAGGTCACAGAACAAATCGGAGGCTGAGAAATGTTATTAAGTAAGAGCCGTAATCGATTCTTCACACCTTTCTGAACACAATGGTATAAAAAACAACTAGATTTTGTCCCGTTTTGTTCCATCTACGAGTTATTACATAATTTTCCCTTATAGTTTTTACAAGCTTACTTTGTTATTAGCCTACGGAATATGGTATTAAGTCTCCTGAAGCAATGCTGATGATAATGAGGTGATAATATTGCTTTCCCAACAATAATCAATGTTTCAGACTTTTCAAACTTCCCGCGTTTGCCTTCGGTGGCTTCATCCGGAGCCGAACTTCTCCCACCCCTCGCGACTCAGCCAACTCGCGTTGGCAAGACTAGTCGATTGTTTATGTAGCAGACGACTCTCTGTTTAAGAGACTGATGTACCTAAAACCATCATACAATTTTGTAAAAATACAGTTGAGTGTCGAGAGACAAAGAAGACAATCAGGTATGACGGTAAAAATGTCTACATTTTTTTGTGTAACATTGTCGGTAGCGCGAGTCAAATGGATCGTCGCGAAGGACGATTCAACGCGCGGGGCGCGGGAGCCGGCTGAGCGAGCAGCCGCAGCCGAAACGCTCGAGCCCGCCTGCTGAGATCGAACAGTCTTGCATGGAGCGGCAGCACCGAATGGAGTTCGGACTTTCCTCTGTGGAGCTGTGACTCCAAACGGAGATCGGACGGATTGATTTTTAAAAATTAGAGGCATTTCTCTTCATTTCTCATCAAAAAGTACTTAATCAAAAAGAAGCAGAATGGTTTTTTCTATCAAAACCGATGCTTAACTCAAAACACCCCAAAAAGTGAGATCGGACGTTTCTGAAGCGTCACCACGAGATCGGACGCTTCTGAAGCGGCGCTACGACATCGTACGGATCTGACGCGTCGCCGCCAGATCGTACTTTCTTGCTAGGACCCATCGAGATATCGCCGAGATTCAAAGAACGAATGTCGCCGCGGAATCATATCCCTGTAGATATAGCCAGAACATCCTCTGAGGTTGAACTATGAACACAAAAATGACCGGCCCCTAAAATACGTCAGTATCCTGTGGACATCTTTGGATGGTTATAATTTTAAAGATGTTCTCGCGATAATTAGAAGAATGACTCTCCCGCTATATTCTTGTCAATAAATCTATTATATATCCATATGACGTATAAAATGTGGCCAAAAACGACGGATGGGTGACACGACATCGTCAAGTTATCGCGTGGGGGGTATCGCTGAGATGATATCTTTATTCTAAGCTGGCGACTCCCAACTCGAACTCGGTTGCGGTGGTGGCCCCCCCGATATCCCTTGCTTATCGCTGTTCCCTCCAGGACGGATTGTCGCCGAGGCAAGAACTTCATTCCAGGCTGGCGACTTCCAACTCGAACGCGGTTGCGGTGGTGGCCCCCCCGATATCCCCTGCTTATCGCTGTTCCCTCCAGGACGGATTGTCGCCGAGGCAAGAACTTCATTCCAGGCTGGCGACTTCCAACTCGAACGCGGTTGCGGTGGTGCGATTAAATTACACATTAAATGTACTTAATGTAACACAAAAAATGATTTTCTTTAACATTATTATTTATAAACATTTCCTACCAGACTCAGAATAACATTTAGTTTGACACTTCCTTCATAAAACAAGTAACACTAAGTTTATAACAATTAAGGGACTTTCTCAAGAGTATTAATCAAATAAAATTATCTCAGTATGTTGTGTTTGTGATTTTAAATTTATCACAAAACTGAAGAAGCAAGTGCAAGTAGATGCGGAAGTTGTGGCAAGGTACACTGCTTTGGGCTTGCTAGCACCCCTTCCGGATTATCAGGCTTGCATCTGGTGCTCTGAAACATAATGACCAGTTATTTATCAAAACAAAAAAAAGAGTAGAAAAACAGACAAAGAGCTTGTCTATAAATGTTACAATAATTTATCCTTTTAGTCACAAAATATAAGCTGGTCTACTGAAAACATGGATGATTGAAGTAAGATAATAAAAATTACACATACTTGAAACGTTTTTCAGGAGCCAATGAAATGAGCAGTCAGGGTTGGAATTTCCATTTTGAGAATCGGCTCTAAAACGAATTCGTCTGCAAGTTCCCTCCTAACATCTGATACAGAAAATTCAGAGGGTCAGAAAGCATGAGAATAACAAGGCAAAAGAAATAGTCAGAATGTTTAGATTGTACCTTTAAAGCAGTAATACTCTTGGAATACGATATGAAATTGTATTCCCAACCAGCAGTTGTTCTTGAATATGGTATTGCTCATCATCAACGGGATAAAATGCTCTGTAGAGATAATAAACAAATGTTAGTAAACTAAATATAACATTATATTTACAAAAACTTACTTGCTGGAAGAGCGAATGAAGAATGAAGTCAACTTATCGCAACCCACATAGTCAGCCTAAAACATTAATGTGAGATCCCACATCCTTTTACGTGATCAAAGTCTCCTCAATTGTTTAAATCTGGGACTCATCATAATAAAAAGCAGTAGTAGAACCTATAAACAAAAAGAATAATGTTATTGTTCACAGTTTCAGTTGGGCTGGATACGCTGAAACAAACACATAGAGAACCTAACCTATCAAGCCAATACCCTTCAGGACACGAGATTTTAAAACTTTCACAGATCGTTCTAGACTACTCAAAGACAAACTGAACATTTTAAGAGAGCGTACAACATTTTACGAGAGTCGTACAAAACTTGTATCCGCAGTGAAAAGTCAAAGTAATGCCACACGTTTTGTGATCGCGAGCAGAAGCCTAGAAAGCCTACTGAGGAAACACATTTGCGTTTACGTACCTGTTCTGCTTATGCTGCTGTTTATTCCACACTACTGATCACTAGTCGAGAAGAGAAAAACTTATCTGACTATCAGAGCCAACACAATACGTTGCGTTTCAAATTTTCGACGATAGAAATCAATGTTTACATACACTAGCCGGCGCGACGCGCGATCTCAACATCGACCCGACCCCGACCTGTGCAAGTGACCTATGACGTCACTACAGGATGCAAGATGCAAATCGAAGATCGATGCTATGCTTTCTGCTGCAGGGTTGGAAAAACAATATTTTTATTTGGTTAATCGACAGTCGGTGACTAATTTGCATCAGATTATCAGTTAACTTGTTTGATTTTCTATTAGGAAAAGCACTCTTTCGGCGAGGTTTAATCGAATAATCGTTGCTTTTTTCCAAACAATCGAATAACCGATCGTCTGTTCTTCCAACCCTACAAGATCGATGTGACGTTGTCTACGTTCTACCAAGCGTCTGCTTAATTGATTGCAGCTAAATTGCAGTGTCATGTCGGTCGTGTGCACCTTTCCAATAAAACAATTAAAACGTAGTTGTTCCTATATTGCATACTCTTTAGTGTGTGGTTGGTAAATCGGTGTATTTGTGCCTAAAATACACTTAGTCTAGGTTATGTAGTGGATTGCAGACTTGCAGATGTTGCCTCTTGAAAAGCCGATTCCCAGTCGAGAGCCCTCCACTTTCCCAACAAATTTTAAACAATTCAATTCTATCAAATATTTCATGGTTCCTTACAAAATTTTATTTGAGTTGCTCTAATATTATAAAAAATAATGTGCTCAGCGAACAGGCACTGCTAATTAAAATTATTAGTATTTACAGTTTGTGAACACAGTCAAGACAACTTAATGAATGATCCTACTTAAACTAACTAATTATTAACCTAAATAAGAACAATTGAGAAGTAATTAAAAAGAATTGTGAACCAGTCCTAAGTAAAAAAAGTTAAAAATTATTCAAGAAGAATTTAACAAAACATGTTAACCAGTCAGAAATATGAAAGTTTAAAATTACGCTGGACCTGATGGAGTTGTTTCTTTCTTGCCATGTGATCGTCCTGTTGTTCGATCCTTATACTTATTGAACCACAGTTTGATAATTTTTTCCATACTAGCTTCAGTACTGTCAGAGAAAAGAGATCTTGTAGCACCTGAGAACACACATAACAGTTATTATATTATCACTGATAAAAATTTAAGGAAACTATTTAGTGACAAACTAATGCTTACCATGCAAGGTCGAAATAATATGCTTGCAGTCTTTAAATGCCATTTCCCTACGAAGTCCTGTCCAGTTAACTTTCTCACAAAGTTGGTCCTCTATTAGTTTTGGCATAACTCTTAGAAAATCTGAGGGATTAGCACCCTCAAACTGACACAGGTAGCCTTGCTGTTCATCAAAATTGCACAAATTAGTTACTTCAAAAAATATTTCTTATAAAAATAATAGTAATAATAGCAACAACAATCTCAGGAAAGGATGGAGATTATAAACTTTACATGAAATCTTACCATATTCTTTTTCTTCGAAGCATCTCCTAACTCAACATCCAAAGCCAATAGGTTATCAATGCTGAGTATGGGAAGAGAAAGGTTGGTGGCTGACTTGACTAATACGGCTTCTCTTTTGCCTCGGCTTAAAAGCTCTTCAACCATTGAAAGCAGAGAGTTAATCTTCTTTAAAACTAATTGCTCAAAATTTCCTACAAACAGGAAAAGATTAATATCAACCAAGCACACAGTTATAAAACAAACCTATGAACTTGAGAATAATTTACCTTTTGTGTGTGATGTTACGATGTTAAGCTTTCGCCTCACTTCAGTACGAGGAGTGGATGTTGTAGGTGTGCAGGGCTTGATTTTTGACCGTGATTTAGGAACTGATCCCAACACTGCTGCGTCCCTAAGAAATATTTCAAAAGTCATTAAAATAATAATTTAAGTGCCAGTTGATCTGTGATACATGATTTGCGGTGTAGATCATACCTCTTTGGACGTTTGACAAGTGGCATGTCATCAGATGACACAGATGACTTTCTTTTTCTGCTACTTTTCAGAATATCTACACCTGAACTATAGGAAGAAAAAAAATCTCTTTAAAGAAAACAAAAGTCACAACACAAAGAAACATGAAAGAATTATAAATGTACTTGTATACGTACATTTCAAGTTTATCCAAACACGTGATATTGATCAATGAATCCGAATGAGAGGATAGTGTGAAATTAGAATCATCATCCTTCTTGCTCATTTTGTCTGACTTCTGCTTCTGCAACTTTTTAGTTTGCTTCTTCTTTTTCTCCTTATCATCACTATCATCATCACTATCATCATTATAATCATCTTTATCACCACCACTATTATCACCATCATCTTCATCATCACCATTCTCATCATCGTCATCCCTTTCAGTCTGAGAGCTTGAAACTATAGCGTCCCTCCGTAGCCTTTCAAGCCGTTTGAAAGCTCCATTATAGGTTCCTGAAAAGAGTGAATTTCGATAAAAAAAAAAATAGGGGGTACATGGTAGATTTCTGAAATGTGAACAATAAGTTGAAAAATTTCAAAATATTATCATACATACTTGATGTGCAAAGAATTTTGCAAGGTGGTGAAACCCAGTCCTCTTTTTTGCCAGTAGAGGGGTCAGTCTTAGCTTGAACCAGTGCCAGCAATTCCTTTTCTGTCAGTCGAGATTTGGAAGGCCAATAAGTTTTCTTCCCATTTCCATGGATCCAAGCCATTGGTACAATTTCAACAGGGATGCTGTCCCTCTCATTCCTTTCTTTTGTAAACTCAACCATAGCAAACTCCGCATCCCTAGAAACAAAAATAATTAAATTATTAGGAGAAATAATTTTATCCATTCAACTTTTATTTCCCTTCATACACTCAAGCCCATAAAGCAGAAAATACAATTTATTTGCAAACCTAGGTTAAGTTCTATCCTATTTACCCTATGAAGAATGGAGAAGTTCAACACTGACAGTCCTAGAGTTCAACGGCATGACATAAGCTTTTGCTTTAATATCTTCAAGTGACCCATGTAGAATGTGAGAGGAGAATCCAGATACAACTGATATTCCCAGCAAGGATGATTTGATAGGTTTAGAGTAAAGATCTTGATATCTGGTAAAACATTTTCCCACAACTGAAATTTTTTTGTCCTTTTTTATAAAATTCAGTGCTTTAACCACAGTACCATCTTTCATTACAATGTAGCTATCTTTCACATTCCTGGTTGAAAACTTGAAGGAGTCCCTGATTAGCTGCTGGTACTGAAGACCCTCCAAACCGCAAGTTGGACCACCCTCATGAGAATAGGAGACAGCGGAGTCAACAACTTCTTCATCAACAGCCTCGTCTTCCTTCTCCTGCATCCTCTTGTATAACTGGGCAAGCGGTTTAGCTCTTCCCCGTAATAAATTCTTAAGAGTACCATGAAAGCTTTCATAAGGGAACGCAGAAAAGCAATCCAGTGGTTGCTCCTGCCTTTGCACATCATCATATATGTGACAAAGATTGTGAACACAATAGGTGGGGAAGCTTTTACCACAAACTTTTGGACTGTCCTTCACAAAAGATGTCATAAGATCACCAGCAATTCTCCCAAATTTAAGGGGTAAAGTGAAAAAAATCGATTTTCTGTTTATTTTTTTTTCGACTCTTTGGACCTTGGTACAACTGTTCCTGACCATATTTGGCCCCACAGCACCCTTAAATCGACGTAGGAATTTTTTTTTCGAAGTTCTGCAAAACTGGGAATTCCCCCCAAATGAACATATACCGTTAAATCGACCTGTTTGGTCCATTCGCGCTACAAACGTTTCAGTTTCGCGCGCCAGCGGGCTCCGCCACTGTCGGAAAATACCACGGTAAATGCCTACGGTACGCACCGTAAATTTGTTACCTGGTCCCGGACCGTAATTTTTGACTACGGTCTGAATCCTACGGTACACACCGTAGCCTGCAAATATGTTGGGGAAGTTCAATGGAGCACATTCCATCCACAATGAAGTACAGTCCGTACCGTAAGGATACGTTACGGTCTGACCGTACACAAAAACTACGGTACGGACCGTAGGCATACCCTAATTCCCTACGGTATTTTTAACAGTGGCCAGAGCGGAGGGAAGGCAGCGTGAACAGGAAGGAGGGCCTAGATATGCTGCAGGAGAATTTTAGTGATTAATAGTGTTAAAAAATATCTATAGCTAATAAACTGTTCTGTAAACTTTGGAGCTGTTTTTCTCAGAACCTTTTTTTTTTTAGCTTGCGCGCATGATATCTCAGGCTACGTTAGAGATAGAATCTTGTTCGACAGCTTAAAATGATCACTCAGGTATTGGCTAGAACTTATAAAGGCTTTTTTGTCCAAATTTTTTTTGCATATTTAGTAATGGTCAATTCAATGTCAGAAAACGGCATGAAAACTCATGAATCTTGATTTGTTGATTAAAAATCACAGAATGGATTTCTTTGAGATCTGCCGCTTATAAGTTCTTCATTTTGGCCATCTTTAAGTGTGAAATTTTTTTCAGATTTTTGGAAAGAATATTAGCTGAGAAACCATGCGCGCAAGAATTTTAACCCAAATGTCGACTAAACTCAAAAAAATCAGCTAAAATAGGAAAATGTCACTAGGAAGGAATCCAGTGTAGTCCAAGGAGCAAAAAAGTGAGGGGAATTCATTGGTAAGGTCCAGATTATACTGAGAGCAACCCTTTAGACAGTATTGAACGTTAAAGATGCATGATAAAAGGCCAAATCTCACTTTACCCCCCCCCCCCCCTTAAGGCACAAACTTTTTGAGCAAAATATACGAGTTGCAACATGCAGTTTCAGGAACAAATTGTATTGCTCTTTGGATATGAACCCTTTCAAAACAAGAACACCAATGTATAGTAAAAATTGCCTACATTCAGTGGCCTTCCAAATTGCAGAATCAGTAAAGGAACGACACATTCGACTGAATTCTGAGGGGCAGAAAATCCTCAATTTTTCAAGGGCTTTATTTATTGCGTTTACTACATTTTGAGAAAGCTTTCCTTTTCTTTTCTTCTTCTTCTTAACCATATTGCCACTAACAATTTCAAACCGAGGTTGTCCATCAGCAACAACATATCCGTCTTTTAAAACATCAATATACCGTTTCAGAGCCCCAATTAGAATTAGATGTAAATAATCTAAAGGGAAAGCAGCTATTGAGTCAATAGGTAAATTAAGTAGAGGTGACTTTCCTTTATGGTGTTCTGGCTGAAGCTGTTGACGGAAATTCTGATCTGTTCTTAGCTGTGCGTCAGTGTCTAGAAAAACCAGGCAACCTTCAACTTTTTCACCCTTTACAAAACACTTTCCACAGCCATAAAATCCTGAATGATACTTAGTCATTTTAATCATAGCAGTAGCAGGAGCATCACAGATAAAATTTTTTAGCCTCACTTCAAATGATTTGTCTGGATTGATTGAGATGCCTTGCTCAAGAAGAACTTTCAACTCTTTCACAAACTTATCTAAATAAGGGCCCACAGGTGGATGGCCCCTTCCAAACCATGCTGCTACAAGAATTGGTTTGCTTCTTGGAAGCTCTTCTATCCGTATTAAAATCGGCCACAACTGATCTTTAGTGCACTTAAAGGGGCTATCGCCATCAATTGACACACTAATTGTCAAACATGAAAAGTTTATCGCAGTCAGTCGAGGAGTCAAAAACTTGACAATACGTTCCTCTACCCCAAGACACATAAATTCTCCACCACCCATTTCTTCTATCGGGCAGTTGTCTCTTGTTGTGCCTAATAAAGTTCTTGGATCCATTGGCAAAAATGGGTGGTAAGGTTTAAAAATTTTAAGAATCCCTTTTATGACACTATAGCTTACATTCATCTCAATAAAAAAGTCTTTTAATTCGTTGTTGAGGGCAACGCCTTTTGCGTGAGGACTTTCAGGGCAAGGGCTGTCCTGCTCTTCGACATGAACTTGAATACTATGGGGATCCACTGACACATCGTCATTTTCAAAACTTTCAATAACTCTGCTGAGTTCATAGTGGTCACTTTGTGATTCAACTTCTGACTCACACTCACTTCCACTCAAGCTACTCTGAGAATGCCCACCTTCCACATCTACATCACTGCGCAATTCAATCAATTCTAAATCCCGTTCTGTCACTTGTTTAATTTTCCTATACCAGGTCCTCCCACGGCTAAACACATAATGTCCTTTAACTTTAGGCATGTTGACACTCACATGTGATGAGACTGATCTTTCCTCTTTCTAACTTGTCCGACCATGACTGTCAATCAATAACTGACCTTGAGCAACAAGCCACTGAAACCTGTAATGAAAATAAGAAATATAATAATGAATATTTAGAAAACTTTAAACATAAGATCACAATACGTTTACTGACCTGGCTTATAGATGTTGGTCCGGCGACACCTGACCTCAACAACAGCTGAGACAAGACTGACCCAGTCTGATGGGATGCACATTACCAAACACGAGCAGGGGAATGAAGGGGACAGGGGGACGGTGAGGCGGGAGGCGAGGGCGAGAGGCAGCGAGGCGACGAGACTGGACGAGACCAGCAAGGCGATTCCGAACACCATTTCGTAGTGCCATCTCTCTTGCACCTTATGGCCGTGCCTCATGAGTGCGACAAGGAGAGAGCGATGAAGCTAGCGTGCGGAATCACTCGACAAGCCGGCAGGCAGGTGGCTGGCCGGGCTGGCCTGCGCCTGCAGGCGGATTCAGGGTATAGTTCAGTGGTGTCTTCTCTCTCACTCCTTATGGGCCTGCCCCGTGAGTGCGACAAGGAGAGAGCGACGAAGTGGGCGCGCGGAATCACCCGACAAGCCGGCAGGCAGGTGGCTGGCCGGGCTGGCCTGCGCCTGCAGGCGGATTCAGGGTATCGTTCAGTGGTGTCTTCTCTCTCACTCCTTATGGGCCTGCCCCGTCAGTGCGACAAGGAGAGAGCGACGAAGTGGGCGCGCGGAATCGCCCTGCTGGCAGCCAGCCGTCTAGCTAGACCGCCCCCCCCCTCCCCCCAGCCCCGCATCTCTAGACCTTATAGTGCAAGCGGTTCACCACAACTTCGAAAGGAATACCGCAAATCATATAAAAAGCGTGATTTTTGGTTTGAGAGTTGTTAAGACCCTAATCTTTGATTTGACCCGTAGCACACTCGTTTAGGACCCATAGGAGCCAAAATTTTAACGCATTTTGTCAAAAATGATCAAAAAGTGTTAAAAATATTCGGAGTATTTTAGAATCATCGTTTGAAGTGCGTTCTTTGTAGAATTCCGGAAGTTTTCGATGCGAGAAAGCGATTGGAGTTGACGCCGAGATCGTATGATCAAGCACTTAGGCCCTTACTGCCGCCATTTTGGAAAAAAAGGGCGTAACTGCCTCGTGCAGAACTACTGTCCTAATATGCCGTCAGGGGTGTCAATTCCACACTTTTTGGTATCGCTGATGTTGATTTTGAGGTCAAAACAGATGTATGTGCAACCTAAAATTAAAATGACACCTGTTCAACATGGTAAATAAATGTTCGAAATGACAAAAAATGTTAATTCGCATAATAGTTGAACCTGAACATGTTTCCGGCCTAATTTGCGATGACCAAAAAAAAAGATGCACACGCTAGGTGTTACCGGCCTCGATTTTGAGACATAATCACATGCCGTCGTCCTATAAAATTAGGGCGTAGTTATCACATGACATGAGTTTTACTTATAAATACAGTGTGTGGTGCGCCATGTGCGCCGGCCAGCCGCCTATCAAGCCGGACAAATTTGGGGTAGGTCTCTTCAAGCAGACTGGACAGATGTCCCATCTCCATCTCAGGATAAAATTCCCGTGGTCATTCCCATAGAAAGAGATTTTCCTTTGGGCAGCCATGGGGATGCCCATAGGGCCACGTTACCGTGTAATTATATGGAACATGGGAACCCATGTAAATCCATAGCGAGGGGGCGACCACTCCCCTTCAATGTGTACACATGATTCCCGGAATGATTGATTCCCAATGATTCCCATCTATGTCTTTTCATTTCTAACTGTTTCTAGCGACATAAAACGCAAATTTCGACTAATCATAACTCATTCCAGCTGTTTCCTGCTTTGTTGTAGTGGTTTTCATTTATTTCCCTTAACTTTTATGAAGATGATTCCCAGGATTGTGTACTCATGATTCCCAAATCTGTCGCCCCCTCGATCCATAGGAATGACTGCCCATGGATGGGTATACCATGGGTTGGTTCGCCCATCGCCATGCCTCTGGTTATGTCCATGGGGAGTAATGCCTATAGGGGGGTGGCTATGGGTGCAGTTGCCATCACTGTGGGAAAAATAGTCTTAAATTTACGACAAATTATGAAATTTATAATTACGATATTGATTGGTAAAGTGACGAATTATGATAAGTAAATTTAAAACAAATTTTGTAAATTCTGTTTATGATTTTTTGTTGTAAGAATACATCATTTTCCGTAACGCAACAACAGAAGTAATAAAATTACGAATCGAATAAATAGAAACCATTTACGAGATTTGTTCGTAAGTTATGACATTTTGCAGAAAAGTACGAAATTTATCGTAGAGTTACCTCCGTAAGAATACGACAATTTCAATAAACTTACGAGAAATGTCGTAAACTTTCAGGAAACATCGTAAAGTTACGAGAAATGTCGTAAATTTAAGGGAAATTCCGTAAATGTACGAGAAATTTCGTAAATTTACGAGAAATTTCGTAAGTCCTTAATAGATGAATTTGAGATTTTTGTGTTATAAATTTATGACATGCATTCGTGAAACTATGAGTGCTAACTGTAAAGTCAACGAAGAAAATTATAATCTTACGACTTTCTAATAATAGCCAATTACAACATTTACGTCTTTATCAATTACAAACGTGACTCGTAAAAGTACAACAACTGTCATGGAAATTTTTTCCATCACCGCTACGACTATTTTTCACAGTGTATAGTCATGTAAATGTTATAATCGAAAAAAAAAAAAATTAATGTGGAGGAGTATAGCGATACGGCAAAACATTGTTAAGGTTGTCAAAATCGAGGTGAAAAGCTAAATCCGCTGTCCATTTTAACGTAGCTAAAGCCGTTGACAAGATACCAGAAAAAAATGCTTGCATTTCAAAAAGATTGAAATGGCAATACTAAGTTTTGCCCTAGATGCTGCATACCAAATATTACATCAATATCTTGATCAATATTCATAAACTACGGATTTGAGAGCGTTCTTAATTCTTCATGGGGAACCATGCTATGGAAAATCCTTCCTATGGACAAATTGCATATGGGCACGGCACGCCCCCTTATGATTCGCAAGAGTTCCGCTATCGCATCCAGGGCTGCCCGTATAAGCCTCTTCTGGTTACGGACTGTCCCTTTTCACGACCGGACTGTCCTTTTTCACGACCGGACTATTCCACCAGGAGTCCGTCTCCGGGTTCGGGTAGTGCGCGATAGCATCCTTGGGTCACGGGTCTAGTCCGGCACTAACCCGTCAGTCCGTTTGGAGTCCCGTGCCGTGGACTCGCTTCGGGTTTGGCTGCGACGGGCTAATGTCGGATGTTCCGCTTGTTTCTGTGATTTATAATTATTACACTTTTAACGCAGTGGCCATTTTTAATACCAAAATTTTGGCGTTCTTTGGGAAACGCCATTTTTTGGCGAAATTCCAAAGACATATTTGTGATGAAATTTCAGAATTATCATGAAACGTCATCACTTCACCGAAATATCATTACACTTATGAAATTTAAGGACACTTTCATGAAATTTCACAACATGTAAAGAAATTTCATTGTAATGAAGTGAAATTTAACAACAATAAGGTGAAATTTTAGTAGCACCATGAAAATTCAAAACTTGGCAATAAATTTCAACACGTAAGATGCATGGCATGCATGTTATGTGGTAATTACGCCATAATTTTATAGGATGACGGCATGTAATTATAGCTCAAAATCGAGGCCGGGAAAAACCTAGCCTGCGGATCATTTTTTTTTCTCATCGCAAATTAGGCCGGAAACATGTTCAGGTTCAACTATTATGCGAATTAACATTTTTTGTCATTTCGAACATTTATTTACCATGTTGAACAGGTGTCATTTTAATATTAGGTTGCACATACATCTGTTTTGACCTCAAAATCAACATCAGCGATACCAAAAAGTGTGGAAATGACACCCCTGACGGCATATTAGGACAGTAGTTCTGCACGAGGCAGTTACGCCCTTTTTTCCAAAATGGCGGCAGTAAGGGCCCAAGTGCTTGATCGTACGATCTCGGCGTCAACTCCAATCGCTTTCTCGCATCGGAAACTACCGGAATTCTACGAAGAACGCACTTCAAACGATGATTCTAAAATACTCCGAATTTTTTTAACACTTTTTGAACATTTTTGACAAAATGCGTTAAAATTTTGGTTCCTATGGGTCCTAAACGAGTGTGCTACGGGTCAAATCAAAGATTAGGGTCTTAACAACTCTCAAACCAAAAATCACGCTTTTTATATGATTTGCGGTTTTGTTTTGCTTACCGCTTGCACTATTATTGTCATGGTACTTGTTCAAGAGAACACGGACGAGGCAGGCGTGCGGGGCGGGTGGGCAAGTACCCCCCACCCACGGACCTAAGCCCAGCCGCCCCCCACCCACCCCCGCACCTCCAGACCTTGTCATGGTACTTGTTCAAGGGGACACGGACGTGGGCAGGCGTGCGGGGTGGGCGGGGCGGGTGGGCAAGTACTCCTACCCACGGACCTAGCCCAGCCCCCCCCCCCTCTCTAGATCTTGTCATGCTGCTTGTTCTGTAGACGAGCACGCGGGCATAGGAACTCACCCCTGCCAGTTAGACTGTACCGGCCTCCAGAACGTGTGGGCGGGTTGCGGGGCGGGCAGGCTTGACAATTATTATTTATCAAGGAATTTACATCGCCTTGTCATCGAAGTTGTGGCACCCTAGCGACGTCACATGACACACATCTCAGCGATGTTTTTAGGGGGACTAGTGAATTCATCGATTTCCTCACGTCAGGAAGATGATTCGTGCCTCTCGCCGGGGCGGGAACCCTGTAAGACTATCGCGGCGTTGAGCTGAACCGACAGACTGGCGACGTCGTGAGCAGGATTTCCATATAATCCCGGACAGTTATCCAGAAAAACATGAAAACCAATTGGCGTAGCGATGATATCGCCCGGCCATGCGTCCTGAGATAGGGCCTTGATTATATCGCCATTTCATCGTGGCTTTAATTTCTTGTTAATCTGTCGTCTCTGTCAAAGTGCGGAGAAAAAATATCAGTTTACACTGATGAATCATCTCCTAAATGTCAACGCCAATTTTTCCGAGCGAGATGATTCTTTATACTTTTACCGAAAATACGATCAGTGGACAATTATCGCCTCGCCTACAAAGCAGCGATATCGGTATCCTCACCGTTTTGTGTTGTTGAGGTGTGGATAGTGCCACGTCAGCTGGTGGTCATCACTCCGTAGTTTACTATTTTGGTCACAGACTTGCACTCTGTAATTGTTAGATGACCATTTCAACATAAACGGGCGATATCCACTTTGCATCGATGGGGCTACATATTTCTACCGATATCGATGTGAAATGTCCAATCACCAAGTTACGGTTAAATATCTTAAAATATTGAGTAGTTGGCGGAGAGGTTTCGCGCCAGCGACATCCCAGTGCGTACATCTCAGCGATAGTGTAAGAGCGATAAGTGAATTCGTCGCATTCCCTCATGTCGCTAAGATAAATCGTGCTTCTCGGCAGGGCGAAAACCCTGTAAGACTATCGCGGCGTTGAACCGAAACGACAGCCAAGCGACATCGTGAGCAGGGTGTCTACACAATTTCGGATAGTTATCCACCAAAATATGAACTTGAGTAAACATCAGAAAGAAATCGCCTCACTATTCATACGGCGCCAGGGCTTGAATTGTATCGCCATACTTTAGCGGCACCGAATACCAGGCGAGTCATCATCGCCGGATATCGCCGTGTTACCTGGGTAAAGCAGAAAATTACTTTCAGAAATTTTAAAAGAATATGTGTTGAGTCCTTATTAGTGGATGTGGGACAAGCACCATGGAGTCAAGTTTATAAAGAGAGTAGTATTGATAACAAGGTGAATGAATTTAATATGATTCTAGAGGGGCTCATGGATCGACATGCACCTGAACAAAATAAAATAATGAAAGAGAACTATGCACCATGAATGAGTTATGATATAAGAAGGCTGCTAAAAGAGAGGGATAAGCTGAGGCGAAAATATAATAGCACCAAGTGTCCTGTTGACTTTGAGAAATTTAGAACTGTAAGAAATAAAGTTAAACAAACTATTAGGAATGCAAAGACCAAATATCATTATGATAAGTTTTCAGAGGGTAAGGACTCCAGGTCATTGTGGAATGCAATACGTTCTTTAAATATTGGTAAAACGACTTCTCCCATATCAGACTTCACAGTAAATGTTAATAAATTAAATGAACACTATGCCTCTGTGTCAACAGTTAGAAGTGAGGCTATTATTAATGAAACTATCTTGAACTATGAGAGGAAAGGGAAGCCTGCCAACGTTGAGAAGTTTTATTTCAAGTATGTATTACCACAGGATATAATAAAAGCTATACTTTCTGTAAAATCTAATGCCATAGGAACTGATGGTGTGTCAATCAAGTTTGTTGTGCTGTGTCTACCTGCTTTGTTACCAGTTCTAGATCATTTATTTAATTTTAGTCTGCATCATAGCATTTTTCCTTCAAAGTGGAAGGATGCAAATATTACTCCTATTCCAAAACTGAAAAAACTCTGTACAGTGTAAAGATTACAGACCAGTGAGTATCTTGAGTGCAATGGGAAAGGTTTTAGAAAAGTTGGTACACAAACAAGTCACAGATTATCTCGAAGAAAAGGGTCTGTATGCTGATAACCAATCAGGCTTTAGAAAAGGTTTTAGTACGACCACTGCTTTATTAAAAGTTACAGATGATATACGTGCAGCTATTGACAAAAGATTACTATCTCTGCTGGTTTTGTTGGACCTGAGTAAAGCGTTTGATTGTGTGCATCATGAATTAATGTGCACTAAGCTAAAATTTATTGGATTTTCTGACTCCGCTGTCTCATGGTTTAAATCATATTTGAGCTCCCGTCGCCATAGAGTGTTTCTTTCAGCAGATAAAATGTCAAGCTGGAGGGACATAATTACAGGTGTACCCCAAGGCAGTGTTTTGGGTCCTCTGTTGTTTTTAATATATTTATATGATTTGCCTGATGTATTGCAACACTGTTCCTATGTCATGTATGCTGATGACATTCAACTTTACATCCATTCAACCCAGAAAGATTTTAATTCTTGTATTAGTAATTTAACATATGATGTTATATCTGTTATTAATTTTTGTGAACAGCATAATCTAGTTTTAAACATTGCTAAAACCCAGGCTATTACTATAGGCTCACAAAAACTTACAGGTATGTTAAATGAGACAAGCTTGCCTGAATTGAATATTAATGGATGTGTAGTGCCGTATAGCTCCTGTGTCAATAATCTAGGTGTACTTTTTGATAGATCTTTAAGCTGGACTGAGCATTGCACAATGTTGGTTAAAAAAGTGTTTGGTATTCTATCCCAGTTGCAGCGTTCCTTTTCTTTTATTCCTCCTAACATTAGGAAGTCTATTGTTAATGCTCTGGTCATGCCACATTTTGATTATCCGTCAGTGCTTTTTACTGATATTAGTGATGTTAATGAGCTTAAGTTGCAAAGATTACAGAATGCTTGTGTCAGGTTTGTAACTGGTGTGTCCACTTGTGAACACATCAGCCCATCTTACATTCAGCTAGATTTATTGAAACTGAGGGAGAGGAGGATTCTGGCGGTTGCACTTATGACCTTTAGCATTATTAATAGTAAAAAACCCGATTATCTGTACAAAAAGTACACTTCAACATCATCTGTGAATGTATGTACTACCAGGTCAAGCAAATGTAAATTACAAATACCTAACCATCGCACTGAAAAGTTCCACAGATCCTTTCTTGTTCAATCAAGTAAAATATCGAATGAACTTCAGCTATATCAACATGTTGGGAAGTCTATCCATTCTGTTAAGTGTGTTGTTTTGAACTATTTAAGAACCTCACAGAACCTCTAGGTATTCTTGTTCAATCTATTGGTATTTTAGTTTTACTATTATTTTGAATTGATAGAGAGCGGGCTTACATGCCACTGGAGCTTTTTAGCTCTATGTAATCCCCACAATAAATAAATCAAATCAAAAATCTCTCTCTCTCCATTTTTCCACAACACTTGTTGTTTTTCACACTTTTTCTGATCATGACATGCACAACCCCTTATCGTGACTATGACCCCAGCCAGAAATGAGTTATCGAAACGACATCGATTCTACCGCGGTACCATCGACAGTTCATCGAAGTGGAAATGGCCATCGATTTCTGTTGCTTTTCGAACAGCGTCACTAACTTGAAAATAGCGTTATCCCCGTATAGTTATGCATATTTAAATCTTTTCCCTGGTCACAATGACACTTTGTCATTTCAATTACACTCGGATTCTTTTATATCGATTAGACGTCGATACTCCATCGAAACGTGTGTTTCACATTATTTCTGCTTTTTAGTCTCTCCCGAGGTCTCTCCATGCAAATAAGGATGTAATCCTGTCATTTGTTGCTCTCATCGTGACCCTCTTGTGAAGTGTGAGAGTAGTTTTACCTTCCCTCCGATCTTGGGATATTGGTCGACAAATGTGTTTGTGTTACCGCTGCGCACACAGCAGGAACTCCAGCGGGGTTTCGACTAACTGGCGGAGGCAAATACACATGTATATATATTTACATGTCTGTGCGAAGTATTTTCATTCTAGTGATAAAAAAGTTCAAGTTTCGGATAATAACACTTCAATAATGTAATCGAGGTAAGTTCACATCTCAGATATGTTTTCTTTGTACATATTTTAGTATTTTTAGTTGGCTATCCTGCCTAAGACGGAATCACAACACCATCCGCCGCCTCCGCCATTCACAACATCCGGTAGGTTCGACGATGTGAAAGAGGCAGGGATATTTATTAGTTACTTAGGTGAATAATCAAGGAACATCCATCAAAATATATAAAAGTTTCGTCTTAAATCGTACAGGTAACTGAGTGGTGCCTGCTTCATTATGAGTATTGGGAAAGCTCCTCTCATTTCATTCTAAAACTATTTGAATCGTTCATGCTTGTCGGTAACCTCACTCGCTGGCTTTATTTTACTGTTTAGTATTCATTTTGCTTTGTTTTACAATGAAATCACTGGGGTTTTCGTAAAGTAGTTTGAGATTCGTATTTTTTAATGTTACTTTAACCTTTGTTGCTTGGTTCAGTGTCTGGTAGAAGGTCCATTCAATACAGAACGAGATGACTAAACCTCACTTCCAGTTTCTATTTTCAAATAATTTCTTGAAAATGGTTTTTGTAATGTTTCAGTTTTATCTCTTAACACTTTAACTATAAGTATTTCGTGTTTTGTTCTTATACTTTATTTTCTCCTATTTTGAATGTTAAAGGTTGCTGTACTCTTAAGTTAAATTGACCATGGCATCCGAGCAGTCTGCAGTCCCCACTAAACCATCAAGTATTTTGCTAATGCTTATGACTATTGATTTAGGATGGATGAATCTCTGAAGCGAAGTCTTCGACGGAGAGCTGTGAAGACAACATTGAAACGCGTTAGGTTGGACCACTTAAGTGTCCTTGTGGATGGCCAACACAATGCAGCTGCATTCGAACCTGAATTCGATTGTGTTGTGCATTCTGATCATGAAGATCATGATCACGGTGGTACTGTCAGTTTTGAAGACGTCTTTTCTGGTGGCGAAGACATTGATAATGGTGTTGGTATCAATAATTCTAATGAACATGTTCATCCTGCTGGTGATGTTGATGATCGTGGTTGTGATGTCAATGCTGCTGAAAGAGTTGATTTAAGTGGCTCAGAAGATACTGCTGGTGCCGGAGAAGATGCTGAAGAGCAAGATGGAGAGTTGGTTCAGAGTGAGGCATCGCTTTCAAACTCAGATTCTCATGACGTCAGTGAGTACGAACATGAACTCCCCCATTTCAACAGTGATCGAGAAAAGGAACAACATGTGATTGATTCTATACGAGATTGGGCTCAAAAGCCAGGCCTGCTCTCCTTGACTAAATTAGATGATCTGCTTCACCTGCTTAGCGTGGTGTTTCCTAATATGCAACTCACTTATACAACTCTATTTCAATGTGATTACCAATTTGACATTTGTGAGTTTGTGTCAGGTGGAACATTTTGGTATAGAGGAATCCGGAATTATTTGAAGCAGCAAAATATGAAAGATTATTTAGAAAAGTTTAAAGAAATTACATTAGATTTTGGCATTGATGGTTTGCTCTTAGATAAGATTAAACTGTGGCCACTTTTAGGATCTTTAGTTGGTTCTGATAATGAACCGTTAATAATTGCTGTCTATAAGGGCCAAAGGGACCCTACTGATGTTAATGAGTTTATGTCCAGGTTCATTACTGAACTCAAAGATTAACATGAAAATGGTTATAGATATGAAGGTAAAGTGATCAAGATAATTATTAGATAGTACATTCTGGATGCAGTTGCCAGACAATTTTTAAAATGTATTAAAAGTCACGGAGGTTATGCTGGATGTGAGAGATGCACTGTTGATGGTGATTACATTGACAACAGAATGACTTTTCTTGATTTGGACGCACCATTACGGACTGATCAATCATTTAGAGATAAAGAGCAACCGCAACATCATAAGGGAATTTCTCCTCTAGAAGAAGTAAACACATCGATGATCTCACAAGTGCTTCTCGATCCAATGCATATGGTTTGGGCTGGTGTGGTCAAGAGACTTCTGGATTTTTGGATCAATGTGATTGGTGCTTGGAAACTTCATCATGAAGTTATTGAACTGATTTCATATGTCTTTGAATTTCTAAGGCCGTATTGTCCAACAGATTTCAACAGAAAGCCACGATCTCTCAAGTACTTTAAGAGCTTTAAATGTACTGAGTTAAGGAGGATCTTACTGTATGATGGAATTTTAGTTTTCAAATATTTAGTTGATGAAAATGTCTACAAACATTTTCTTCTTCTGCACAGTGGCATAAACATTTTGTGCAGTAAATCCATGTTTGATGTTAAAAATGATGATGCTCTGCAGTACCTTAGACTTTTTGTTTCTCATTCAGCCCGTATTTTTGGTTCAAAGTTTGTAGTGTTCAATGTGCATAGTCTTATTCACTTGCCATCAGAATGTATGAGGGTGGATATGCCCTTATATGAGTTTAGTGCTTTTAAGTATGAAAACAAATTAAAATCCATCAAGGAGACTCTAAGATCAGGACTTCACCAGTTGCAGCAGCTTGCTCGCAGGGAGGAAGAGAGAAAGACTGATGTTGTAAAGCTGCCCTCTCGAACTTCCCATGTTTATCTTTCCCTCGGGAATCTCCATGTTTGTGGAAAGTCTGTTGATGAACATTTTAGGAAGTTGCGGGCAGGAAAGTTGACTTTAAAAGTTGGCAAAAGTGACAGCTGTTTCAGAAGCAGAGGTGGTGAAATTGCTGTTGTACAAGATATTGTTAAGAGAAAGAGAAAAGTTTATCTGATATGTCAGTGCTTCCACACCTTAGAAGATTTTTATCAATATCCTATTCCCTCCTCACGTTTGGGAATTTATAAGGTTTCTATCTTGGTTGGAGAAAGGTTGATCTCTCGACTGTCTAGTGTACAGAGCAAGTGCTACCTGATGGTCAAGACCATTTTTTATGTGTCCCTGTGCTACATACTTCCTAGACCTCTCTGGACTTTGTAAAATTTTTCATAGACTTATCAAGATACTATATTTTATCTTGCAGTTTGCGGTTCTCATATTTTTTCCTACCGAAAAGATCCCAGGGAATACATGGAGGTTTCGTTGTCTGCTTGGCTCTGTGGTGACATTGATGATGAGATGAAAGGTCAGACGTTCTGGCCTAAGGATGATAGGAATGTTATGAAATTAATTCAAATGGAGGCATCTCATGACCCTGAGAACTGGAATACTGCTAATATTCAAGTTATGAGATTCTATGGTAGGTCCGCCACTTTCTAGATTTGTTACCGTATTTGAGGTCATGTATAGTTCTCAGTTATCTTTATTGTTTGTTTTATGTTCTAGATACATTTGCTGTTGCTAGGGCTGCTGTGCCCAAATTCATTGATGACTCCCAATATGAAACGGACAGCCAGATTGTCAAAACAAGGATCAGGAAAAGAACTCAGCGTTTCATAAGCAGCAGCGAGGATGAAGATATTCCTATCAGGAAAGTCGCCAAAACTGCTATTCCCCCTCCTCCAGCGGTACAAACTGGAGACACTTTCTCAGCTAAGCAGCATAGAAATAACACTCGTAAAGGACAGGGTCTTTCAAAGGATGAGCAAAAAAGGAAGGATCGAGAAGAGTTACTGGCAAAATTGAAAGCTGCACGCTTAGATCATGCTGCTAAAACCACTCTGGCTCCTTTGAAGTCTCCTTCCCGGTCTGTGGTGTCTCCTGTGAAGTCTGCGGTGTCTCCTCTGAAGTCTGCTGTGTCTCCTTTGAAGTGTGTGGTGTCTCCTACCAAGTGTGTGAAGTCTCCTACCAAGTGTGTACAGTCACTTGCAAAGTCTGCTGTTTCCCTCACCAATTCCCCAAAGTTGGGAAATTCTCCAGGCACGCCCACCAGGTCACCATGGAAAGTTGTTTCACTTACAGATCTATCTCCTAAAGTAAGTACTTCATTAGTCAAGGATTGAATTAAAATGTTGCAAAGCAAATGGTCTTTTACCAATTGAAATCCCTTATACTTTCTGGAGGAGAAAGATGTTGAAGGTGAACTTAGTGGCGATTCTACTAGAACTGAGATACTGGATGACAACAACAATGACCTCGAGTGTTATGTAAGTACATTGTAATGTAAATTTTACTTTCTGTAGTACTCAGCTTGCTAACAAATTTGTTTTTTGGCACAGGCATTAAGTCTAGATGGCAGTCCCAACTCCTCTTCAAAGCGGGTAACTGATCAATGTTATTTTCATAATTTACTTGTCATTAACTTATTTCTAAAATTATTTGTTCGTTTGCAGCCTGCTTCAAATATTGCACCCGAAAGTTATCCCTTCAATGTCAATACATGGAAAGATTTACCCAGTAAGACTTCATTTTTCTGATCACCAAAAAGTGCTGCATCTGTCTCGGCAAGTGTTCGTGATAGATTGTCTTCCCGACTTGAACCCCCTGGAGCTGCTAAATCCAAGCCTAGTGCATTTGATAAATCTAATTCTATCCGGCAACAACTCTTCCTAGATGAAAACAAAAGATTTGGTCTCTTGTTTTTCTTTTTCTGTAATTTCCAAAGTCTCCTAGCAATGATTTGCTGCCTTACTAATCTTTCTTGTTAAAAATCTAATCTAAAACAAGGCAATTATACATTATGGAACATGTATTTTAGAAATCAAGTCCCCTGCTACTCATATAACTAGTGATTTAATTTGCGCTTTCATAAGAGATTGCCTCATGCAATTAATATCAGCATTAGTAATGTTCTATGAATTTTGAACTTGGCTCAGTAGTTTTTTATTAGCTCTTTCGAAAGCATTTCCTTCCCCGAACTACTTCGCTGTATTTTTTGCGATTGTCAACTTGAAAGACTAAAATGTTGATTGAATCGTTCAGAGTCAGAGTCCTCCTTGGAGCACCTTATATAAGCATTATGTGACCTTTGATTTTTCTTCCTAGAAACCAGCCAGGCAACAGCCAAGTCTACGGACAAATCTGATCCCAGCAAATTACCATTTTCCCCTATTTCTACTGGAAGTGAACGCTTAGGTTTGTGAATATTTAAGATTTTTTTCTACTTAGTATAGCTGCTATCTTTCACAACTTTTTTTTGTGTGTGTGTGCGCGCTCAGGTAAAAGATTTGGAGTTCTGGAGGTTAGAATGAACCGGCTTGAGGTTCTCTCAAGGGAATCAGCAGCTAAACTCGATATTGTCCTCATGACACTTGGGAGAATGAAAAGGCAGATTCTTCCTGGTGAGCACAAAATCTCCCTCCCTCAGTCTATGCCAAAGCTGCCCCTGGAAACCAGAGAGCAGCTGAACAAATTTGAAACTTTTTTGGGTGAGAGCGACCTGAACCTTACAGCAGCTGTAAGTTTTACAATTTCTTTTACCATGTTATGATTATATGAAGCTTTTTTATTACAAACTTCTGTAATTCAGATCCTTTTTCTTTTTTCAGTGTGATTATTTTTCAAGCTATGTAAAAACATGTGTACTAGATGCAGAGCAAAGTAGTGCCATGGCTATTCTTCCGAAAATGCTCTACAACAATCTGGCAGAGCTCATGAATTTAGAGGGGGGCAATGGAAAGATAGGTTTCAGGCACCTTAACCTGTATAAGGTGTTCCAAGGTAAAATAGTTTGTTCTTTTGAAAATATTCATGCTGTATTTGCAATTGTTGAAGTCTAAATTTCATATTTCACTTTTAGGAACTCTTCAAACAGCCTTCCCCAAAAGTGACTTTACTGTGGCAGACAATGCATTGTACAGGTGGTTAAAGGATGCCAGCAAGAGAAAGAAGGTACCTGCAAAGGAAAGTCCTGCAGGTCCCTCTGCAAAATCCAAGAAGCCTGCACCAAAGAAGGGTAGTGAGCAGTGAGTTATAGTAAAGTGTTTTTTCATGATCAACACATAGGTGTTATTCTTTGCATTCAAACTTAGGTTACGATTTTGTTACCAATGACTCTTTGTAAAGTTTCTGTACGTGTCTAGTTCTTAATTATTGGACTGTGATTTCTAGTTCAGTTAATTTAACGAAAAGTTTCTTTAAGTGCTAAGTTCTCATAAGTATGCGACTGTGATTTCTAGTTAACTTAATTTAACCAAAGGTCACTTGGATGGAATGTTCTTGAAATTCTAATTTGGTACGTTTCTTGCAGTCTGATGAACAGGGTCTTGATGGTCTACGAGAAAGGGCATCTGCTTCCGCATTTTCACTGCCCTTAATGTAGATGACATCAAACTTGTAAGGAGCTAAACGACTGAGCCACCTCGCTATGAGTCCAGTTGGTTGTTTAAAATTTCTCAACCACTGTAGAGCAAAATGGTCTGTCTTAACAATGAAGGGAGCTCCAGCAAGATAGTGATGGAAATTTTCTAGTGATTCTACCAAAGCCAAAAATTCACGGTGAGTAACACAATAATTTCTTTGAGCTGCATTTAGACTCTTAGACCAGTATGCCAAAACAACTTCTTTACCATCTTGTTCTTGTTTAAGAACAGATCCAATCCCTGTAAGACTGGCATCACAGTAAAGAATGAACTTGCCTTTTGAAATGTCTGGTGAGCCAAGGAAAGGTGCTGAGGTCAAAAGTTTCTTGAGTTCATTAAAACTCTTCACACATGACTCATCCCAAACAAAAGGTTTGTCCTTATGAAGTAAAGTATACAAAGAAGAGGCAATTGTAGCCATGTGTGGAATGAACTCAGAATAATAACCAATCATTCCTAACCAAGTTCGGACTTCTTTGGCATCTTTAGGAGTCGGCCAGCTGGTAATTTTGTCAACCTTCTTGGATGTTGTTCCAATGCCAGAGTGAGACAAGGCATGGCCCAAATACTCAACAGAGTCCTGGAAGATGAAGCACTTCTTTGCTTTTAAGAAAAAACCTGAAGCTCGAATGCGATTAAAGAGAGCTTCCAGACGCTGCAACATCTCTTCAAAAGTATCACCAGCAATACAAATGTCATCCAGGTAAACACAGCTGTTAGGTCCGACATCATTGTCAGGATTTGGATTTGTGCCTTTTCTCATTATCCTGTCAGTGACTTGTTGAAATATTCCAGGTGCAGCAGATAAACCAAAACTTAATCTAGTCCATTCTAGATGTCGAGCAGGAAGACCCAAATCTTCAGGAAGAATAACTGCTGTTTTTGGAATGTCACTTTCATGGATTAAAAGGTTATGGTAACCGTGAGCCAAATCAAAGGTATGGTAGATCTTGTGTCCAGCTACTTTCTGAATTAACTCTGCGGTGAGAGGTATTGGAATGGCAGGTACTTTGGTGATGTGGTTCAGAGCTCGATAATCTATACATACTCTCACTTCCCCTGTCTTTTTAGGGACACAAAGAATAGGTAAAGCCCATTGAGATTGGCTGGTTCGTACAGCTCCCCATTCCAGATACTTCAGAAAAGTTTCATAGACAGCTTGACGGTAATGAAGGGGAATGGGTCTAGCTTGCATCTTAATAGGTGGATGGTCCCCGGTGTCGATTGTGAACTTGACCCAAGGACAACAACCAAACGTTGTGTTATCCTTTGCAAACACATCATGGTGCTTCCTTAAAAGATCTTCTACCCTTTTGGACTCTTCTGAATTTAGATTTTTGCACCTTTTAACAAGATCTTGAAGATCAGCTGGCAATGGATTTTCTGAAAGGAGTGGAGACGAATCAGGAATTTTGTAGTCAACTTCAATGTTGAAAACACATCTGTTGAGATCAGGATTTTCTGTAGAATTTTGAACTGTTGATCTGTGGACTCTTGCTGGGCCTTCTTGAGGTAATTCATACTCTTTAATTTCATTGATAGGTTGATTGAACATTGGATCAAGGAGATAGATTTCTGCAACAACTGTGGATTTTGAAATTTTTACATGATGATCACTTGCGTTAAATATGTGCAGTTCCAGGGGAGCGGACATGCAGGGAATCACTCCAGTCATCACCATGACATCAGTATCAAGGGATGCGATGTGGGTTGTCACTGGACGGGATACCAATCCAAGTTTGAGAGCTTTCTCTTCGTCTGGCGGCAATAGCTGTAAGTGATTTGTAGCATTATTTATGGAATTTTTGTTTTTATTATTTTTGTTAGTGTGCACACTCGATTCCATTTGGGTAATTTTACCTTTTTGTGCTAAATCAGCTTTAAGAATTGTTTGAATTTTGATATCAGCCATTGGAGCCAGAGTCAGATTTCTATGAGCCCGTGCCACATAATACACAAGACCAGCTTGGAACTTGCCAACACTTGGCGAGTGTACCATGGTGCAAGGGACTTCATGAGGCTCATCTAATAGCTCCTGTGGAGACAACCTTCTGATGGTGAGTTTGCGTCTTGCACTTTCAACTGCTACATCAAAATAATCCAAAAAGTCGTTGCCAAGCAGACAATCATCTTCAATATCTCCTTCATATGTAGGAAACTGTAATTTCAGTCCACTAAAGTTGAAATCCATTAATTTTGGCCCGTACAATTTTCCTGTTCCAGGTGTCACTCCCTTTACTCGTAATTTTGAAAGAGGCAAAGATGATCCAAGACGTCCTCTTTTAACAATTGTAATTACAGCTCCGGAATCAACTACTGAATTACAATTTACACTATTAATAGTGCATTTCACCATGGGACTCCCAGGTGTTGGAAAATCTTGTGGTCCAAAGGAAACATTTGCTGCGGTCTTGAACACACTAGACGCAGCTACCTCTAGTTTCCCTGTTTGAAGTTTCCATTTCCATTGCCATTACCGGTGCCATTGCCATTGTTGTTACCATTGTCATTCGTGTTACCAGTGGGTGGAGCTGGTGGTGTCATGCACTGCCTGAGCAAAGCTTGCACATTATTGGCTGCAGGCTGATTTTGCCACGAGAGACCAGCGTGGTACAACTGGGGCGGATACAGTGGAAAACCAGTTCCCTGCTGCTGGTTTCGCTGGTTTTGCGAGCTGAACCAACAATCTTGAGATGAGTGTCCACTTCTGCCACACGTACAAGGCTGGCTGTTGTTGTTGTACCAGCTGTTGATATTCCAGCCAGCTCTACCACCACGACTTCCACGACCACGGAAACCACGGCCGCGACCTCGGCCACGTCCACGATAGTCGCTTCCAGACGGCTGTCCAGTGGAAGTAGACGGAGTGAAACCAGAACTGGAGCCATTGCCATGGCCATTGGAGTTGTTGGAGGTGGACGGAAACACCATCTGAACTTTGGCTGATGATTTCCCCTTTTCTTCCTCCTTATCAACTCTAGCTTGGCGAACACGCTTGGCAGGAGTTTTCCCAGTTAAGGATAAGATGGTGCTGCCTTGAATGGCTGCGTCCATTGCTGCCATGAGACTTGGAAAAGTCTGAAAGGCAAGGGAAGTCCTCGTAGCTTCAGACTTGAGGCCCTGTACGAAAGCTTGAACTTTCAGCTGAGTGAGATCATTGAGAGGCATGGTCGGGTAAGCCAAGGTTGCTTTTGTCTCAACCCGTCTGCCGAAATCCTGCAAACTCTCATCATCTTCTTGTTTCAGAGTTTGGAATTGGTTGAGACGCTCCCAGATCGTCACAGTCTGTCCATACGTCCGTTTAAGGGCTTCATTAAGGATATCAAAGGAAGCATTCTCACGCAGATGAGGCATGCATTAGAGAATTTCCACAGCCTTTCCTGTCAGTGCATTGAGCAGCTCATCTCTCTTGCGCTCATTCGACCAACCATTATTACGAGCCACATTATTGAATTGGACCTCGTAAATGTGATAATCATAGCTTCCATCAAAAGTCTTGAGCTTCATGACTTTATTAGTTTGAGGTCTACTCGTAGTGAGTTGTTCCTCTTCGAAAGTCTCATTTGTGCTAAAGTTGCTCATTTGTTGCAGATTCTCAACTAAAGCACCAAATGTAGACTGAATGGAAGACTGAAGTGTTTGCTGGAGCCTATCCGCAATCATTTGGATGGCTTCTACAGCAATCACACTTCCAGAGCCACTGGGACCTTGATCAGTCTCGTGACCGGGGCCTTGACGCTCAGCCCTGCCTGCATCGGCTGCCGATCCTTGGCCGTCATTGTCTCGCGACCCTTGGTCAACAGACCCTTGGTCGTCGAAACCTTGAACAAGCCCTTGATCATGCTCACCGAGAGGTCTTACATAGCGTCCTTGCCCACCGGAACGAGAAGATCCTTGTCGCCTTCGGTTGCTCATAATGGCTAAATAAAGAACTTACTTCCAATAAAGTTGTTTATTTAGTTGGTTGGTCAGGCGTGAAGAGAGGTCAAAACCGGGGAGAAAGCCGAAATCGTCGCCAAGGGGTGCCAGGGGGGTGCCAGAAGTCAAGTGCCGGAAGTCAAGTCAGGGGAATGCCGTGTCGAAACCCGGGAATCAGGATAATCAGGAACGCTTTCTTTACACCTTCACTTCTTCTCTCCCTTTCCGAATTACCGCTGCCACCACTTTTATGTTGGCGGGAATTGGGAAATGAGGAGGAGGCAAGGAGAGGTTTCCAGAGAGATGTATTCAGGACAACAGTCAGAGATACACTGAACTCTTGGTGTGGATGGATATATCACTAGGATACAATTGTAGTCTAGGGAGCATGCGCGGGGTAGCAAGTAGTATGATGGCATTATTAATACCAACTCCACAACAATATCATTCTGAACCTGAGAAAAAAATATATATATATATATATATATATATATATATATATATATATATATATATATATTTATTTATTTATTTATTTAATTTTTTATATTTATATATTATATTATATATTTAATATATATATATATATATATATATATATATATATATATATATATATATATATTGTTGTATTGTGGGTTCTGTGGGGAGCCAATTTCGGTGTCAGTCGTAGTTCACCTGAGGGAAGACTGGCGACGAGCTCAAAGCTCGCGCCCCTTTTATTGGGTGATTGGCAAAACAACAGGAAGAACAAAGGCGATCGTAAAACAAAACTATTGTTGGGTTCTGGCTGCATGTATAAGAGGATGTCGCTACCAACAGTGATCACTGGTGGCCGTGCTTCGGAGAGCCTTCTGCTTGTTTGGGTGTAACCTGGTTATAGCGACAATACTACATTATTACCTCTTTTTTAGAACCCCTTTCCTTGACAAAAATCCTCGTTTTGTCACTCCCTAACTTTTTCGCCTTTGTCTCCGTTACACATTTCAGTTTTACAATTCAAAATTCAATGATCTAACGTTAACGTTATACAATTCCAATAAATTAATTTGCAAACTTTACTAAAATCCTTAACTAATCCTGTGGACTTCCACCTTGTACAAGCCTACTCTGCAAATCTAACTGTAGAACTACATGTCAGTTTAAACTGCGAAACTCTAGTTCTGCAGTTTTAACTGCGAAACTTTTTAGTTCTGCAGTTTTAACTGCGAAACTCTTCAGTTCTGCAGTTTTAACTGCGAAACTTTTTAGTTCTGCAGTTTTAACTGCGAAACTCTTCAGTTCTGCAGTTTTAACTGCGAAACTTTGTAGTTCTGCAGTTGAAACTGCGAAACTTTTTAGTTCTGCAGTTTCAACTGCAGAACTAAAAAGTTTTTCAGTTTTAACTGCAGAACTAAGCAGTTTTGCGGTATCAACTACTGCCAAGCCACTCTATTTCAATGCCTAGTCTGCCAGGCTATTTACTATATACGTGTCCCATAACAAACAGAGCACTAATAATTCTTGCGTACTGATAATATTTCCTGTCCTTTTTCAGCCACTGTGTGTATCAAATAGATATTTCCACACATATTTTACAAGACTGCTTACCTTTGGACTACGTGTTGTTTGCATTTCTCTACACTAGAAGTTTTGATGCTTGAGGGGTCACAATACTCCACTTGTCTGGTCTTCTCTTCATGTTTCTTATGCCACACAGTTTTATTGGGTGAAAGAAATAAGAACACTTCACAACCACACTCATGTTGAGGGACACATCCAATCACTATTAAAATATTCACATCAGTTGTCCGAGCGCACTTCGTGAAATAAAGTCCAGCTTTCGCGAAGATGCTACAGTTTCACTCATGAAATAACTTGCTGAGAGGCCATGGTGTTAACCTCAACTGCAACGGTGGTCCACTTTTTTCTCCCGATTTTTCTCCTCACTTCAGCATGAACATCCACGATAAATACGGATATTAATTCGCTTGGAGAGGCAGAACACGCCGCGTCATACACCACACTCGTCACTAGCTTCTGGATTTGAATTCATTCGTTCAACTATTCTTCCAACCACAGAAACTTAGCGGCTGGCGGCTTACGGTTTGTTTGTTATCGTCTGCCGTCTGCACTGGGCGCTCTGGGCCGGTTTCGTCGCCTTGTGTTAAGAAGGAGGGGGCGTTTTTTGGGCAACCCACAATGCAATGCGACTTTAATCTGCCTGAGCGTGTTGCGTCTTCCCAGCCACAGATGAACGCACCCTTCCGGTCATTCGCTCACTCACACACATGTCGCCGCCATTGTTATTGCTGTGATCAGCTGCGATCGAATCTAAGATTCTTTTGAGAAGGTGTTTAGGTCTTTTAATTTTTGGTAATATCATGCATAGTTTTAGGATCCAGTTTGGTGAGCGACAGAAGTTTCGTCAGAATGATGGAGAAGTACTGTTTATAGCTTTAACGAATGCTGTGGTGGCTTGTATGAAAAGTGATCCGTTTTTGAAGTCTTCGGCATCAAAGCCATTTTTTCTAAAGTTTCGCCTCGCCGGTTCCCCACTTCATACATTAATCGAACTAGATTACTTCACGGACATTGATGATATCGATCCGGGGTATCCCCTGCAGTTTACTCTCCAGGAGGATTTAAATTTGGTATGTACTCATAGTGACGCTAGGTTAACCCTATTTCTCTGTGACAATTTACAACTTGTTTCGTAAATTTTTTAGTCTTTGACACCATTGCACCCTTCATGCAAGGAATAAACTTGGTCTGCTGAAACAGATCTCTTCTCTACATAACTGAACTTCAATAGGTTTTTTTGGTTTGAAAGCAATATAACAATCTTGGCCTTCCCTGGTGTTGTCTTTGGATTGTGTGCTAAATTTGCATTGTGCATTCCTTAAACTTCTTAACTTCTTTATTTTGTGTAATGAATACTTCTTGGAGTTTAAAATTTAGCTGTCAATTATTTTTTCACTTATTTTTGGACCTATTTTGTTGTAATTTTTGATTAACCAAAAATTTAAGTCCTTCAACATTTGACTGCCAAGCATACATTATACTCAAATAGACACCTTTTGTAATTCTTCAATTCTGCTTTTCTTTCCTGCCAGGCTGTTAGAATACCTGATGGTGAGAACCAAGAAAGAGCGTTACTCCAGGCCCAGCAGTCACAGCAAGCCGAGCAGTCGATGGTCAACGATGATGATGAAACCAGTTACCTTCAGGATCTTGGTTCGTAATTAATGCGTTTTCATTTATTTAACTTACTAAAGCTACTTTCCTAAATTATTAAATTGAGAAACATCAATTAGTGTGCTCCTTCACCTTTAAAAAAACTGTATTGGGTCTTGAGATGTTCAAAGGAAATGTATATTGAAATCTTTTTAAATAACAAGCAGAGCATTTTTCTGGTTATAGTTATAACACAAGTGCATAAATATGTTCACAAGGAAAAATAATTTTTTGTTTCATGAGTGCATGCGTGAGTTTATAACACATGAACTTGCCCTCAAGCGAATTTTGTGTTGTGTTCAGGAACACTTTTTTGCATTGTGCTATATCCTAAATTTTTATTTTCAGGAATAGATTTTACTCAAACTACTCAACCAGGCTCTGCTCTCTCTGCAAATCCTACCAGCTCAAATGGCAGACAAACTGTTTATGCTAGTTCCAAGAGGCAAAAGGTCCAAAATAAGGAAAATACCAGCCCTCAACAGCAACCAAACACCAGCAGGTAAGATGCCTTATATATCTATCTATATTATTTTTCATGTGCAGACTGGCAATTCAAAAAAATGAAATGTAATTGTAACACAGTTCTATTAATTTTTTGTCAAGCAGAAGTAGAGATCCTGATTCCGTTGCCAATGAAGTGTTCGGTTCATATGAAGAGCAATGTCTCCTTCAAAGGAAACGTAATTTGCAGTTTCCCAGAGACAATAATATAATTGCTCCAAGTAAGTAAAACCATATGAATACTTTAATATTCCAACAATATTCCAATTTGGTTCTGCAGTCCCTTCCCCATTTTTTACAATCCAATTTTAGTAATACATTCAAATTTAATGTCAAAACTTACTTGTACTCTCCCTGCTTGTTGGTGTTATGGATGTTGTCAATCGTTTACAACATTTGCTCTCAATGTTATAGGATCAAAGGTGCCCAAAGTCAAGAAGAGAAAAACACCAGCAAACAGTAAGTGAATTGATTTTTATTTTTCTTCTCGTTTACAAATTTTACAATTTTTTGTGTATCTCATTGCAGAGAAAGCAACAAGTGGGCAAATTCGCAAAATGCCTGACAGAAAGGCTAAGAACCGTAATTCTGAAACTGTTTTGAAGAATGTTGAAGAGGAGGAGGAGGAGGATGTTTGTGATGTTGACATGTTGACTGAGGTTCATGTTGAAAGTCAATCAACTCCCACCAATGATGTGCCTCTAACTTCTGCAGAAACAGCTAGCAAACCAGTTGAGGTAGTAAAATTGAAAACCTTAGTGAAACCACACACTGCTTTAAAATTCTTAACTCACTTCCTTTATTTGTCTTACAGAGAAAAGCGGTTCATAGGTGGAGAAGCACTGGGGTATTTATTATCTTGCTCTTTTATTTTTACTGCCCTTGCTCACTAATATGTAGCTCAGCCTCTGACCCTTAATTTTTTTAATCTTTTTTTTATTTTTTATTTTTGGTTGTTTGTTTTGAAACAGAAACCTAATCTTATAGGAGAACGCTTGACAAGATGTATGCCTTTAAGTCCGCTTCCAACCCTTTTTGAAAATGAATTGAAAAGTGGCAAATTTGACATCAGAAAAGTTAGCTCTTTCTTAATTGAGCATTGTAAGAATATAGTAGGCAGAGATCCCCAACGTGGGGAATATGGCATACTAGCTGAGCAGTTTACAAACAAGATGACATGCTTGGGGATTTTAAATGCTCAATCATATCAAGTGAGTTCTCCTTTGTAGGTATGACTTAGCCATGTGACCAGGTCCTCTAATTATTTTCCTTTCATTCTTTTTCTACAGAAAAGAATACAGTTAAGTTTAAGCTCATCAGTAAGAGCAAAAAAACGTTGGGTGGAAGGCCTAAAGCAACTTAGACAAGAAAAGAAAAAGAACAAAGAGGTTCAACTTGAAATTAATCCCAATTTGTGTGCTGCAGAAAAGTTAGTGTACTCACAAGTATTTTTTCACCATTATTTCTATCTATCTTCTATTTTAGTTAAAATTAATTGCTTTTAATAACTTTCTTTTTAGCACTGAAGAAGTAACAGCTGATGCCAGGCTGCGTCGACCAGTGTTGGACAAAAATGCTGTAAAAAGAGCCATTATCTCTTCTGTTGAAAGAATTCATTATTTTAAAACTAACAGCGTCAAGCAGTCTATGGCCACCTACCCCTACTTGCACCACTGTGATTTGGTATGTACCCTAAGGGCGGTCTTAAAATGTATAACTGTCAGTTGTGTCCCTGGCTAAAAAGGAATAGAATTTTCTTGTCATATTTTTTTCACTTTGTTTTCTTTTTTTGTAGATGATTTTTGAGTATGCAACAAGAGTGCCAATCCAAGAGGAGGATTTGGAGTCTAACTTTCACAAGTCTGTGGTCCCTTTGGCTGCAATCCTTGGAAAGGAAGAGACACATAGTGAACTTTTGAAACTTGAAGTATTTCAAGAGATGAATAATTTCTTTGCGGATGATAGTGCTGTGGTCCATCCTCTATTGCAAATTTGGGATGTAAGTTTGCTTCTGTCTATGAACTTTTTGTTTTCCTTTAAGTGATCTAAAATAGTTATAAAATAATTTTTTTTTCACAGACATCAGTAAAAGTAATTAGCCCTCTAAACAACTTGCCTAAAGGGCAGGCTCCAACTATCGTTGTCCTTAAGGCAGCAGGAGAACTTCAGTCTGTTCATCTCACTTTTGATGGAGAAAAGCTGGCTTCTCTCACTAAACCCACTGCATTTCAATGCATTGCGCTGCTGATGTCTGCATATTATGTTTTTGATTGTGAATTTCCCTCAGCCTTTGTTAACTCATTATCTGTGATGGCGGCCATTCTGCATGGCACCATTGACTCTAGTCTTAAAGCTTGTGGAGACAAATGCCGGCGTAGGCTGGAATTGTTGCAGAAACTTTCTGTAGCATTAATGTCTGCAAATTAGAGGTCATTTCCAGTAGGTCTATTTTCTTGATTATCAGCTGATAATCAATTGTGATTGATCAATCTTGTTATGTTTTGTTTCATAGTTTGTTTATTTTTGACAAGACTTGAGAGATTTTTATTCTCTGACTCAAGCAATCAAAAATCTGTGATATCGGCTATGGCTTTGAAAAGGCCACTAATTAAAAATCCTATGAATTTATTTTTTGATTTGTGTATCTCTCTCTTTTTTGTTTTTTGTGGTTTCCACTTAAAGGAAAGTTAAGTTTCACTACTATTTAATATGCCAATAAGTAACCTGTTACCGTTTCCTTTATCTTAATTTTCTTTTCCTTGGTAGCCCAAGGAGAGAGACATAGTTTTATTTGTTTTATTCTATTATCTTGTTGATTATTATTAGGTAGAAATTACAGTTTACTTCTAAGCCATTTTGCCAAGGAGGACTCTATTACTCACTAGTTCATTGATGCTCATTAGAGTACATTCCTAAGATTCCTACTGAAAGCCAAATATGTTTTACTTTGTTTATCGATCAGTAAGATACCCACTACAGATATTTTATGAATTAAGTTTGACTTTATTTTGGTACTCAAGTTTTGTTTTATTGTTCTATTATGTTAAGACAACCTTCCAAAATAAAACAACCTGACCTTTTTTGTGGATTCATGCCTTTATAACGAGGGGTATACAAATTTGACCAATCCCAGTTCACCTGAGAAACAATCCCTATTCCAATCCCTCTCCAATCCTTCCCGTCCAAGCTAGTAAATTTTGATATTGTAAGCCATCTGATGAACTATCTTGTAATGGATACAGCAGAACCTTGGAGGCTTGGGATACATAATATCCATGCATAAATATCAAAAAAATTGTGGGGTCACCTTAAGACTCAGTTTCTGTCATGCAATTTATTGACAAACAGTATTGAAACTTCAGAAACGAGCAATTATTTCCCAACCCAACGAGGGCCAAAACCTTGATGTCACTGATTTGTCTGAAAATCACATGTTTTGATTGTCCAAAAAAAAATTTCATGCGCCTACCTACTATGGGAGCTGAGATAATGTCAAGTGACTTTTGGTAAGTTGCGGAATTTGGTGCAAATATCTATCTTGGGCAATTTTTATCACAGCTCTGTGATACAAAGTTTTCCTGAAAGAGCATCAAAAAGTGATCAAAAGATTTCCTCTCCCCACCCTTTCCTTGAGATATTACTAATTTTACAAACTTTAAAAAAATTAAAAACTGAAAAAAAAAAAAGGAAATACGTATTCCCTGATTTTCTTCACTCTGCCCTTAAAAGTTGCCTAATAGTAAAGGTAATGAGGTGGAGTCATAACATTTTACGGATCAACCTCCATCAGGGCAGCGCAGCCCAAAAACTATTTGTTTTCACTCAAAATTACCGCTGCTCAGGACAAGACTGTTCGGTGAGTCCATATTCAACCTTTTTAGATGCCCGCCTTCATTTGTCAACTGAAAAAATACATCACTCTAGGAGAACAAGCACTCTGTCATCCAAAGGCAAATGCATGAAGTAATTGTTTGTATACTGAAAGTTTTATTGGCATACTTAAAGGATTAAAAAAAGTCCCAAAATTGTCTCAAGAAATCCATTTTGATGTTTTCCTTCTCCCCTTAAACCTTGCTCCCACAATGTTGCCTGTTTCACTTAACTCAGATTTATTAGTGTGATATCCATTGAAGTTAAAAGATTAAGGGCATAAATAAGGTCTTTTGAAATAACTTAACTGTTTAAATCTTAATCTTAAAATAGTTTCTGAAGCTGTAACCCCGTCCCAGTCTTTTCCACACTTGTCTACAAACTGATGTTTGAAAAGTTAAAAAGTAGGATTACATTAAATGTATTGATACTAAAGAAATTACTCATCGTGCTGGGCATACCCCACACCTTTATCCTTTTTATTGCAATAGACCCTTACGCTTTTCTCCACTCAAGTGTCTCACAACCTTGTACCAATGGCCTTCGGATGACAGAGAGCTTGTTCTCCCAGAGTGATGTATTTTTTCAGTTGACAAATGAAGGCGGGCATTTAAAAAGGTTGAATATGGACTCACCGAACAGTTTTGTCCTGAGCGGCGGTAAATTTGAGTGAAAACAAATAGTTTTTGGGCTGCGCTGCCCTGATGGAGGTTGATCTGTAAAAATGTTATGACTCCACCTCATTACCTTTACTATTTGGCAACAAATCAGTGACATCAAGGTTTTGGCCCTGGTTGGGTTGGGAAATAATTGCTCAAACGGGTTTAAAAGGATAAAATCAAATCAAGAAGTCATACTTTTTTAAAAGTTAGCAAAAACAAGTTTAAGAAATGTATTTTCATGACAATCCAGCACAGCAACTTGTACAAAGTTGAGATTGGATATAATACACATAAAAAAGTAGACTAGTCGAAATAACTCATTACTTAACAACTTACATTCATGAGAAACTAACAAGTGAGAGAAACAACACACATGCAAGTTAATAGAAAATTTGACTTTTGTAACAGTATAAAAATATTTTTGAAATCATAAAATAACAAAACTAGAGGTATTTACTGACAAACATGAAGCAGGACTACAAATTTATACTTGTTTTCTTGTACAATATTACCTAGAGGCAATATGAACCGAAAAGAACAATTGAGCAGTACATAAACTATCACACCTGCTAATTTAGCTGCACTTACAAGAAATGTTGAGCAACATAAACCACACTTCAACCTAGAGGTGACACTTTCACTGGTGAACCTGAAAAAAATGAAAGGAATTAGTTATTTGCATGTTTTTAATTTTTGTTTAAATTGAAGTAAAATTATAAATTATAGCACAGTTACCTTAAATGGTGGTGGGCTTCAGTAAAATAAGATAAGATAATGATCTATTTGGGTAATTGAGGGTAAATCTTGCAACAGGATATTGTTGGGTAAGAAGATGAAACATCTGAGCAGCAATGTCATTACATTCAGCAAGAATGCGATAAGCATGTTCACTTTCATCATATTCAGTCTTCAGGTTTGAGTACAGGAAAAGCACTTCATCATCAATAACATAAATTTTCTTCTTAATCAAGCCAAATGATGGCTCAGCAGAGCCACTTTTAAGAAAAACAACATTTTCACTCCAACTGCAGCCATTCTTCTCCATTGTTTTTGCCATCATGATTTTGGACTCTTTATTAATAGTAATGTGTGATTTTAAAATGAGTAAATCACCTTCATCAACTTCATTTTCCTGTAGACTTTGCAAACCAGAGAAACTGTCTCCATCATATAGGTAAGTTCCGTCTTTGCCAGATACTAGTTCAGTGTCTCTTCGAAGAATGTATCCAGTGGCCATTGTCAGTTCAATATTTTTCATATTATTAACAACATCGACCAAGCTGGTCAGCAGTCTGTGCATAGCTTCAAATCGAAAACACCAAACTTGCCGAAATCCACCAAATAGTCTTCCCAACATTCCAAGGTGCCTTAAACTATGCAACTTTAAAGTTTTGTGATTTACATAAACAGCAACAAAACTTGTTCCAAAATCAACTACTAACTGTTCCAGCTCTAAAATGTTTTCTTCCTTAATTTCAAACAACATGGTTATATCTAAAATTTTCAAGAGTTTAAGGAGAAGCTGGTGTTTCTCATCTGGTAAATCCTTAGTAAAGAAGGGTAGAATATGACCCAACACATACATTTGAGCAGCACTCTGCTTCAGTTTACTTGAAAGATGGCTTTTTTCAATTTCAGAGGGTTTGTTCACATTCAAGTGCCCAAAATTACATCTCTCTTTAAAAAAAATAACTCAAAAATTTAAGGGAGTACTTAGGTTTAGAAATGACTTTTCCAGAGGAATCTTTTTGGGTCAGACAAAGATCTCTTATCAAAAGGCGGCACAAATCATTAAGAATTCCCTCATGCAAAGTATGCAAAATATCTATTGGGAGACATTTAGTAACATCAAACCCTGGAGCTAAGGCAAGAATTGATGACTGGTTTATGCCATAATTAACAGAAGGATCTTCATGGTCTTGGTAATTTTGGGTAGGATTCTCTTGTGGCAAGTCATCCATTGCTTCATCATCATTTGTACGTTCTTCAGTGACAGGAACAGCAATAACTTTTCTCTTCTTGGCTAGTGGAGTGTAACTTTCAATTTCTTTGATGTATTGGTTGTGAGCCACAATATTACGAAGAAGAGTCTTGTCTTCATGAAAGCTGTTGCAAAGTGCTGTTCTTAAGACCATGCAATGCCTGCATGGTCGTAGGGCAAAGTGTGTTTCCTTGAAACCCCCTAAATTAGCCTGAGCTGGCATGTCACCACAGGAACAGAGAAGAATTCCATGAAATAGATATTCTTTACCTAAGATACTGAAGCATACTCCACCTCCGAGTTTAATGATACCTTGAATAAAATCTTCCATGAAAGGTCCATTCCCGTACTTTTTAGTCAAAGAACTTTTCACTATAGCCAATAGATTAATTGCTTTGAGTGTGGAACGGAATTTGGGTGGAATATTTCCAAGACACAAGTAATATAGCCTAAGTTTATGTACTTTAGCCTTGGTCTTGCAGGGATCAGCAAACTCAACATCATCACAATAAACAGTAATGGCCAAAACTTTGTTTCCATGCTGCTTCACAAGAAAATGATGCTTGTAATACAATCCATCAGTAATGCTCCTATAGACCCCTTTGGGAGCAGGTGCAGGGTTCAAAACAGAGTGTAGAACGTCGGGGCAGTTCAGAAGCTGCTCAAGTTGTGGTAGGAATGGGATGTAATACCCGTAGTCCTTAGGAACAATTACTGCTTTTCCATCTTTCGTAGTAAATTGAGTTTCTAAAATAATCTGCATTAGTTTCTCTTCAGGTTCAACACCAGCTTTAGCAGCAATGAAAGCATCCAATGATTTTCTTGATTTGACTCCTTCAAACAGGGATTGTCCTCGCTGAGAATCAAGTACAGCATTAACTTGTGAAAGGTAGAGATGACCGTCATCATCAGCTAACCTTTTTTTCAGCAAATCCTGGAAAACAAAAATTAATAAGACTAACAATTCCCTTGAAATAATTCCCTTTAAAATTAGAATGGTTGTCTACCTTTGTTACATCAATATTTATATCAGTGAGCTTGTCTACACCACTGACAACATAGTCAACAGCTTTCTGACTGGTGCGAAACTTACATTTCACATCAGATATCAACTGTGCTGCTTCGGCTTGTAAGTGTTGAGCAGCAGTCAGATCTCCACCATCTAAAACAAATTTTTGAAAGATGTACATTTGCAGCATATTTTTTACACATGAAAAAGCAAATTACACTTACCAGCCCTGTTTACATTCCTCTTGTGAAGCCTATAGAGCAGCAGAAGGCAGCACAACACAGGATCTGCAGAGTAGAGAAAAGTATATATTATGGGTGCAACCAGTGGGTTAATGATTTCGGGATTCTAAACATATGAGGCCAGTGGTGTAGATAGAACTGGAACATACCAAGAACTGGCAGCTATGCCATCAGCAGCATCATAAAACTGAAAACAAAAACAACAAGGAGAGGTTAGGTTACTGTTAGCAAAAAACATAGGCAATATTTTTTGTTTTACCCTTCGCATTAAATGGATTCTTTGATATTTTTAGTAGCCAAAGCTTAATATTTATGGCAGGCGAAAGCACAGAAAATGTATCAACAATTAGTTCAAAAGAAATCGACCCACATAAAATATTGATTTGTAAACATGTAAACCCAAGTATTACATTCCAAAAATCATGAAATAGCCGACATTGCAATTCCAACGGTGCGAAAGCAAACTGTAAAAGCTAAAGAATTGCACGACGACAAAAATATCTTACCCAGCGAGAAAAATTAACCATCAGAGATTAAACAAGTTATGCAAAGACCACCAGCATAAAAATACACGCCCGACAATCATACACACACACGTACACTGACCATAGGGGCTATCACGTTGCCGTTCCTTTGGGAGGTTCGAACTCAGCCGAACGGGAACGTGATGACGTGATAGCCCTGCACGGGGAACGTGATAGCCCTGCACGCCCACGATTCTCCCGTTTTTTAACACAAGGCGACGAAACCGGCCCAGAGCGCCCAGTGCAGACGGCAGACGATAACAAACAAACCGTAAGCCGCCAGCCGCTAAGTTTCTGTGGTTGGAAGAATAGTTGAACGAATGAATTCAAATCCAGAAGCTAGTGACGAGTGTGGTGTATGACGCGGCGTGTTCTGCCTCTCCAAGCGAATTAATATCCGTATTTATCGTGGATGTTCATGCTGAAGTGAGGAGAAAAATCGGGAGAAAAAAGTGGACCACCGTTGCAGTTGAGGTTAACACCATGGCCTCTCAGCAAGTTATTTCATGAGTGAAACTGTAGCATCTTCGCGAAAGCTGGACTTTATTTCACGAAGTGCGCTCGGACAACTGATGTGAATATTTTAATAGTGATTGGATGTGTCCCTCAACATGAGTGTGGTTGTGAAGTGTTCTTATTTCTTTCACCCAATAAAACTGTGTGGCATAAGAAACATGAAGAGAAGACCAGACAAGTGGAGTATTGTGACCCCTCAAGCATCAAAACTTCTAGTGTAGAGAAATGCAAACAACACGTAGTCCAAAGGTAAGCAGTCTTGTAAAATATGTGTGGAAATATCTATTTGATACACACAGTGGCTGAAAAGGGACAGGAAATATTATCAGTACGCAAGAATTATTAGTGCTCTGTTTGTTATGGGACACGTATATAGTAAATAGCCTGGCAGACTAGGCATTGAAATAGAGTGGCTTGGCAGTAGTTGAGGATGTATGTTTTCTGTCCCACCTAAAACTGTCCCACCTATATTTTTTTTACTAAAAAATATAATAAAAAAAAATATTCGAGTAAAAAAAATATACTAAAAAAAATATTCGAGTAAAAAAAATATACTAAAAAATATATTCGAATAAAAAAAAATATTGTAAAAAAAATATTCAAGTAAAAAAAAATAATAAACAAAATATTCGAGTAAAAAAAATATACTAAAAAAAATATATTCGAGTAAAAAAAAATATAATAAACAAAATATTCGAGTAAAAAAAATATAATAAAAAAAATATTCGAATAAAAAAAAATATAATAAAAAAATATTCGAGTAAAAAAAATATAATAAAAAAAATATTCCAGTAAAAAAAATACATTACAATACAATGCCCTTCCCCGATGCCCCGAGGGGTTATGGCGCCGTACGGGCGAGCGGGGTGGGTGGGTGGGTGGGTGGTTGAGCGACTCGCCTCTTATTTTGACAGCCTCCTGCTGTCGCGCCCGCTAGGTCCGCCGTGCCGTTAGGCCACCACTTCGGCACGCAACAATGTATTGTGGGGCTGCCTACCACCAGTTACAATCGCTTCACATTTCACTAATCTAATCACACAGTCGCATACCCAATTCTTTTGCGACCTATCGCTGAGCGTATCCAAAGGTGCCCATTATAACAATCTCTCATCACCTCCGCAACCACAAGAGCTTCATACGGTGCCCCCACAACGAACTCAGCGGGAGGTGACGGTACGAAATTTTGGGTACTAGGAATTTAATTTCTGCTCCCCACTGCGCTCCTGCGCTTGTGCTCTCCGGGTAGGCCGATACCTCCACACGAGTGCCTGGCGGGTTGGCGTATCCAATTTGTCGCAGGCGCTCCGCCCCGGTAAAAGCCATTGTGGGGGCGCCAATACCGACATGAGCGAAGCGGTTGAAGTTGACTTGACAACGATTGCACGTACGCCCTTCTGGCGCGGTGTTCCGGGCCGGCCGTGTGACGACGGGTCGGCATACCCAGCACTTACCATACACATAGTCTACTTTGCTCGGTGATGTGCGTCATCAGAGTCCTATAGGACCTGGTTTCGCGTGAGGCGGGCTGCACCCGGCGTTACCTTTTCCATGGGTAAAATATATTGCCACGCAAGCACAGAGGGTATGGAAAGTGCTTTACAGAGAGTCTCGGAGGGTAAAAGTGAGAGGGATCGAATCAATTGTGGAGAAGAGAGCGGGCCGCGGCCTGGCACGTAAATATAGGCAAAAAGGAGTGCCCTGCCCTTCTATAGCATCAGTCTTCACCCGCTTCTGGGTATGTTATACCGTGTGTCATGTCCTGTACACACAAGAGTCGCGGGATTGCCTACCCGCTCGCCCGTACGGCGCCATAACCCCTCGGGGCATCGGGGAAGGGCATTGTATTGTAATGTATTTTTTTTACTGGAATATTTTTTTTATTATATTTTTTTTACTCGAATATTTTTTTATTATATTTTTTTTTATTCGAATATTTTTTTTATTATATTTTTTTTACTCGAATATTTTTTTTATTATATTTTTTTTATTCGAATATATTTTTTAGGGGGTCGCATACGGGTGTAGGTCACTTTGCCCACCATTTTCTTGTCCCACCTATTTTAATAAAAAATAAAATAGAATATAATTAAAATTAAAATTAATTTAATTAAAAATAAAACTGGACACAGTTAGGTGCGGCGAGGGCGGCGAGGGGTGTAGCCACAGCCGCACCCTTCCCTGTCCGCCTCCCCGCTCACAGTGGCAACGTCGCATGTAAGGACCCTGACGCACAGGGTATCGCCACTGGCCTGCGCATTCGGTCGCCTACCATTCAGGCGCGCTATGCCGCCGCCGCCCGCCTCTCACCACAGCAGCAACGCTCGGTTAAGGCTCCGGGGTCATACTGTTACCTGAGCCCAGCGAAAGGTAAGGGGGCGCGCCTGGCGCGTCAGCAAAATATAGCAGTGGATCAGACTACTTTACAAATCGATTCAACCGTAACTTTCAGAAGTGAATTAATATGAAGTAGAGATCCGAAGTCAGGATAATGCAGATCCAAAAAGTGTGGCCCTCGATGGCGACTCGCACACCGAACACACCATCTCACTGTGAGAAATATGTTCGTTTGTCTATCAATTCTAAGCCGATAGGAAGTGCTTGGAAATTTACAATTTCGGATTGTAATTTTACGACTCACATCATGCAAAATTTTCCCGTTAACCTGCGACAATTTCTCTCAGTGGCTGGCCGGAAGCTGCTACCCAAGTGCACAGAGATCAGTCGGGACATATCGGTACCTCGTGTGTAATTGTGTGCGTGTGTGTGTGTGTGTGTGTTTGTGTGTGATCGTTACACGCAGTACACAGTTTTGAAAAATCGGCATTTGGCAGCTGATTGCAAGTCTGGAAGGTAAAAGAGGCCTCAGTCTGATCGTCAACCGAAACGTTAGTATCTAGGTTGTGGCGCCGGATTGGTAGGCAACCAACACGCTCTATCAGTGACGCGGGGCAGCGGCATCGTTTGGGTGCGCGTACAGAAAACAGAGCGTAAGAAAATCTAGGCGTAGGTCGGACTGTGCGTATGCAGAACCTAACGTAGTTAACGCACCGACGGGACCTCCTTCGGGTATCGCGGCCAGGAGTAAAAGATTCAGGGCCGCGTACGGGGTGTATAATGTCATCGTGGTAACCGAAATTCGCACCGATGCCACCTTCTGGACTTAATGTGGCGGTGTGCCTAACGCGCACTGTCACTAAACATTTGCAATGAAGCCCCCTATCCTGCACAGGACCCGACTTCCCTATCCCTGCTTTGGGTAAATACTAATTATTTTTTTCCCTCTTTCTCTGTTTGCATGTATCTGTGAGTGGTGTGAGATCGACGCAAGAGTATGCACGCTGCACATGGCTTGCCCTGAACGTTCGTCCGCTGCCATCATGCTTCTCTGCCTGCTTGTCCATAAGTCGCAGTTAAAAAAGAAAAATAATAAAACAAGGGCCAAATAGAACACAAAATGAATTTTGTGATAAGTATGGAACTCGTTCTTTACATAATTATGTGCTACAGAGGTAGGAGTGTAAAACATGATGTGAGTCGAGTGAAGACATTTTCATCTCAGATTTCATCACAGTTCGTGTGTGCAGGGGAAGTTTTTCCCGGGACACTCGCCCTTGCTCGTCTCGGGGTGCTCGGGCCTTCTTCGCCCCTCCCGCTCGGGTCCGATTGTTGGGGCGCATAAAGGAGCGCGAGCTGGCGCGAGCCGACTCGGGCTAGGACTAGACTCGGGGACTTAGAATGAAAACTCGCACAAAATTTGTTAAGAGTTCTCAAAATAATACTATTAAACGTTAAAAAAGGTTCATTGCTGCAATGCAGAAGAAGGCTTCAAGCTGAGATCAGCGCAAGTTTCATGTCTGTGGGTATTGTGCTTGATGAGATTGAAAACTCCACTCATATAGTTGGGTTATGGGACTTAGAATGAAAACACGCAAAATTTGTTAAGTGTTCTCAAAATAATACTATTAAACTTGAAAAATAGTTCATTGTTGGAATAATGACCAGCGTTTCCAGTTTAGAATGGTATAACTATTATGCCTGTAGGTATTGTGAGATCTGAGATGAAAGTGTGGACAGTTAAGCGTTACACCCGACTGAGAACAATACTCGTTCTTTTCACCACTCAGGAGAGAGGTGGTGGTAAAGAACGAGTAAAAAATGCACCTTTATCAATGCTTGTTCGCACCTTGTAATAAAATCTTCCTATGTATATCATGTACAAAATCACTGTGTTAAACTTATTTCCTCACTTTGCTCCTGGCAACAAGAGGACGTGACAGCGGTCCTCCATAACAAATGCAAGGCTAATAAGAGAGCACTCCTGTAAGTATACGGCTGTGAAAGTAGTTTGCAGTATTATAAGCATTGGATAAGCATCCCTCCCGCGCCCTGGCATTTAGGCAACTGCTGGGGATGGGTCTACGTGCACGCCGACAGAGTCTCTCTTCCAGGTTCCAGGTGCCCGGGCGCTGCCCGCCAGGCTGCCCGCGCCGAGATACTGGACGAGGCACTTCATTTACTCGTTAAAAGACAACCAAACGATTCCTAAACATTGTCACAGACGTACTCTTCGTTGAGTCTCCTACAGATGCGATTGGCGCGTGAAGCGACTTCAGCCCACACTGAAAAATGAGTTTAGCTTCAGAGAACACGGCACCCGCACCGCGGCACCTCCCGCGCTCATTGTTGTGCCTGTTGCCGCGGCCGGTGCAACGTGCTACTGTGCTGTGCCCCGGTGTGGCACCATGGAGTGGCACCCCATATACACCAGGGAGATGTGCATCGAGCGCATTACTGTAATCATCGTCACATTACAGATCGGTTCTGGTGAAGATCCATAACTCGAGTCCTATCTGCTGACCGCTCTGCTTCGCAGGGTCTGCGCGGCCAATTGTACGACGAGGAGGTGGTCCTGACGCGCAAGCAGTGGTTGTACGACTGCGTGTTGTACCACCTGGGTGCAGGGCGTGAGTAGCCGTACCACATCAGGCTCGCTGGTCACCGCACGAGAACCGACGGCGCGACCGTCTTATTGCTCTTTGCGCGTGTTGTCCACTCAGTGCCTCCTATTCCACCCCGGCCCTCGCTGTCCGCTGATGCTGCGGGGGCCCGGGCTGATGCCCCTCGCGGGGCTGCACCAGCGCGGCGGTCAGCCTCCTCGGTGAGGGTCCCGCGCGCCGCCCTGATGCGCGCGGCTGGCGGCACCCTCACCACGCCGAATGCGCGAGGCGCGACGCGAGCTCCGCAGGAGACACCAGCCCCAGCCCCTCGCACGGCCGCAGCATCCGCGCCACGCCGGGGCCGGGCCGGCCGGGCACCACCCGCCCCGCGCCGAGTCTCTCCAGCACCACGGCGTGCCCCACCCGCCCCGCGCCAGGCCCGGCCATCTGCCCAGCGCCGCCGCGGGTCTCAAGGTCGGTCAAAATTCTCGGCCACCTTCGGTCGGATTAAGCCCGTTGGTCTGTGCGAGACTGATGCGTGCTATTCAAATGGATTCCATCTCGCACAGATCGGCGGACTTAATCCGACCCAAGGTGGCCGAGAATTGGGACGAAACATCACCAGTACTACGCCGGACCCCACCCGCCCCGCGCCGGACCCCACCCGCCCCGAACCAGGTCTCACCAGCACCACGACGGACCCCTATCGCCCCGCACCAGGTCTCACCAGCACCACCTGGCCCGCGCCAATTCAAATAATCAGACCGGCGCCCTGTCGTCTAATAAGAAATAAAATACATCAATTGAATTGCTCTTCGCAGTGAAATGAGCACCATTGCGACCCGTCCTCCAATATGACCCCACAATATACTTTCACACCCTTAACGCGGCGCGTCCACGAGCCGCTCCGGTCCGATAACAATAGTATGCTTTTCCCACAAGAATATATGTCCCACATAGCATTCGTACAGGAATGCGTTTACACTAGGGCGTCGCATGCAGGCGCCTGGGAGGCAGGCAACCAAGTCTGTTCAGACGTATGGCGGGTCTGCCTACGCTCAACCCGGAGCGGCGGCCAAGTGTCCAGAAACGCCGCGAAAGCCAGCACCATCGCTGTTCCAGCCGCGGCGCACACTCGCCTTCGGGGCGCGTGCCTGTCTACACCCAAACTGTGGCGAGGTACTGCTGGGCACGAGCTCGGCCTGTCGGCGCTCGTTGGTAAAATAATTGTGGGTCCGGTTTCAGGAAGAATAATGCTATTTGTTTTCATAAATATCATAAGTATTGAAACAACATTATAAAACAGCAACAGATAGAAAAGATAAAAACAAGAAGACACTTTCTGTACAACATTAATTGACAGTTAACAAATTAGGCAAGACAGTGACATTCACATTCATCTTTAGGAGCGAGGGGGCCAAGACCTGATGGCAGTCTGATTACACTATTGCAGAGTAGCTCGTGGCAAAATCCATATCCTTCTCGCTTTTTGCCGTCAAATAATAATTTTGTAAAGCGTACCATCTTATCATCAATACTTTCAAAGACACAGTTGTTTAATTGGAGATCAAGTTGACTTGATTAACATATTGTCTTTGATTACATTCATATATATCATACAATCAGAAGGATCAATGGTCAATTCGTCACAAAGGTACTCCTCCTCTGGGATTGGAGTGAATGGCAACAGTGGTTTCAGAAAATGGGTACAACTTGAACTTGAAAAATCAAAAGCATTAAAAAAAGGCCACGGCCAAGAGTTTTTTAAAGGGTGCGCTGTTATGATAATGTTACATTCATATAAATGTTCCAGAACTTAATGAAGAAGATTCTGAACAAATCTCCAAATGATAAGCCAATAACACGGCTCATTTGAATCAGCATAAAAATCTGAGACTAAATTACCTCATTCAAACAATGCAAGGCATTTCATACAGTATAAAAACGATCATTTATACATTTCTTCAAACTTGACAAACACTAAATCTGGTAACCGTACATCACATGACCAGAATATTTTAGGGGAAAACAGGTAAAAAACAATATTAAAAAAAATTCCAGTGCTAATTTGAGACTTTAGGGTGTTCACAAATGAAATGAGGCTATCAAACACAGTCGACCCATAATGTAGAGCTCTCAACTGAACTGAATTAAGCCGGCCCAGTCTTGAGCTCCCAGCTGAAATTAAAAAGACCACTTCAAACGGCCATGACTGAAGGTCACAGCTCCCATCTGGGGTCGCAGTCGGCCCATGAATCTGAGCTCTCAACTGAACTAAATTAAGCCGGCCCAATCATGAGCTCCCAGCTGAAATTAAAAAGACCACTTCAGACGGCCATGACTGAAGGTCACAGCTCCCATCTGGGGTCGCAGTCGGCCCATGAATCTGAGCTCTCAACTGAACTAAATTAAGCCGGCCCAATCATGAGCTCCCAGCTGAAATTAAAAAGACCACTTCAAACGGCCATGACTGAAAGTCACAGCTCCCATTTGGGGTCAAAGTCGGCCCAAGAAGCTGAGCTCTCAACTAAATTTAACTACGCCGGCCCAATCATGAGCTCCCAGCTGAAATTAAAAAGACCACTTCAGACGGCCATGACTGAAGGTCGCAGCTCCCATCTGGGGTTGCAGTCGGCCCATGAATCTGAGCTCTCAACTAAATTTAACTACGCCGGCCCAATCATGAGCTCCCAGCTGAAATTAAAAAGACCACTTCAGACGGCCATGACTGAAGGTCGCAGCTCCCATCTGGGGTTGCAGTCGGCCCAAGAAATAGAGCTCTCAACTGCAGTGAACTTAATCAGACCAATCCACATCAGAGTACAATAATGCAGTATAGTAGATACAGATATCTAAATGTGCCACTGGACCATGCCATGTCAGTACTCCTCCCAAAAGAAAATTTACTTCAATGCCACGAAAGAAGTGTCTAATGAACTGTTAGGCTTCATGCTTCATTTAAACTGGGTCCCTCAATTCGCTCTTCTATAAAGGTATTAATACTCTTACAAAGGAATAATTTACAGTATTTACAGTTCAGAGTCATTTCTATCAAGCTCAATTTACTTAATTGAAGAAGTATTAATGCCCATGAAAGAATCTTAACAGTTCACTACATTCTACAAACTTTATACTTGGTAAAATAAAGGAATGCTAAAACTAATCTTCAGAAGTCAATCCGGCACATCAAATGAATGAAAGGAAAATCAGTGCTCTGGTCGAAACATCCTTTGCAAGCCAACACCGCCATACCAATATCTGAAACAAGTTGCAGATATTTATAGTTTACAGTTTCAACACAAATAATCATAAAGTTCCCTCAAACAAACCTCGCAACACCAATATGCTTAGTCTCAGTGAACATACAACAGGGTCTGACGTAAAACAATGCCTGTAAATATAGAAAGATGGATATATAGACACTGTTGTAATGGTTGAGAGCAGAATAGAATATCGTAAAACCGTTGCAACAGGTAACACTGCAAACAGTTCACTCACTTGCGGTCCACTTCGTGGCCTGCTGATCACTCAACCTATACGCTGCAGTCTCTTAAACAGGAAAGGAGGAATCGGAAAGTGACCTGTAATGGGCAAAAATAATAATACAAAAAAAAATTAAAATTACAAAACGTACAGCTAAGCATATTTGATGTACTTTGGGTGTAAAGGGGTCAGAAAGGAACACTCACCCAGCTGATTCAAGAAAAAGACTCAGATTGCCAAACTACTTTCTACAAACGAATAAGAAAATGAACATCAGGTCACCTCACAAAAAACAAAGTTGATTCAAAATTATGGGAGCCTCAAAGAGTTCAAGTCACTGAATGAAATAAGTCAAAAAATTATAGCAAGGACAAATTTTGACAATCTTTAAAAAAAAGATATCTCAAAGTCATAGTGAGAGACAGTCGACACATTTCTACAAATGCTGTTCAGAGCTACCAACACTTTGACACAGACTGGCTCATGGGGGTTTTGTGTCAGTCCCCAAATCCTTAAGAAAGGATCACCAGCCATGGATCGAAAAGACTATGAGAAGAGACGAGAACTTGAAAGGGGGAGGGATAACAAGGGTGCTACCGTAGCTCATACTGGGCAAAGGTTGAAATAAGTACCAATCTCGATAATTAATTCAAGTACAAGTCACAACAGGGGTGGCAGGCCAGAATTCCATCACTGCAGTTCGCAGCAGATACTAAGTCAATTCAATCCACAGCAAAATGTGTACTTCTCACTATTCCTACGCCACACACACCCAGCAAGTGCCAGCAAGGCCAACATGATATGCATACACCAGTCAACACCTGCCAGAAAAACAAGGAAATTAAAATTTCTGCATTAAAGAAGAACATGAAACAATAAAATTTCATCCCCACTGAACTCACCAATCGCCAAGAAAGCAAACAGCGAACACGGTTCTGGTGTAGGAACAACTTCCAATACTCTGAAAGCTTTCTTGTGGAAGATAACGGCACTGTTGCTCTCCCTTTTTAAAAATCCTTATCAGTTGCAGTACAGCATCAGACTGGAATTGCCACCTGAAAACAAATGAAAAGAAAAACAGTCATCTCTACAGTGCACATAAACAGGAAAAATAAATCAATCATCACCATGCAAACACATATAATTAATACCTTTGCTGCCTCATAATAACAAGATCTCTGTACAAATTGTTCAGTGCCATGAGGAAATATCCAATCTGACACACACACTTCCTGAGCTCGTATTTACTCCTCCAATGCAGAACTCCATTCAAGCACAATACAAATGCTCAGAAGCTGCCAACTTTCCTCAATTCCACATTCATCAGACGGCTGCACGGAAACAAAGCTGTTTGGGGAGTAAAATATCAACCTTCATAACATTTCACCACTTTCAATTCACAAAAGTTCCTCGACACCTTTATGCAACACTGAGATCTTACCATTCGGTCCCCAAAGATGTGCCTTCTCCTTCCCTTCTTATCCTGCGCAGAAGCCGCATAGGAATGTTAGATGGCAGTTCTGTGCTTCTAACCTCCACTCCACCTGCCCAACCGATACATTCAAGAGGTCAGTTACACAAAGATGAACGGGCACCCTGGCTGAAATACGAGCCGTGATGTAAAGCATAGCCACTGATTCACCACAGAATGAAAACTAGTGCAAGTTATCTACAGCTTATTTCCAGACGCATCAAACCCCGTCAATTGGCGCGGCAAATCAAAAACACTCAGGAAATCAGGTGAAACTACAACCTGCAGAGGTTAATGAAAACCTTGCGCAGAGTTTGAAAAGAATGTTAGGCTAACATGACAAAGCATAGACTCAACTTGCCAGGGTGCCGGCAACAAAACTTACTGAAAACAGACAATTCCATCATAAATATCATTGTAATAACATACAACTTTTAGTTGGAATACTCTCCGGGCTAGGGCTGGGCCGAACACTCGCAAAAACCGTTACGCTTGAAGAGGGACGCCCAACGCCCGCGCAGTAACGGACAGGTTACGACATGTAATTTCACAACTTTCGACTAGATGGGCACCCATATTCTATTACTTTTTATGAAAAGTAAAATACTTGGGAAATTTATCACAGGGTTCCAGCAGACCAAAGCACGCTCGAGCGAAGAAAATAAGCAACAGGTTGGGGCGGGCGGGATGGTCAGCATTAACAACGCTAACCGACATCCTCTAATCTAACCTTACAAAATGTACACCCTCGGCAAGACGGGGCAAATGCCGCGTGAAAATCACAAGCGGAACCGTCGAAAGTACTCACCCGTGATTCATTTCATTTCATTTCAAAGAAGAACGCAGAACTCGGACAACATTAGACAAGTCTCTACAGCCTCCGCCTCAGGTCGGGTGCTCGGGCCGGGCGGGCACCTCACCTACTGCCTAGTGACGCACAGACGCCCGCGTCGCACGGCTCTTGAATAAGCTTTAAGATTTAAATTATGAAATTGTACTCCAAAACAGTAACGAGAACTCCCGTGGAAACAGCCGTTGGAGCCAGAGCTCGCCGCGCCGTGCCGTGACGTGGACGTGACGCCGAGGCCCGAGGTCGCAGGGTCGCAGGAGCGAGGGAGAGGGAGGGGGAGGGTGACGTCACGAGGTGCCAACCTTACGAAGTGAACGTCGATCAACTCGGTATTGAACGCGAGTCACATACAAATATTAAGGCAAGTGGCGATCTGGGGACAATATCTGCTTCAGCTACTGTCGCCCCTTCTCCCGTACGAGGTCTGGCAGTACCGATGCGGATCTGCATCGCAAGCACTGTACTCTACCTACAGTACCACAAGTTACTATCACGCTCTCTCCTAGCAACTCATTGTACTGGCACGGCTGGTCCCACCCGATGCGGATCTGCATCGCAAGCACTGTACTGTACAGCACCCCAAGTTGATGGATTATCGGTGGTGGGAAGGAAACAAAAAATATTTTCCCTTGAGACTGGAGAACTGATCAGTGTCGAGAGTTCCCATCCCTGTACATGCAATGTGTGGTATGAGGTCCATTAACTTACACAAGATTTCATTATAATAGTTTGTGCAAATTAATAAAGGTAAATTAGCAAAATTATCAACTTTACAGGATTATAATTATTTCCTACCAGACTAGACATGAAACAAAACAAGTAAAGTTACGTAAATAATTTACTGAGTATCAACACAATATTACATCTGCGAAATGAAAAACAGCAGATCAAATTTGGTACGATTTTTTCACACAAGGTAAACTGCAAAGGAAAAAAATAAGAGAGAAAATATATAGTGGTTAATGAACTGTAAATAGTCTAAGACAACAAAATTAATTGAACCTCAGCCACTCCTGAATCATATGTCAACATAGAATTCCAAGAAAAAATACTTCACCTTTACACGCAAATGGACCAATTGATAAATGCACTAAATTCCCATGTGCAGTGAAGAAACTCAAAAAGAATCTTGAGTTTTGATAACGTCTCTAAAACTACATGGTCAATTATAAATAGTATGAAGAAAGTAAGAAATGCAAAATCTGAGGGGATAATTACATTATATGTTCCTGCTCAGATCAATTAGTTAATGCAGAAATTTTTAATAGCTGTTTTCCAAACATTCCGAAACAGATTGCCTCCAAGTTGGGTAAAACTGACTTCGACCTTAACTTCGTTTATAATTCAGATAGCCCTGTATTTATGAGTCCAACCAACACATACGAAGTTGAGAGAATTATTAATGAACTAAGTAATAAGAAATCTTTTGGTGCTGATGAAATATTGAACTTTAGAAAAATAAAAGACATTTTATTGTCATTGAGAGGATGTCATTAATTGTGAATAAAATAAGTTTTAGTTAAAGACAATGTGATGCCGCTGTTCCTATGGATCAATAGGCTCTGCAAGGAAAGAAACAATTTCCATTATGACCTTGACAAACATCAAGCTTTATAACTTTAAGGAAAACCTCTAACCTCTAGGTTTATATTTTCGAGGTCGCCCAGGACCCTTGCCAGATTTTTTCTTACCAGTAGACTTCTGAAACCAAGTGTTGACAAACAATTAATAAAAGATTTGAAAAATTAGAAGCTCTTATGGTACTGCTTAAGCTGAGCATAGAATATGAGCTATTAGACAGGTTGCTGACGTCAATTTTATGACGTAGAAGTCTCCTGTCCGATTTGAACTTGGTCCAAACGTATCATGTATAATTTAGGCACCTTCCACATCTCAAACACAAAAAATCTATGTTGTTAAGTCAAGTCAAAAGCTCACACAATGACAGATCATTTAATTTTTTATCTTGTCTACTTTAAGTAGTGGATGATAAAAATCGACTATCACATTTTGTTTCTCAAACTAAAATTACTTGAAAAGGACCAAAGAAGATTTTGACGAAATAGAGCTTGACTTTCTTTCATTGTAACAAAAAATAAAAGCAAAAATTACATTCAAATAATTAGGTCTTCTCCTTGGAAAAATTTGAATTGGGAAAGTGGCATGCAGTGGCATGTAAGTGGATTATATCATTTTCAGTAGCATTAGATGCAACTCAGCAAAAATATGCAATACAATATTGTAGCCTATCGTAATGAAATAAGAAAAAAAAAATACTCACCATCAAAGATGAAAACTTTTGAACTGCTTTCATCTCTTCATCCTTCTTTGCCTTTTTCTTTCTCATTTTCTTGCCCTTTCCACTCCTCTCATCAGATTCATGCACCTTCAATCAACAACAACAACAAAAAAAAGTTATCAGTGTTAACATAATTTAACTTATCATAATTTATGAATAAAGGATATGTTCTTACTGAAGAGCTGCTGCTGCTGCTGTTACTGGTGTTGCTGTCACTGTCGCTGCTGCTACTGCTGGGTGAGGAACTGGAGCTAGATTCTGAACTAATGGCATTTGATTTCCTCTTTTTTTCCTTTTGGTTTTTCTTTCTTTTTTTTGATTTTTGACTTTTCTTGACTCTCTTTTTTTTAGTACCCACTGCTGTGTCATCACGTTGGTCATTGGCAAGATCATCATCCAAAACGTCATATTTGTCTACAAAAGTAGGGTGACCCTCTTCTTTTTCCACAGGCGTAATTGGTTCGGTGTGGTCGGAATGCTGGTACAGTTCATGATCGGGGGAGTGGGTACCTCCCTCTCCAGGGCGCCGTACCAGACCTTTGGACACTGAAGCTGCTTGAGGTGACTGGAGGACTGCGGTATGGTGGTAAGGCTGCAGCAGTTCAGGGTCAGGGTGGTGAGCACCTTCTTCTCCAGGGCGCCATACCAGACCTTTGGACACTGAAGCTGCTTGAGGTGACTGGAGGACTGCGGTATGGTGGTAAGGCTGCAGCAGTTCAGGGTCAGGGTGGTGAGCACCTTCTTCTCCAGGGCGCCATACCAGACCTTTGGACACTGAAGCTGCTTGAGGTGACTGCAGGACTGCGGTATGGTGGTGAGGCTGCTGCGGTTTAGGGTAGGGAGGGTGTGCTTCGGGGTGGGGAGGGTGTACTTCCGGGTTGGTAGGGTGCACTTCCAGGTAGGGAGGATATATTTCCGGGTAGGAGGCGTATATTTCCGGGTAGGGAGGGTATACTTCCGGGTAGGGAGGGTGTACTTCTGGGTAGGGAGGGTGTACTTCTGGGTAGGGAGGGTGTACTTCTGGGTAGGGAGGGTGTACTTCTGGGTAGGGAGGGTGTACTCCTGGGTAGGGAGGGTGTACTTCCGGGTAGGGAGGGTGAACTTCCGGGTAAGAATACGCGTCCGGGTGGGGGGGGTAAGCTGGCCCTGGGTGAGGGGGGTAACCTGGCCTTGGGTGAGGGGGGGTGCTGGTGTGCACCGCTTCTCCTTCCTCTTCTAGGCATGACTGAAATATGAAAAAGGAACATTTCAATCCCCAGTAGTGCCAACCCAGTAAAATTTTGTCAAATTGACATCAATAAGATATCATTTTCAAAATTAAGTTACTTTGGTGACCCTTCATGTCAAATTGACATCAAGTATGATCATATCATCATCAACTAAACTAAATTTTGACAACGATATCAAATATCATAACTCAATGGTTTTTCACTAAGAAAGAATCAATATTTTGCCAGAATAACAGTCCCTTGCTGTAATACTCTCTGTAATATGGGTCATCTCTGTCAAATCAGTACAATGTCATTATTAATGCAATTGATATTGGATAACATAATAAGTAAAGTTCAGTACGGAACACGTTACTTGTTAATCTTCATTTGTCGCAAAAAAAAATTTACAAATATAATATTGGATTATGGCCTTTAGAATGACATTAAATCTCATGGGGATGCATTATCTTAGTGATTTTAATGACATACGTGGAGTTCACCGTATCGCATAAGAGTCTAATTTTAGGGGCTTAAAACCTAAAATATTAAAGCAAAAAGACTAAAACCTTCAGGCCAAACATAAAAAATTGTCAATGCTATTCTACTCATCTTGAGCTTTAAAAAAGCCATGACCTGGACTTTATATAGGATGAAGTTTTTTTTTTGCTACAGTGACATTTATATGAATCTTACGGAACTTTACTTAAGTTTTATCAAATAAAATTCCACGATACTATCCTAACATAGCTCATTTTAATCAGCATAAAAAACTGAATCTAAAGCACCTTGTCCAAGAAGTGTGCAGTATTTCTTATAGGGTGTCAGATACAATGAACAACTTGCCCAGAAAGGCAGAGCGTAGTAGGAACCAAAACAAAGCAGAAAGCGATGTCTAAATAATCCACACTACGGGCGTAAAACATTAATCAAAGTGATCCTAGTGGATGTGCAGCCCTGACAGACACATGTTTTTGACCACAGCTACGCTAGAATTGAAACTAAACTAAGATTTAAATCAGTTCTATGCGTAGGTTATGGTGCTTTGTTTTGGTTCCTACTACGCTCCGCCACTCTGGGCAAGTTGTTCATTTACACATTCCTTCGAGACTTATTCTGGACACCATTTTTGAGACTCATACCTCCTAGGCTTTGACTTGGGTGGGGTGGTCCCCAATGATATTACTAGGCGAAGTTCACACTTAAAGGCTGAGCCAACAGACTAAGAATTAAACATTTTGGTTTTTATAATTAATTTGTTTACTTGCCCGGCATTGTGTTTGAACGCAGGACCACAAATGAGTGTGAATTCTTCGGCTCCCCACTGTGTCAAACAGTATAGACAACATCCCCGAAAATTGTATTCGCCTTCATACTTCTTCGGGACACGAAATCTTTTTATTCATTTATTTATTCTTCATTTGGGCCACAAAGCAGTGCATCGCAGCCAATTTATTTCATTTATTCACTCGGGCTTTTAGCGAAAGGCAAACTGTAATCTTTGTTATGTTGGCCCTACCCTCAGGTTGAGATTTTCCACAACACACAGTCACGACAGTCTCCCAGCCATGTCCCAGCCGTGAACTCAAAACCAGGTAGTCAATAATAACAGTGTAACGTAAAAGAGAAACTGCACCATAAAGTAAACGCGAATAAGAAGGAAATACCCAAGTTTTAAGTGATTACAGTAAATTTGCCGCAATAACCGTTCAAAGACAACACTGGTATGCTTTGAGATGCTTTGCCGCCGCGGTTAGAACGTCCATGTCGTGTGGAAAAGATCTTAACATATACACAAACAAGCGAAACGTGGATTTCGCCGCGCCCCCCAGTCAACAAAATTTTGTCAAAACTTTGTCACTTTGGTGGCCACCTTCGATGTAATTTTGACATCACATGATCACATATGATTTCACAATGACATCAAAGGTGGCCACCAAAGTGACTAAATTGTGACAATGGTATCAAATTGTGTCAATTTGACAATATTTTTTTAACTGGGCTTGAACGTGTGTACCTACCGACAACGAACGACGTGTCCAAGGCCTCTGAGTAGGGTGTATAAACCACGGAGACTAGAAATCAGAAATGGAGGAACGGCTGCCTAAGTCGTCCTGTCCTCTCCATGGTATAAACATAAACCCAAAACTCAAGCGCTGCCAGCTTACAGAACAAAAATGGCGCGTATGGCTGCCAACTTAACTTTCGTATGAATAATAATAACGCGTTAGAAACTAATACTGAATGATAAAATGCAGGTCCGTAATCACGATGAGTAATTCTGACTCAACCTCTGTTTTGATGAGCATTATCCACTTGTTTTCATTTACTTCTAGAGCTTTGTCGCTAGGTCGCTACTTTGGCGGGGAATTATTATGAACAGTATCTAAACTCCAATCTTTATGCACTAGGGCTTTCTTGGGAAGCTTTCTTTATTAGTATGATATATTGCTTGGACACTTGCTTTGGTAGGTTTGGGGACATTGCTGTTAATTTAGGTCTGTATAAAATGCTTTTAATTTCATTCATTATTTCATTTTATGACTAATGTGTTGAAAGAAAGTTAAATATTTAGGAGATGTGTCACTTTACTGATTTTTGTAAGATATTGACCAAGTGAAGTTGATTGTCACTCTTTACGGTCTTTTCATGGTAGTTCCAAACCTTAAAGTCTAAGGCGAAGGGACTAAATTCTCCGGGGCCAACTTGTCACTTGGTGTGGATGTTCGACCCATCATTAGCTTTTAAAAAAGGCATGGTTTGGAATTTTTCTAATATGACGTATTTCTGCTAGAGTTGAAACGGTGAAATTATACAACATTTTAACGGGATTTTACTAAATAGAGCCATGAAAAATTTTTCACAATCCAATCCAACCATGGGTCTTTTGAATCAGTATAAAAAACTGAATTGAAGACACCATGACCAAAGTTGGTATTGTGTTTCATATAGGATATGAGGCATCACTCATAACTTGAGCCGGATTGGTCAAACACTAAACTTTGAGCTCCTATAACTCCCAAACCAAAATTTTTAAAAAAAATTTCCTCAGACATATGGTCCCTTGGGGTGGCCCTAAGTGAGATTTAACCACTCTCAACTCAATCCGAAAACCATCATTTTGGACCTTGTGGTGATCTGACAGGGAATGACCCTATATCTTCATTGACATTATGAATTACATTTTTCTTGAATGCAGGCATTATGCAAGAAGGTGCTGGGATACGGGAAGGTACGTCGTTTTGGCGAGGGCCAGACCTCTACGACTATCATGTGCACTCCACAATGTCCGGAGGACGGATTAGCCTTCGATGCACACAGCATTACTTGGAGAAGTGCCCTGGACGGGCTTCAGTGTGTCGTGACGGAACTTACTTTCGCACAACTCAAAGGCACAATCACGACAAAGATAAGTACAAAATTGAAGAGAGGCTCTTCCGCCGAGCGTTGATGCGACGATGCCGTCGTGGAGACCATACCCCGTTTCGCATCATGTTCAACCAGGAGAGGAGAAGCCTGCGGTAAGCACCGTTGTCTGCACTTGTGATGCAAATGATCCCTTTAGTAGCGCTAAGACACATTAATGCGCATTCAGGCGCGTAATAATGCGCAGTATACCAGGCACGTATTAAGGGGTCGGGGAGAGGGGGCGATCACCCCCTGTCATCTCTAGATAGCCGCCTGAAAGATAGGCAATTGAGCTACAAAACCCCTGCATTTAGGCAATTTTTGATACCACCACCCCTCTCCGCCCCCTTACTATATTACTGCATTTTATGCGCATTAATGCGCATGGGCGCTACTAGGGTACTGGGTTGGAAGTGTATGCTGTAGAATTAATATGCGACTCATAATTGTCTTTCCGTAGCATTAGCCGCCAAGCAGCAGCCCGTATTCCACTAGTGAAACTACGGTCTTCTATGAGAAGGGCGCGCCTGGAAAACCGTCCACAAATTCCGCGCTCGCTGAAGGCATTTGACAAAATCCTACGTCTACGTCGCTATAGGGCCCTCTCACGAACCCTAGATGGGCGAGACATTATTTATGCTGGGCGTGCGGGAAAAGCTTCTGAAAGAACAATTTCTCTCGTGTTCGTCACAAGGAGAATGGTGAAGTACATGAAGAGGGTGCAGAAAATTTTCTGTGACGGCACCTTCAGCCCTGTCCCACGTGGCATTAAGGCCTCCCAGGTATGGACAGTATCTACCTTAAGACGTCATCATGTAAGTACAAATAATTTGTGTTACTTACAGTAGTTTCACTTAACTGCGAGGCAAACAACTTTATGCTTCTGTTACCTCCTGCTGTGTCTGCGGTCTACAGGTCATTCCCCTTTTTCGAGTGCTGATGCGAAAGCGAACCACTGCCGCGTATAGAGCTGCATTAGAGAAAATAAAAGCTATAGCGCCTCGCTTCAATCCATCAGAGATAATGTCAGATTATGAAGGTGAATGAAAAGTGGTATATTTTGTGCGGATATCGATGTCAATCGAAGAGGGGAGTCAGAAATAATATTCTTTTGACACACAGGTGCAGAGCAGCGGGCTCTTCAGGAGGCATTCCCTCATGCTAAATGTCGCGGCTGCTTATTCCACTATGCAAAGGTCCATAACCAGACAGAAATGCCTCATCTTAAAGGCGTCTTAATGGGATACATGTCTAATTTCAGACCATTTAGACGAGTACCTAGGCATCTAAATAAAGTAAAATGACTGATATCGCCTGTGTATTTTTTATAGGCTGTTGGAGGGCAAGCTAGGAAAATAGGCATGACTAAACTGATCAAGAAGCATAAAGTTATTCAGCGTCTCGTCCGCTGGTTATGTGCGTTGCCACTTCTTCCTCGGAAACTCATTTGGAAGGGATTCAAAGTGATAGGCAAAGAAGCAAGAAACCATGGAGTCATGGCTAAGATGATTAAGCTGTTTACATATTGGTGCAAACAGTGGAAACCTAAGATTTCCGTTCTGTCCGTGTGTAATTCAACTGATAGGACATCTAACTGCTGCGAATCTGAAAACCGCATGTTCCAAGACGCAGTAAGCCAACGCCGTCCAAATGTCTGGGATTTCCTAGGTATGTTTCCTGAGGAAAATAAATATATTTTCAAATATCAGCATGTTTGAACCGATATCGTTTCATTATCGTGTGTCGTAAAATGTGTCGTTAACGACACAAAATCGTTCCTTTAAATATCGACTCATTGCCGACACTCGATTTCAATACGTTATCGTTACCGATAAAGTCGTTCTGCACTGGGTACGCACATTGTGGGTGGCCCCACAATAAACTCTTCGAGAGATGACCCCACGAAAATGTGCGTAAAAAGAATTTTATTTCACGCCCCCTGCACTATTGCGCTGTCTGGGTAGGCCACCACCTTCACATGCGTGTTTGGCGGGTCGGCCTACACAGTGTCTCGCAGGCGCTACCAGTACATCCACCGCGGTGGAACGGTTCATTGTGGAGCTGCCTTAAATGCGCCTTTACTACGGTTAATGCACGAATTTGTCACCAATGTGTTACCTTTCGTGCGTATTTAATGCGCATTACCGCATTAAATACGCATTGAAGTGTATTGGCGCTACTGGGGATGCGCAGAGCTATCGCGCTACTTGGGTATATATTCTAAATATGTGTCTTTTTCCCATAGACGGTGTTCTAGAGATCGAGGACAGAACCCAGCAAGATATTGTGACACTTAACTGGAGCCGCAGTAATCCGAGCCGAATAAGGGCAACTACTGCCGTCAGCAATGATGACGTCGTGAAAGGTCTCACCACAGATCTTCTCGAAAGAACAATTTCTGTAAAGTTGTTTTTGAGGCAGGTCTCTTATTCCATTTCACGTGCCATGCAAAGGGGCATAGATGGCCGCAAGAATAGGAGAAGAATTGATGGTTGAATGGTGGCATTATCTGCGTCTGACCACGTCTGACTTGGAAGTCACGAAGTCGCTCGTCGTCACGCGTCACGACGCGCTCATCCTCCTGACGGATCTGCCTGTATTGACATGACTATTGGGAGCAAAATATTCGTAATTGTGGCTTGAAACAAAGGCCCTTTTGTTACTTGTTAATAAAAATTATTATTTATTTCTATGTTTTTGAAAGATCACCAACCATAATCACGTCTATCGCAATTTCTCACTGCATGGGAGGAAATGCAGAGTTCACACCTATATCACGGAAATTTCAGTGAAAATGAAAAGCCACTAGAAATCAGGGAAATATCAGGGTAGTTAGTAAAAAAAGTCAGGGAAATTTCCAAAGTTGACGGCAAAATCGCTTGAAGTCGGCCCGGTTTTTAAAGTTGGTCTGTTCAAGTAAAAATTAAATACTTTACATTCCTATGCAGAAATGGCCTCATTTTTCGTATTTTCCCACTCCATTTGCGTCCCATGTAATTTTTAAAAAAAATCTGTGGGAAACAAGCTTTTTTGGTCTGAAAATCATGGAAAAATCAGGGAAAATGAAAATGGATAACCCCGGTGTGAACCCTGAATTGGCTCCGAACAATTGACAATCGCCAGCAGTTAGGACTCCTGTCCCGGTACACCCCGCTCGCCTGCTGACCAAAACAGCTTTACTTATCTGTAATTCGTCGACAGAAAGTACGTTTACGAGCAATTGGAAAAAGCAAGGATAGCCGCGCGCGTTGCAATAATATTTCTGCTTGTGCGAATTCTGTAGAATATCATGAGGTTAGTTCAGTAGTAAACTGCTCTGAAAATTTGTGCACTTAGCTCAACTTAACAATTTACTTCTTGAAGTTTTCACTATTTCCACACTGACATTCCGTGTCATTAATTCTGCAGTGAAGCTCGACTGTGCTACCCCCTGTCAGCCCGCCAGTTAAGAAAGGCACATGACATGGATTGGATGTGCTGTTCTAAGTACTTCGGTACTCCCCTACGCACCTGCAACAGTCAAGAGCCAGATGAAATTAATGTTGGATGTGAAGATTGCATCAGTGATGATGACTTTGACTCATTACTCAAGTTCATTGATGACTGCTGGAGGAAGTGGTCGACTGCCTTAGAAGTTTGCGTTGACACATCCCAAACTTGGGGGTGGAGCATCAAGGTACGGAGTGATTTCTGCCTAAAGAAACTGTAAGTAATTGTTTCTTCATTACATCATATCCCAATGAATTTCTTCCTTAATGCAGTTTTTAACACACTGTGTGCTCCTTCATGTAGGTATATTCCACCTCGTGACAGAACAGAGATGGGGTGGACTTCTAGAGTTGCTACATATGGGCCATCGGAACATCTGTACAATAGGAGTCCTATCCAAAAAGAAGGATATCTGGGTGGCGTACTTAGTCTTGCAAATTGGGGCAAAACAAAAATTGTTGTTGAGAGACACAGTGGTGGGCCTAAATCCCCAACTGTGTATGTAAAGAACGTAACTCTTGCTAGGGGAGAAGAATTTCTGTGGAATTATGGAGGAGCTCAGGAACTTGTTAAAGAATCTAGTTATAATCCGCAGGTTACTATCTCTTGTTATGGAGCAATACACTTTCAACCATGAAGACACTATTATTACTGTGTACCCTACTTTTCAGTGTTGTAAGCAGATGGCCTTTGCCCACCATGTGCACAGGGCTCCCCGTTTACCAAAGCTGAGTCTGGAAACTCCTTGGCGAAGACATTTCTGCCTTCTGTGTGGCACAGATATCACCTCAACCACAAGAGGTAACCCATCAAATTTCAAAGAGCACTATGTTAAAGAACATGCCCAGTTCTTCAGTAGCTCGGAGAGCGTTGTTGATTGGGAAGATGTGCTCTATCATTTGGAGATATTCCGCAAGACACTAGCAGAGCTGCAGAGCAAACATTACCATGTTTCCTTTTGCAATGTGCCTGGTCTACTGAGGTATGCGTACTTCCTGACTTATTTTAACACAGTGCCATGTATGCCACCTCCCAAGGAGAAATTTTAGCACTGACTGTCAGCATGACGCCACTCTCATGTTGACGTCTTCAATGACTCTCCATGATGTCAGAGTGATACTGATATGATATTTTGAGTCAAATCAGTGTCACAATGACATAAGGAAGTGTCATGAAAGACGTGAAAATGAGGGAGCATTTTGACATCATGCTGACAGTCAGTGCTGAAATTCCTCCTTGGGCTTCGACTTATACGCACATTTTTCCTCCTTTGATTATATAGTGACACTGGCTCTGAGGAACAGATATTTGATTCATTTAAAAGGCTCTTTGATAAATGTAAGAGAATCGGTGTACTCCTGTTGAAAGGTGATAAAGTACCAATATGTTATGATGACTTACAGCCTGATATGTGCAAGTCATGGAGTCAGCTACAGTGGACGAAAGAAAGCTCCCCTAAACATGGTAGATATGTTTCCCATAAAGCGACACTGGAGGTAACAGACATTGATGAAATAGTAAAATCTAGAGTCTGTAATATCCTTCAACATGTGTTTTCGGACAGCTAAAATATCCAATGGATACTACAACCAGTTTTTTTAAAAACAAAACCCTAGAATATCCGTGATCTGTTATTGTCCTCAGTAAATATAAGCCTTAGTATCATTTGTGTCAAGAACTCTGTCAATGCTCCACCAGTTACCTGCCTTAATAAATTTTTGGTTACTTACAATATCATCAACTGGTGTAAAAATAGTTCAATCTCATTCCTAACATTTTCATGATATAATTTCAACATAAGCAGTCTCTCCAGCTTTTCAATTTCTCTCTCAAATTTCCACTTCATGTTAAAGATCTATGTAAGTACTACTTCTTGACTAAGCTCAGATCTCATACATTACCAAACTGTCACATTGCATGTTATAAGTACCACATCAGTAACTTAAGTTGCTAGGTGAAAAGGTGCAGTACATTAGGTTACTGGTTGAAGAGGTGCAGCAATTTATTTACTTAACAACATTAGCATTAAATACAAGATCCAATTACATACTACTTCCTGACCAAGCACAGATCCCTTGCATACTCCTTGTTTTTCTAAAGTGACAAGTCAACAAGTTTTATGTAACAAGTCACATTACATGTAAATACTGAATCAGTAACTTAGGTTGCTAGGTGGAAAGGCGCAGTACATTGGGTTACTGGTGAAAGAGGTGCAGCATTTATCTACTAAACAATATTAGCATATTTAAAAAATGGTCATAACTATTGTAATTTCTAAGCAGAAAATTAACAGTCTCTATTGGGTCAGTTAGTATGAGGACAGTTCCATCAATTTTTTTTTTTTTTTTTTTTTTATCTGCAAAAGGAAATTAGGGTAACAACACACATACTATTTACAGACTGGTATAGTATAACATTATGGGACACAGTTCCTATAATTAACAACATAAAATTTATAATGGTGTGGAGTCAAACAGTTGTTCAATTTTTTGACGAAGCTCTTGCTTTTCTATAACTGGGTTATGCGCTGATTTCACATGCCTTATCATAGCAGTCTTGCTTGATTTAGTTTGAGGGAAGGTTTTCGGGCATTTGATGGCTGGGCACTTGATTGTGGTCACTCCCTGGAAGCTGAGGTCCTCCTCCACCTCAGTCTTCAGACCTCTGTCCTAGAAAATACAATGAGAACAATTTGTCCAATGACAGTGAAACTAAGGCATCATGTGGGTTTCTATGCAATGAGACTCCAGATTAAGTAACTGATTGATACTTACTATATAACAGCATGAGGCAACCGTATCACTTAAAAGTTTCAGACCTCTCACCATTTGTGGTGGAAGTATAGCACTGCCATTTAAGAAACGAACAAGCAGGTCCTTTCTGAATGCACCAACTAATGAAGTCATGTTAAGGTGTATTTGGTTAACACTGGAAAAAGATAGGGAAAAAAATTGGAGGTACAAAAATAATACTCACATGCAATAATTGTTTATAAAATTTAAAAGGACCTTACAAGCAGTCACATTTTTTGGCATTGATTCCCCATGGAATCCATGATATGGTTCCTATATTCACGGCTTGTGCTAGGTTGGCTCCAGTATTGAAACCAAAATGTGCAGCACTGGGGTACAGTATGACAAGATCTCCAGGATTTTGAACAACCTGCAAAGTAAAGTTTAGAATTTGTTTAATGATATCATTGAAATACTTTTAAGCATACAATTTTTAATGTGCTGGTTTAAATGTACAGTTCATGGTACGTACTACTTTGAAAGGGATATTGCGCTCACGCAGCCAGTAGACTGTAGGCAAAACAGTTTTATGGACCAAAATGTTGCGACATTTACTGTTTGACATGAGAAGACCTCCTCTATGAAGATGGTATTCAAGCAGTTCAGTACCCCACGGTGGTATTATCACCCTGAAAAAGATACAAAAAACAATAACATTACAATGATAGTGGGCTGTTGGACATGATTATAATAATAAAGCACATGACCACAAAAAATTTTGAAAAATATAGGCACATGAGCTGATACAAAAAATTGTTGAGACTTGCCAGACTTTGGGATGTCCCAGAAAAAGGTAATTAACACTCCAGGTCAATGCATCCTCCACATGAACAGTAAAGTGGGAATGTGTCGTTCCAAAATATAAATAAGAGGAATGAAGGCCAGGGTAGTGATGAGGAAGCAGCCAAAGTATGTTATAGATTCGACACAAATCTAAGTTGGGTGTTATGTTCAGGGATTCGCTGGGAATCTCAAACCCATAACCATAAACCGCAATTGGAGAGTGTCCAGGAGAGCCGTGAAGAAATTGGTTTCTAAGTTTTCCTGAGTCCATCTCAACACATTCCAAGTCAGGGCAGAGTTTTGGTGGTAATGTTTGTTCACGTTCCCATGCGAACCCTTCAGTATTCTTACTGTACTTTTCATGCAACTGTCTTAGCTTTAGATCAGAATCTTCTAGTTTTACCGCACTTTTTGAGTTACCTGATCCTTTTATAGCTGAAGACAGAATTTTGGTTTTCGCATTGTGCATTGTCGACTGAAGATGATAGAATAGGTTTTCTAATCCACCATCAGTTTTTAAGGCCTGTGTGCTGTTACATAAGACCAGAGATGTTAGTCAATGAAAGGGAAAGGACAGTTCGAGAGCAACACACATAGCTTACCAACATGTTTCATTCTTATAAGAATCGAGTTGAGCTGCGGTTTCCCTGAACTCATTGATGTTCGGATGTCCCACAGACATGCATTGATAGAGTCCATTGCTAACCTCAAGCAAACATTGATGCGCAGTTTTTGACAGTTTCTGACTGGCACACATCTTCACGAAATCGCCCTCAGATTCTTCCTGAAGAATGCGCAAAGTTTGGTGTATGGTTGCCTGTAGGAAAACACAAAATCGACAAGTAAATGTGCAGTAATGTGGATGAAGAAAGTGATGGTTATGATTGCATAAAACCCCAACACTCACTACAAAAACTCCATCCTCACAACCAACATTTAAGTTCTCCATACTTTCCAGCCAGGGAACAAACCCAGTTTTCCATATTTCATCGGAATTAATGGAAATACGATCAATGTCGACAGGCCACATATTCCTTAGTCCTTAGTTATGGCAGAATTACGCTACCATCCCTGCACTTACATGTGTAAGCGAAAAGAACATAAACAGCATTATCAGTTTTACCAGGGTGCGAGGTGCGAGTTTGCCACACTAAACCAGATACACTCTGCCCTGAAAGGATGCCTGAAGGTGAATTTGCTTGATTTGAATTTTTAAAAGAAATCACAATAGATATAGATGTACAACTCCCATAATCAGGACAACCGACGAAACAAGTGTTCATAATTTGACATGATGTGGTTGGTTGGCAGCAGGCAGGTTTCGTTGTAGAAGCAGTAGAAGGGTTTCTCTGGTTTTCTCTCGTTTCTGCAAAAATAGCAAAGAACCATAAATATCGGACGGTTGCATTCGAAACGAATCATGGTGAGTTTCTTGTAGGTATCTATGCAAGATGCTGAGTTTCCTGGGCTGAATAGTGTGCGCATAGATCCAGAAGGAAGTCCGTGTCGTTGAACTGTTGTGAATGGCAAAGTTAGGTTAAGTTCGATTAGCGATTTATTTCGTCATTGTCTTAAACATGTTTTTTTTTTCTTTTTAAAAGGATTTCTCAGGTTACGTAATGAGTAACACACAGCTCCATAATCTGTGGCACTATGATATGTGGTTGGGGCACCTTCTAATGGACCTCCCATTGCGACAGTGTAGTGCCTCTCCCATAAGTGATTTACCCGATTTCCCCCCTATGGACTGTGAAGAGTATCAAAAACTGAAGCATGAGATCAGAGCCATGTGGATTGTTGCATCTCATATTTTTACGTGCAAAAAAGGAGACTTTGGTTGGGGTCTTTTTTTCTCAGAGGACTTTGATCATAGTGGAAGGTATGCTATATCATGAAAATTGCCCAAGTTACAGTGATTGACTCAGCGGAATTCGACAGAATTTGGATACAAGATTGATTTTATTGTGTCACTCCTCTGCCACTTTTATATTTAAATCAATATTGAAATTACAGCAAATTCACTAATTTGACATACCTCATGGTAACACACTGTGGCAATGTCACCTGACTTACCGGTTCTCCATGAATCTTTGCTTCTTTGGTTCTAATGACGATGGTGACTAATAAGCTTTATTTTGTTGTGCAGGTTTTTTAATGCAAGTAAACCTGTCATTTTGGGCTGGCTAGCAAGAGTGCCATCAATAGAAAGTTGTTCCACAGGCCACAGATACTTGAGATCACTGTGGAGTCATGGAAAATATTCCATTTATCTGGGGGGACCTGTCAGCTTAGCAAATTATGATCAAGATGGCTTGATAACCTGCAAAGTGATGAGCTCTGAGCTGTGCCACAACAAAGTGGGAGTGCTGAAGGTACCAAGGAGGAAGATAGTGTCTGGTCAGGAAGTTCTTTGGTCCTACGATTTAAATATTGTTAACACAGGCAATCCTCTTTATCCTGAAGATAGTTGGCAGAAGTTAAGCAATACATGAAGTGCCTCATGCAAGACACAATTAAAACCACTCACAGTAATTGTTTTAATCTTATTTTTACATTTATCTTGCAGGCTTCGTGCTGTTCACAAGAAAATCAGAGTGCTGCATGTCCCACTGCTATGCCAGGAGAGCAAATCTCTAAGAAACGCAAAGTTGTTGGATACAGACCTCACAAGACAGCAGCGATTGTAACTAGTTACAAATTTTGTACCTATTGTGGTGCAAACTTAGCTTCAACAGAGGGGTGTAAAAAGGAAAATATGAAAAGACATTGGGCGACAAAGCACACTGTTGACTTATGTAGGGAGATGGATGTCTTCAAGGAACAAGATACAGAACCAGTGTCCGCAAAGGATTTCATGATACATGTGAATAAAGTTGATCATGTGTACTACAGTCTTCTTAATCACCATTATAAAGTTGTTCCGGCCTCCAACTACTTTGAAATTACGTAAGTATTATGTTTCATTACTGTTAGTTTGCTTTACGTGCCTTTCTGCATGATGCAGTGGCTCTTCACTCTTCCTCAAGAACCATAGTTTCTTTTCATTTTCCTTTGCAAAGTACAGATATAATATGTACAGTGGTTTACAAATGTAACTAATGTAGATTGCCTTGCAGTAATTGTTAAAAATTGGTCTTTTTTGCAATTTCTAGGGATACACCTTTGCTCCCATTAGATGCAAGTGATGAGGAAAAGCACAAAGCTTACATGGAGTTTTTGGCAAAAGGACAGGTTGCTTTTAAGCAGTACCAGGTTTTATACTTAAAAGGCATCACCATCCCTCAGAAATACGATGATCTTCTAAAACCGGTAGAAGATAGTGGTTATTCTGTTATTAACTGGCTAAGTGGGCCACCTCCAAATAATAATTTTTCTCTGAATTCTTATGCATTAACTGATGATGAGAACGGAGCACTTGTCACAGACGTAAAGAATGAACTTACCAATGTGGTTCTTGGGTGGATGGACCCAAAGAAATTTTTATCTGGAGATATGTCTGGGATTTCCTAGGTATGTTTCCTGAGGAAAATAAATATATTTTCAAATATCAGCATGTTTGAACCGATATCGTTTCATTATCGTGTGTCGTAAAATGTGTCGTTAACGACACAAAATCGTTCCTGTAGATAATACACAGGCAAGCACAGCCAATTCCATTTCATGAAAACCTTTAAGGTCACATTTCATTGCTGACCATCTCCATTTGATGGAAACAATTAAAGATCACATTTCACAATTCATTGGCTGACAACTCCAACATCAGAAATGAGGGATTGTTTACTCATGTACTCATATATACACAGAAACAATTTAATTCAGCCCTTTATATTTCAAAAGTACTCCAGTAATGTGTACACTCCAGCCATAAGAGATCAACCTCTCTTTCACAACCATAACATTATGCCATCACCATCTTAGAATATATATTAATCAGAACGCTGACTTTCCTTAAATTAAATCTAGACTATAGAACACTCCAATTTTAAAGCCTACCTGAGGAATAGTGTCAGAATTAGCCACATTCCAAACCACAGACCTCCAACAAGTTACAAAGACCATTTCACAGTTCATAATGTTCGACACAAATCGCAAATAAATAAATAAATAAAAAAGAAATCAATTGCAAAAATTCCATAACGACATCCAAACAGGCCTCAAAGGAAAGGATGTCTAAGTCCTAACAAAAATGGTTAATAGGATATTTCATGATAGGAGAAACTTAAAGTTCATGTAAGGTAATGAAGACAGCTTGTTGAAAGAAACTGATAAATACATTTTACAGCAGTGCACAAAATCATTTACAATGCCCTACTAAATAATAGTAACTTCGTGTAGTCAACAGCCAGAGTATCACATTTCATAACTATTGCTCAAAAGCAATGTACTAAGTACATTTTCTTCTGAATTGCACATAATTTTCCTCATTTATTGACACTAAATCATTCTTTTACACCATCTCTGGTAACGTTTCTAGTTTACCACAATTTGTGTCTTGCTAAGAGAGTTAACCGCAGCCTGAATTTTTTCACGGTAAATGTCGCTTTTATAAGGCAGTACTGTATATAATAATAATAATAATAATAATAATAATAAAATGATTACTTTCAGTAAATCTTACCACCACCACTACCCCTACGCCACCCCCCAAAAAAAAAACAAAGATGTACAGAACTTTACAGGGACAATATGCGCTTACAGCTAACTTGTCCTGGTGACTTCATGTACTTCGAAAGTACCTAAGGGCTGTCAAGGACGATAATGAGGTTCTTGGAGGAACTCAACTTATCCCCTTCTTCCACTTCAAAACACAAATGGAGTATTAACAGAGAGATGAGAGCAGTGAAAAGGAGATTGAGACAGCCCCAAGAAGTGCTCTGAAGACACTGAACTCAGGACCACACACAGTTGGAACATTCTGATTATGGATGATTATCTATATGCTATAGTGGCAATTAAATTACCTCTCTAAGTGCAAACTTCAAGGGTTTCATACCTGCATACAACACACCCTACAGTGTGTCTACATATCAGCTGAAACAACAGTTCACACTTAAAGTCTTAAGCAACAAATATGTTTCATTCAATGTAAACCATTTTAAATCTTCTCTCACACGTTCAGGAATGTTAATTTCCTAGACGTGGTTTCCTCTTTGTTGTGGCAAGTCTTCCTCTCATACGATCAATAAAGGGTTTGTACCGTTCCAAGATATCGTAGAAGAGCCGAGTGGTGTCATGGGGATGATATTTTGGTACATGTTCAAGCAATTTGAGAAATGCTGATTGAGAGGCACATTTACTGGGTAACATGCATCCTGGGCATTGAAAAATAATTGTTGGTCCAAAGCAGTTCGGGAAGGGAGACATCCGTGAATCAGTATAAGCATACTCATCTGCATACGCCTTAGCAAGTTTCAATGCTTGCTTGACTTTGAAAGCCAGTCGGTATGTTGGCTTTCTTTCTCTCACTTTGGAAGGCTTGCTTACATTTGGTACATGTTCATTTTCATTCGGAAGATTTTGAAGGTGCTCCTCAGTCTTAACAAACTTTATGTCCATTTCTTCCACCTGTTCATAAACAAATTAAGTACCTAGATGATCATTGGCACATCACCACTAACTAAGAAGCTATGTATACAGTTTAACAGAAAAACAAATACGTACAGTAATGGTGGATGCAAAATCTCTTCCAGCATCACTGTAGAGAGAGTCCGAATCATTAACATTAAATTTGAGGTCTAATTGACTGTCACAGCTGTTAATGCAGTCAGTAAAGTCTAGTGGCTCCTGCTTCACAACAGTATCACTAGGGTACAGAATTTCATCCATTACAGCCTGAAGCAGAAAAATAGTATGTAACAGGAATAAAAACATTTTAATTTAACCATTCCTCAGAATATTAAGGTTATTTTTTGGTTAGTTTACTTTCAAATGAAAATGTTCATAACACACAAAAAGTGAGCGGTAGTTTTTTTCAGATAAATCCACTCACAGAAAATTATAACTTATAATACACTGCATTTTGGTAAAACATGAACACATTTATAATTAATACCTTATCACCTCTCGGACGCTCCGGATGGATGCCTTGTCTGCAGAGCTGCTGCCAGATAGGTCCGAGCCGAGCACGAGTCGCCCGACTCGGGCGCTGGAATCGTCCGAGTGCGGCCGAGCCCTCCCGAAGCCTCTCAGCCAAGATATCGCCCGGAATCACCCGCGCTCTTTCAAAATCGCCCAGAATCGCCCGTGTTTTCTCAAACTAATCGCCAGAAAACGCCCTGTTTTTTCATAGCATACGCAAAGATCACCACGCCACGCTTCTGCCCCGCGACGGTAGACTATTTCCGCGTGGGCCCTGCGGACGTCCGTCCTTGTCGCACTCACTGCGAGATACAGTAGGGTGATTCCGCCCAGTGGGCGCGAGCCTCTTCACCAGGGCAAGGGCTAGCAAAGACCGTGGTGGCTTTGCTCTGTGCACCGCTCTCCGCTCGCTCACGTCCCCCACATCACATCAAACCAATCAAACTGCGCGCTGCGAGCCTGAGCCCCCACCCCCATCCACCGTCTTTTTTTCTTTCTTTCTCTCTCTCTCTCTCTCTCTCTCTTTTAAGTAGCAAATTCCTTAATAAACCAACGAGTATGTTTCACTGAATATTTTTCAGCAATTTTTAAAAATATAACTCATAAATCTTTGATTTTATGGCCCAACATAGCTTGAATATTTCACTAAGTTAAACAAGAATAATTTAAAAGTGGAAGTGATTTCCTTTCATCACATGCTGTAAATACCATGGGGTTCACCAAAAGAAACCAGTACTGGTGCAGTTTTTCTTAAAACACTAATTATTAATTGCACCAAGCTTAAAAACCAAGTCAGCAAATGGTTATCAGTTATTAAAAGCAGTACAACAACTCTCTGAACAACGAGACTGTATCACTGGATGTATTGGAAAAGAAAATTTTAACGTTTCTGATATGTATTTCATTTTATTGTCAGGAACAGGTTTAATATTACACAAGTTTAACCGATTATGAATTCAAAAGTGTAAGTGACATCTTCTCATGAGATGCTTCAACATTACAAGGGAGAAATGAGTGAATGATTTAGCCAAGAAATTGGTTACTGATACTGAAAGGTTTTCATCCAAACTGACTTATCCGAAGGTACTTACAGCTGATAAACATGAATCCTTTACATGTTGACATTGGTGTAAATGACAAATATATCTTTTAAGGTATTCGCATCAGTAAAGTCTTTCTTAAATGAAGAAGGGTGTGTCACTGAATCCATTGCAGTTGAAAATTTTGATGCTGCTCATATATCTTTCACTTTAATGGACCTAAGAAGGTTCAATTTTCCTATAAGTTGCCCAAGTAAGATTTGAAAATTTACAGTGAAATTCCTTCATTATATTCTTTAAAATCATAACGTAGAAGTGAGTCTGAATGATTTAGAGCAATAATTGTTCTCAGAGAGTAGGAGTTCCTCATCCAAACTAACTTTTCCGATAAGCATGAGTCCCTGTTACGTTGGCATAGATGTTCTTGACAGAAGAAACTTTTAAAGCATTCAAAGCTTTAAATTCTTTCTTTAATCAAGGAGGATGACTCACTGAATCTATTGCAGAGGACTATTTGAATGTTGCTTGAATAACTTTGATTGTCATAGTCCTAAGGAGGTTCACTTTTGCACAAAGTTATGGAAGTATGAATTGAAAAGGAAAAGTCACATATCATCTTCATTTGCTTTTAAATAGCAAGGGATGGGTGAGAATTTATGATCAAAAACAAGAATTACTTAGTGTTAGGAAGTACACTTCCATGGACAACTCAAACAACTTCCCATTGAAGCGGTGAAGTGACAAATTCAATACAAGGTCATAAAAACATCTGTTCAAGGTGGTTGATAGCTTTAACGAAACATGAGAACAGGCTTTAAGCATCTGCTAGTCACCACCCTGCTGACAACACGCCTCCAACGCAGAAAGTCAAAAGATAAAAAACACCAACACAACCTCCTAACCTCCAAACACACACACATAAACAATTCAGTAGGTGGACATAAAAAGATCACTTGAGGATAAAAGATGGCTTAACACATGCGATCGACTCAATTACCGTGAAATACAGCATAAAATTAATGCAAACGACCGATCGGACATCGTCAGAAACACGGAGTCATATTTTTGAGCCGAAATACCGATAGCAGGCGGCGCCCGGGCTTGGCGGGAAACGCGCGAGCCCTGTAGACGACGCACTTTTTTATTTCGGCTCTCAAATCCAAAATACACCAAAGTAAGTTAAAAACGGCACAAGGGTCGATTCCTTGAGTCACGAATCAACTTTTGATACCACCCTCGACTCTGTGCGTTATTCCGTATAGGAGAAATCGGAGCTGAAAGTTTCAGCCGAGATCGGCCTTCAGGGCAGGGAAGGGTGCTACTGATCATCTAAGGCTTTATGGGCGAAGTTGAAAAAATGCAGTTTCGCCATATCTCCTGAACGGTTTGAGATATCGACCTGGGTGTTTTTTCACTCGAAAGGTATTTCAAAAAGAAGTCTTTTCAAAAAAACCGGGGCGCTGTACGACCAATATTGCCGGAGATACGGCCCGGACAAGTTTCGGAAAATTCGTCAGTTTTTTGCTCGTAGTTCGGCCATTTTTCATCAGATCTCAATCATAGAATTATGGTTGGATTCAGAAAAACGACCTCTACCGGAAAAAAAATACGAAAAAAATATATCCTCCAAAATGAAAAAAAAAGTATATTTACTCTACCACGAATTGCAGCTTCGCCATATCTCCTGAACGGTTTAAGATATCGACCTGGGTGTTTTTTCAATCGAAAGGTATTTCAAAAAGAAGTCTTTTCAAAAAAACCGGGGCGCTGTACGACCAATATTGCCGGAGATACGGCCCGGACAAGTTTCGGAAAATTCGTCAGTTTTTTGCTCGTAGTTCGGCCATTTTTCATCAGATCTCAATCATAGAATTATGGTTGGATTCAGAAAAACGACCTCTACCGGAAAAAAAATACGAAAAAAATATATCCTCCAAAATGAAAAAAAAAGTATATTTACTCTACCACGAATTGCAGCTTCGCCATATCTCCTGAACGGTTTAAGATATCGACCTGGGTGTTTTTTCAATCGAAAGGTATTTCAAAAAGAAGTCTTTTCAAAAAAACCGGGGCGCTGTACGACCAATATTGCCGGAGATACGGCCCGGACAAGTTTCGGAAAATTCGTCAGTTTTTTGCTCGTAGTTCGGCCATTTTTCATCAGATCTCAATCATAGAATTATGGTTGGATTCAGAAAAACGACCTCTACCGGAAAAAAAATACGAAAAAAATATATCCTCCAAAATGAAAAAAAAAGTATATTTACTCTACCACGAATTGCAGCTTCGCCATATCTCCTGAACGGTTTAAGATATCGACCTGGGTGTTTTTTCAATCGAAAGGTATTTCAAAAAGAAGTCTTTTCAAAAAAACCGGGGCGCTGTACGACCAATATTGCCGGAGATACGGCCCGGACAAGTTTCGGAAAATTCGTCAGTTTTTTGCTCGTAGTTCGGCCATTTTTCATCAGATCTCAATCATAGAATTATGGTTGGATTCAGAAAAACGACCTCTACCGGAAAAAAAATACGAAAAAAATATATCCTCCAAAATGAAAAAAAAAGTATATTTACTCTACCACGAATTGCAGCTTCGCCATATCTCCTGAACGGTTTAAGATATCGACCTGGGTGTTTTTTCAATCGAAAGGTATTTCAAAAAGAAGTCTTTTCAAAAAAACCGGGGCTCTGTAGGACCAATATTGCCGGAGATACGGCCCGGAAAAGTTTCGGAAAATTCGACAGTTTTTTGCTCGTAGTTCGGCCATTTTTCATCAGATCGCGATCATAGAATTATGGTTGGATTCAGAAGAACGACCTCTACCGGAAAAAAATACGAAAAAATAGAGCCTCCAAAATGAAAAAAAAAGTATGTTTACTCTACCACGAATTGAACCCCGGCCTCAAACCTGATACCTCTTTATGCATCTCGTCAAGCTAGACCTTTTTTGTTCTATAAAAAAAATTGTGCGACCACTTCTTGTAGGTGATAAGATCACCTGACGCTGCGTGGACTCGGCAGTCGGCGCGCCTGCCCTGGCCGCGGCACGCTCAGCTGAGGTCCACGATCACGCCCTCCTGGTGCCGATGGTGGGGGGGAGGGGAAAGAGAGGGAGAGAAAGTGTCAAAGTGGCGGGATTGGGGTATGTCAGGGGCCTAGAGACAGGGGTAGCCGGAGACAGGGCGGGGCGGCCAGGGGCGGGGCGGGGCGGGGCAGGGCGGTGCAGGTCGGGGCGGCGTCGTCCCCGCGAGGCCATGGAGACGGTGGTCTCGTACTCAACTGCGATCTGGTCCGCCCCGCGCGCGCGCACTCACCCTCCCCGCCGCGCGGACTTGGAGACGGTGGTCTCGTACCAGGCTCCAGCGTTCTTACATTTGTTAAAGGTATAAGCGGTGCACAGAGCAACGCCACCACGGTCTTTGCTAGCCCTCGCCCTGGAGAAAAGGCTCGCGCCCCTTGGGCGGAATCACCCTACAGGTCCGTGTCCGTGTCTAACTTCCACAGCCGCATGTTCGAAACCAGCCAACAGCGCAGCGCGTCGCGCGAGTACTTGAAGTACCTCGTCCCACCCCCGCAGGTTGATTCCATTCCGGTTGCGACGTAGCGCCCGCGCTCCGTTGCAACGGTTTAGACGGGGCTTCGTTTCGTTGTTTCTGCTGTCTCCGAGGATCGGGGATGTGGTGGGGGTGATGCTCTTGTCTCTCTTGCACCACCTGCCTTCCAATAGATAAAGAGAGAGAGATAGCTGGTCTGAGACGGCAGGAACAACGAAACGAAGCCTCGTCTAAACCGTTGCAACGGAGCGCGGGCGCTACGTCGCAACCGGAATGGAATCAACCTGCCGCCCCGCCCCGCTCCGCCCCGTCCCGCCCCGCGCCGCCCTCCCCCGCCCAGCCCCGACTCGCAACGCTTCGGGCCCGCGACGGCAGACTATTTCCGCGTGGGCCCTGCAGACGTCTGTCTTTGTCGCACTCACTGCGAGATACGGGTCCGTGTCTAGAATCCACAGCCGGATGTTCGAAATCAGTACTTGAAGTACCTCGGGAATTCTATGTTGACATATGATTCAGGAGTGGCTGAGGTTCAATTAATTTTGTTGTCTTAGACTATTTACAGTTCATTAACCACTATATATTTTCTTTCTTATTTTTTTCCTTTGCAGTTTACCTTGTGTGAAAAAATCGTACCAAATTTGATCTGCTGTTTTTCATTCGCAGATGTAATATTGTGTTGATACTCAGTAAATTATTTACGTAACTTTACTTGTTTTGTTTCATGTCTAGTCTGGTAGGAAATAATTATAATCCTGTAAAGTTGATAATTTTGCTAATTTACCTTTATTAATTTGCACAAACTATTATAATGAAATCTTGTGTAAGTTAATGGACCTCATACCACACATTGCATGTACAGGGATGGGAACTCTCGACACTGATCAGTTCTCCAGTCTCAAGGGAAAATATTTTTTGTTTCCTTCCCACCACCGATAATCCATCAACTTGGGGTGCTGTACAGTACAGTGCTTGCGATGCAGATCCGCATCGGGTGGGACCAGCCGTGCCAGTACAATGAGTTGCTAGGAGAGAGCGTGATAGTAACTTGTGGTACTGTAGGTAGAGTACAGTGCTTGCGATGCAGATCCGCATCGGGTGGGAGTGGGACCAGCCTTGCTAGTACAATGAGTTGCTAGGAGAGAGCGTGATAGTAACTTGTGGTACTCTAGGTAGAGTACAGTTCTTGCGATGCAGATCCGCATCGGTACTGCCAGACCTCGTACGGGAGAAGGGGCGACAGTAGCTGAAGCAGATATTGTCCCCAGATCGCCACTTGCCTTAATATTTGTATGTGACTCGCGTTCAATACCGAGTTGATCGACGTTCACTTCGTAAGGTTGGCACCTCGTGACGTCACCCTCCCCCTCCCTCTCCCTCGCTCCTGCGACCTCTGGCTCCAACGGCTCACTATCTTACCATTTGGAGGTATAGTATTCTCAGAGATTAAATGACTAGTGCTATACAGTTGTCACACGGTAAGGAGTACCCTGAGAGGAGCGATCTGAAGCTACATAGAGCGAGGTAGGGGTGGCGCGGCGGCATCCTGGTTACCCGCCATTTGCGCGCGCTCCTGCCGGTATGTATGGGCTGGTGTTTTCTATTGTCCTAATAAAGGAAATTGAATGTGAAATAAGTTCAGTAGTGGACTTGGAAGGAAGTTTGGACTTTTTTTTATGCGTTTTGGGACATTAATTTGGATTGGTGGAACGTCGTTTTAGATGTGATAAGAACACTCACCATCGAGTTGTCTCCACAATTAAATATTAGCATTCATTCTGCAATTGATTTAAAGCCGTGCGGTAACTACATGTAATTACGGAGGTATCGCGAAGATGGGGACCATTTTCCTTGGGTCGCAATGCTCAGGTGACTCTTTACTCTCACACTGAGGCAACTGTACGGTACAAAGGCCCTAGCTCATTTGGGTCATATGCTGATCTCAATTTCTTTTCAGTTTTAAGTATGCAGCGAGGAATGTTTCCAGGGAGACCGTCGCTCCCTCGACCGCGTCCTTTGTATCGTCCAGAAGCTCAGCTGAGTCCCTACTATAATGCTCGTGCTTCCATGAACTACCTGCCTAACGCTTTTAGGCTGTCAAGACCTTTCCGTCCGCCTGCACCACATCATTACTTGCCTCATAATTATCAATTTCCTAGCCCTTATCCCACCACCCATCATACCTCACTAACCGTCTCCTCCACCAAACCTGTCCTTACCTCAAACTCCTGCTCTACTCTTCAATCTCCTTCAACACCCAGACCTTCCGCTACTGAGTCAACCCCTTGCAACACACCCGCTACTCCACCCTCTTCCCTTCAAACTCCTTCCGTGTCCACAACATCTAGACCTTCACCCTTATCTGCTACAGACTCGACCCCACACAACCCACCTACAACTATAACCAACCCTCTCTCCCAGCTTCAATCTCCTTCCACTACATCCTCACCACCTTTACGCCCCTCCAGCCCACCTGCATCAAAGTCCTCAGATTCCCCACCTCAGTCTGTTGTTGCTGCTGCATCATTCCCATCATCTACCCACCCAACAGTCTCCACAAAGCCTTCAATAACCCCTCTCCCTTTAAAAAGCACTTCACCCATTCGCAAAAGATTGAGGTCCTCGCGCCGAGCCAAGAGTGAAGATCAAGTCATCCCACTGGATGATTCATCGGACTCAAATGAGCAAGCAGACCCATTATATCAGTATGGTGGAAGTGGAAAGCGCAAGATAAACAATAAGAAAACTGACAAGCGGAGAACTAAGAAGCAGACGGAGAACTGGCGTGAGGACATGTCTTTGTTCAATGCTCCTCTCCCTCTTCCTGGTCCCTCTCAGGTACTTATGAAATGTAACTGTATTTCTTATGAAACTGGATTTACTCCCAATGAAGGGCTAGATGTAGCACTATTACGAATGATAGAAGTTTTGTATTTTGCTGTTTCATTTTTAATAGAAGTTCAATAAGTCATCTCAGTTATCAGAATTTGATGTCAAGGTTGCAAGAATAATGTTTCATAATTCAAGCTTGGATGAAAAATTTGTCAAAAGAATCCTATCAGGAGTCCTTGAGGATGTAAATGTCCACTGGGACGATGTGTGTGGTTTGGAACATGTTAAGCAGAGATTAAAGGTTGGTATATTCCAGCATCCTTATTTGAGCAGTATATCTGTTTATTCCAGAGTCACAAACTTGTAATATCTTATTTTTCAAATTAGGAAATGGTAGTTTATCCGCTAGTAAACCCTGCACTCTTTAGTGGCCTGCGAAGCCCTGGTAAGGGACTCCTTTTGTTTGGACCGCCTGGTACAGGGAAGACATTAATCGGTATGGTATTTTGTCATAGTAGTTCTGGTCTACGCATTGCATGCTTCCATTTTAAAAATTTGTTATTGTTACAGGGAAATGCCTAGCCACGGAGGCTAGAGCCACATTTTTTTCAGTAACTGCCTCTACGTTTGGTGCTAAGTATTTTGGAGAAACTGAGGTCCTTGCAAAGACTTTGTTTGAGTGTGCTAGGTAAATTTACCCAGAGATAGGAGGCAGCCATATTTCATTATGAAATGTTTCATGACTTGAGTCCTCAGGGATTGAGTTTAGATTATAATTAAGTACAGGGATTGAACAATGGGGTGCAAATATCATGGAGTTCTCAAATGAGGTTCCTGGCGGTCCATCAACTGATACGACCTTGATATTTGTACCAGCTCACCTTTGAAGGCAGCTAATAAACGATTCTTTTCCTGAAGTATTTTGAATTAACTTACGTCATACTTTATTGACACCATATTGCACAAAACATGGACAAACATAATTGTAACTTCAGAAAATTTGTGAAAATTTGAAAATACTATTTTAATTTGTCATGAGGGGTCTCTTTGGTGGTTCTTAAATTAAAGTTTTGTGATATTATCAGTGTGATTAACGGATTTTTTTTTCTTGTTCTCTTAGAGCTCTTCAACCTTCCATAATATTCATAGATGAAGTAGACTCGGTTCTGAGGAACAATGCTGACAGTGAGTCGGGATGCTCATTACGATTGAGGACCGAACTTTTGACCAATATGGCAAGTATCAAATATGAATATTTCCATTCAGAACATTTTTTTCTCAGTCGTTGTTACCAGGAGATTCATAATTGGTTTATATAAATGTGACATGCCTCCATAGGATGGATGCCAAACAACAGGAAAGGAGCAGGTTCTCGTTATTGGTGCCACAAATTATCCTGATAGAGTAGATGAGGCAGCTAGGCGTCGATTTACTAGACGGCTATATATCCCTCTGCCTGACATGGAGGTAATGTGCATCACACATTAAGCAGAACTTTGAAAAAAGAATATTGATATTTTTCACTTAGCTAATTTTCATCTAGTTATGGAAGTGATAATTTGACAAATCAAAATCATTTCTTTATGGATTTTAAATATTCGCAGCCTATTTTCAAACACTTTCATCAAAAGTAACAGGGGCTTGTCACTCAGTTCATAGCTTTGTTGAATCAATAAAGAAATATTAAATTATCTGGCAGTTCAAGGCGGATTTTGATTTCCTTATGATTAATAACTTTCAGTCCCTCCTAAATATGAGAAAATCAAATTTTATTGATATTTACATAATATCAGCTACATATTTACAGAATCCATACTTTTTCTGTTATAGAGATCATTCTGTTTAAGCATATTAATGGATTATTTATTGCAGGCGAGAAAACAACAAATTTTGCGAGAACTAAGGAGAGAGAAGCATACCATCACAGAAAAGGAGGCAACTGACATTTCTGCAAGCACTGACGGCTATAGTGGAGCAGATTTATCCCAAGTCTGCAGAAATGCTGCTATGGGGCCAATTCGCTCATTGGATCCAGATGAGTCATTGGAATTTCTCACCTTAGATGATGTAAGTATAACTTTCAAAGTAGAAGTACAATCCTCTATTCCTTGACTTATCTAAACATACATGTACATTTTTAAAGTGAACGCCAACTGTGTACTTTTAACTACTTTGCCCATAATATTGTATCAAACATTTTTCCACCCCTGTGAAATGTGCAAAATTTTTACGTTCAGCAAGTTTGCAATTATTGAACACTTGGTAACACTGTGTGTTCACCTATATGATGAAGCTAGTGCTTTTCTCGTCCTGTCTCTCTTGCACTTATGGTATTGGTGCGAGGGCTGTGACTTTTGTTTTCTGCTGCAATAGGCTGTTGTAAACATGCATTTATTATTGTCCCTGTCCCGTGTATACATTTCTTTGACATTGGTAATTTTCCATGTCTCCGAGCCGTGATTATCTCTTATTTCTTTTTGGAAAACGGCTAAAATGTGAAGGGATCGAATAAAGACTGATGACTATTAAGATAGAGGAAAATCTGTCAACCTGTTGTTTTAATCTGGAGGTTAGTAGCTAGCTATCCTTTCTTGGGAAGCTCTTTTAATTACTATGATATATTGTTTGGACACTTGCTTTGGTAGGTTTGGGGACATTGCTGTTAATTTAGGTCTGTATAAAATGCTTTTAATTTCATTCATAGTATTATTTTATGACTAATGTGTTGAAAAAAAGCGAAATATTTAGGAGATGTGTCACTTTATTGATTTTAGTAAGATATAGACCAAGTGAAGTTGATTGTCACTCTTTACGGTCTTTTCATAGTAGTTCCAAACCTTAAAGTCTAAGGCGAAGGGACTAAATTCTCCGGGGCCAACTTGTCACTTGGTGTGGATGTTCGACCCATCATTAGCTTTTAAAAAAGGCATGGCTTGGAATTTTTCTAATATGACGTATTTCTGATAGAGTTGAAACGGTTAAATTATACAACATATTAACGGGATTTTTTTCTGGCAGCACTGTTGGTCCAACACCAAACTTTGACCTCCTATAACTCCCAAACCAAAATTTTTAAAAAATTTTCCTTTGACATATGGGTCCTTGGGGTGGTCCAAAATAAGATAGAACCACTCCCAACTCAATCCGAAAACCATCATTTTGGACCTTGTGGTGATCTGACAGAGAATTGCCCTTGCTTGTAGAGAAAGGGCAAGCTTGATAACCAGTTAATTTTTTACCTTAATAAATTTCATGGTGTAACAACAGTGTGCCATGCACTTAATTCCTTAGACGAGGCATAAGCTAATAACATGTTTATTTTTTTCTACTCAGGTGAGAGCTATTAATATGGAGGACTTCAAGTCTTCCTTAGGAAGTACATCTAAGTCTGTATCAGCGGATATGATAAAGAGAGTGGAGGATTTCGATAAGATGTATGGAAGTAACTAAATCATCATTTTTCTTAACAACCCCTAGCACTTGTTTAACTTTCTTTCCATTAAGTTTCAAGATAATAAAAACTCTCAAGAGCCTTTTTTCCTTAATTAATGTATATGCTTAAGTTTGAAAAATATTTTTCTGAATCTTATCAACAGAAACAGAACTGAATATTTAAATATGATGATACTACCAGCAACAGTTTCCCATGAGCCTGCACCCAGAAAATAAATGAAAAATATACTGATCCTGTGACAACATTGTTTAATTTATTTTTCCCACAAATTAAAAATAGCGCACATACATGTTAAAAAATTCAAATAATACACTCAATACTAGGCCAAAAAATTTTAATTATGCAAGAGTATCAATGATATGAGGAACGCGCACCTAAACTTGGGCCACACATGTACAACATAACTTGAATTGGGCGAAGCTAGACCTAGTCGACCCAACGAGGCGGCCTCTGTCGCAGCAGCTCAAGGTGCCCCAAGGGGAAGTTCGCATCAGTAACGCAGGGCTTCGTCTCGGCCTCGCGCGCGAACCTCGACGAGAGCCTGCAGCGTGTCCGCCAACACCACCAGGTCGTCGGCGAGGGCAGGCAGGGCGGGCTTCGTCGCAGAGCTCGGGGTGCTCCAAGGGGAAGTCCGTCGTCCCGGCCTCCTGCGCACACCTTGACATGAGCCTACAGCGTGCCCGCCAGCACCACCAGGTCGTCGGCAAAGGCGAGCAGGGCGGCCTCTGTCGCAGCAGCTCAAGGTGCCCCAAGGGGAAGTTCGCATCAGTAACGCAGGGCTTCGTCTCGGCCTCGCGCGCGAACCTCGACGAGAGCCTGCAGCGTGTCCGCCAACACCACCAGGTCGTCGGCGAGGGCAGGCAGGGCGGGCTTCGTCGCAGAGCTCGGGGTGCTCCAAGAGGAAGTCCGTCATCTCGGCCTCGCACGCACACCTCGACGAGAGCCTACAGCGTGCCCGCCAGCACCACCAGGTCGTCGGCAAAGGCGAGCAGGGCGGCCTCTGTCGCAGCAGCTCAAGGTGCCCCAAGGGGAAGTTCGCATCAGTAACGCAGGGCTTCGTCTCGGCCTCGCGCGCGAACCTCGACGAGAGCCTGCAGCGTGTCCGCCAACACCACCAGGTCGTCGGCGAGGGCAGGCAGGGCGGGCTTCGTCGCAGAGCTCGGGGTGCTCCAAGGGGAAGTTCGTCGTCCCGGCCTCCTGCGCACACCTTGACATGAGCCTACAGCGTGCCCGCCAGCACCACCAGGTCGTCGGCAAAGGCGAGCAGGGCGGCCTCTGTCGCAGCAGCTCAAGGTGCCCCAAGGGGAAGTTCGCATCAGTAACGCAGGGCTTCGTCTCGGCCTCGCGCGCGAACCTCGACGAGAGCCTGCAGCGTGTCCGCCAACACCACCAGGTCGTCGGCGAGGGCAGGCAGGGCGGGCTTCGTCGCAGAGCTCGGGGTGCTCCAAGAGGAAGTCCGTCATCTCGGCCTCGCACGCACACCTCGACGAGAGCCTGCAGCTTAAGTTTGTCCGCCAGGCTCTCGTCGAGTCGTGCGCGCGATGCCGAGACGAATAAGCCCTGCGCTACGGATGCGTACTTCCCCTTGGAGCACCTTGAGCTGCTGCGACAGAGCCCGCCCGGCTCGCCTTCGCCGACGACCTGGTGGTGTTGGCGGACACGCTGCAGGCTCTCGTCGAGGTGGGCGTGCGAGGCCGAGGCGAAGCCCTGGGCTACGGATGTGGACTTCCCCTGGGAGCACCTTGAGCTGCTGCGACAGAGCCCGCCCGGCTTGCCTTTCGCCGATGACCTGGTGGTGTTGGCGGTCACGCTCATGCAGGCTCTCGTCGAAGAGTGCGTGTGAGGCGTGCGGCCGAGACGAAGCCCTGCGCTTCAGATGCGGACTTCCCCTTGGAGCACCTTGAGCTGCTGCGACAGAGCCCGCCCGGCTTGCCTTCGCCGATGACCTGGTGGTGTTGGCGGACACGCTGCAGGCTCTCTCTGAGGAGTGCGCGTGACGCGTGAGGCCGAGCCCACACAAGAAATAGACGTCTATAGATGGATGTAGACGGTCTACGGATGGTCAAGCAATGTCGAAATATGTCTATAGCTGGCTATAGATGGTCTGTTGTTTGTCTAGATAATCTATATCTACAAGTAGACTTTACTTAGATATCGATAGATGGTCTAACGTTGGTCTATAAGGAGACGTCTACTTACTGATGAATGGTAGACCTCTATAGATCGTCTAATAAATGTCTACCTTGTCCACGTCTATTAGTAGCTATATGTTAGACGTATACACACTGTATAATACGTCTACTCTATGAACAGATGTAGTGACAGATCTCTGTAGACAGTATAGACCTAATGTAGATAAGAGATAGACCCACAACACAGCCACCGTGATAGATATACCATTCTAGCAGGCCTCTTCTCCAGTTGAGCGCTTAGGGTAGTGGATAACGAGACAGACGCCTGACAATAAGGTACTGGGTTCGACCCCCAATAATTCATATTTTTTTGGTCTATATTTAGATCTATACACATACATCTAGTAGAGGTTTATAAAAAGACGTCTAATATACTTTGCAAATTAAGCCATTATACGGGTCATAGATGGTCTACCGATAGACTACAAAAAATGTCTAATAGACTCTCCCACGTCTATTGAAAGACGTCTATTATATGTTTAATAGACATCTATTTTTTGTGTGGGAGACGAAGCCAATAGTAATTTATTGATATAAGAAATATGACAATAAGAATAATTCCTAGAAGCTACTGATATTCGATCTACTTTCCACTGTCAAGATTTAAAAAAAATAAAATAAGAAAATTGGTAAATTTGGGAGGGGTGCACTGCAGAGGAGGTGCAATTCCAGAAAAATTAAAAAACCGAAACGAATAGAATGGATGAGTTGAACAACTTTTTCTGAAAGACGATTTATCATGAAACTTCGTGAAATTCATACTTTGAAGGTTCTACCTTTTGATTGAGCATATTGTACATTGTTGATTTACTACACCTAGTTTATTTGACATCAGCTTACAGTTTCCCATGAGACTGCTACCAGCTTCCTAGGAACCTGCCTGAGCTCTGAGCGCATAAGGTTTAGTACTGACAGAATTGAAATGCGTTTGCATGTAAGTAGATTTTGTAAATCAATGTAGATCTTCAAGTGGGCAGATATTCCTTAAAGCTGTGATATGCGTATGGTTGAACAATGGTAGGATCAAATCTCTTAGGACCGGTTTTTATTATGGAAAGACAATTGCTTCAAACTTCACATTCCATTTTTACATATGTAAAATTATTATTTCATTAAAAAAATGAAGGAGAAAAAGAATGCACCACAAAAATCCTCAGGTTATCACCTCACAGCCTAATGCATTTTCCTGCTAGTGTCGCTGCTATTTGAATTTATAGGTCCAGGTTTTATTTGCTCACAATACTTCATTTTTGTTTTCAGACAGAAACAAATACACCTCAATGTAGTCCCACTAGTTTCAGCATTTAGAGGAGATCTTTTGCAAACTGTATTAAATGGAGGTGTTGTAATGACACCACAAATTCTGAGAGGAATACAATTTTTATGCAAGGAACTAAACCATTTCCATAGGGTATGTATTTTCTGTCAATGAGAGCTATTCTCTAGAGTTACAGCATACATATTTAAATTGTCGCATAGAATTTCTTTTATTGTTATCTTAATTTTAATTGAAGGATAAGCAAGCAGTCAAAAGAATAGAACCAAAACAGCAAGCTGGCAGTAATTTGAAAAGATCAAAGACCGATAAGCAGGACTCAGATAAAGTGGAGACAATTAAGTGCCCAGCACAGAACTGCAAGATGGCAGTGCCCAGAATACCGCAAATAGGTTGCAGGGAAAAGCTGAAACGGCACATAAATGCAGCACACAAGCCAATCATACAACAGTGCAAGCTACAAGAAAAGGTTGATGAGCTCTTTCGTTAGCTTATTAAATTCTTATTTAACTCCTCTCATATTTCCATGCGTCGGTATATAAACCAATCTTGGAATGCTTCCTGCTGCAATGCGTTCCATCATTTTGTAATCTTTGCAATAAAAGAAATTGTACTTCTAAAGGATGAGCAAAACCCTTCAAACCCCCTTTAAAAAACCTGAGCGAAAGAAATTGCAGTTCCACTCCTCAGGCTCCTAGGAGACTGTTGTCAGTTGATAACGTTGACACAGTTTCCCAGGAGACTGTTGTCAGTTGATGACATTGTCACAGGCTCCCAGGAGACTGTGGTTCATGGCGCACCCATCTGGACACTGGCCCCAAGCAAAAAATATTTTCTTTTAAAACGTTTCTGGTTTTTATTTGCAAGTGACAGAACATGAATTTACCACCAAAATTTCTGTATTCTCTAATTATGAAGGGCAGTGAAATGTACATACCATTTGATTGCTAACTTCAGAGTTGTATTTCGAACAACTCACCTGAATATACAATGAAATGTGGCTACATTATTTGGGAAACAGTTAACATTCATAGTCTGTGAGGTTTGATTGTTGGCTTTTATTTTCCCCTTTTCTTGCACACTAGAAGTGTACAGGCATTGTCAGTTTGCACTGGAGCAAAGATATAATTTAGAACACCAAGAAAAGGCTTAAAGTAAAGATAATATACAAGTCCATATGAGTAACTTACTTATGGAAACAGTACATCAAGATCATGGCTCAGACATAACAAAATTGCAAATAAGATTTTATGCTCTTTGACAATATACCTAAAGCTCAGTTCATGTCTGTGAAAGTAGTTTGCATTAAATTTTAAATGGGCTACTTTCCTCAAAGACTTTCAGATCATTTTCAGTTAAACACACAAAATTTCCCAATTTCAGAGTAAAAGTAAAAGTAAATTATTTCTTTTCTTTTCAAATTCTCAAGCCTGTTAACTAGTTACATTTACATAGAAGGCTTTTCTTTCAGGCTTGCAGCTGTCCTGCTGTCAATCAGTAGTCAGGAAGCCAATATTAAGACCATAAAATGTCACATCACAAACCAGAATACATAGAAATAATAGAAAAGCTTCCGAGAATTGTAAAAGCTGATTTCATAAAACAACATACGGAAATTCAAAAGTATTATCAGAAATGATGAACACTTAGGTATGCGGATGTATTGAGTAATCATCATTATAAAAAGAAAACTTCATAAATGCACAGGTAAACCCAGTTCATCTCATGAGATAGAATGTCAAAGAAAGAATCTGAATTTAACAGTGTGCCGTAGTGAGGAATAGAGACTTACATACGAGTGCTCACCAATTAATCTATCAATCAATTACCACCCATGCATAAAACGTTTCCAAGTAGTTGGTCTTCAGAAAGCAGAACAAGATGAAAATGTGACCATGGAGCTATTGGTCCTGGGAGCAGAGACAAATCACCTGGTGAGAAGATTGGAGAATAAATTAGTTCAGGGAACAAAAACAAAAGAAGGGACATGGAATGGGGAAAGGACTCACAGGTTTGTAGGCGCCATTAATTCTGTTCAGTTTCTGATGCCACTTCCAGTTGAAGCCTCGCAGTTTAGCCTGAAAAAATACAAAACAAAACAATAGGAATGTAACCAAAATTACAAAACAAAAAAACAAAAAACATGACAGGGAAATAAAAAAGAACAAAAAACGAGCACTGAGACAGAAAATGCTTATTGTAATTCGCTCGATTATATAAAATAGAGAGGGAGAAAGGGGGGAAACACCCAAGGGTGTGAAGAGGAGAAAAAAGAAATTGAAGAATATTTCACATGGACTGCAGATAATTTAAATTGAGAACACTTTTCCATTTCACCTTGACATGCTCACACAATGAGTAAATTTTACATCTTACCTAAAGTTACAAGTCTGCGTCTGCCAGCTCCAGGAACTTCAACGCTCCGATTCTCTTCACACTCAGATATAGCCACAAACGACGACAGATGCTTGAGGAAAGATCCATCATGGGTCTGAAGGCTGCACTAATCGAAACTACAGAATTAAGTGACTGACACAATCAATTTGGTACTTACCGATCCTTGGCATAATAAAGTCCTTCTGGTCTCTGACGTACTCAGCAAGCAGTAACTAACAGGTTTGGTATACAGCATACAGATCCACAGGTGATGGACTGAAGACTGCTTCGTACCTGAAACCACATTAAGGCAACATGGATAACAGTTCATAACAGACACACAGAAGCTTACACAGTATCAACAAGCAGGAGCGGAGGGTCCAATCAATAAGCTAGAGAGTGTCACTTTCATGCGAGTTGTCTTCGAGACTAACAAAGCAGATACAATTTGGATGGCAATGTCAGTTGACAATGTAAAGTTTTTCCTTATTCAGAAAAACAGAGAGAAAAAGGCACTGCAAGGTGCAGACGAAGGAATTGGTGGCAAGCTAAGCAATACATTTTTTTAGTGGAATATCAAGACAAGTGTAAAGGTTAGAATTTCTCACCTGGAGAAAAATACACATCACAGTTGCACGTGCCGCACGCGGACGAATGCAGTTCCGTACTTATGTAGGCTTATAATAATAAAGTGTTTGAGAGATTCATTGCAAGACAGAAGTCACCAGAGCAGTGATAAACACTCTTAACATAATTCTCTTTGGGCACCCTTTCATCGCCAGCACAACCATAACAACAAACCAGGCAGCGGGCAGCGGGGTGGGATGGGGAGGGGAGGGGAGGGGGAGGGGCCGCACTGCTCCCGACCAATTTCTAGGGCCGCTTCACGAAGCTGGGTGAGTCGAATTGGAAAAGTATTGGTACCGCTGGAAAGCTTGAAACCTGTACAACAAATCCCGCGGGGTCGGGGCGGGGGGCGGGGGGCGTGGCAGGCCTGCCGGACCGCGGGGCCAGGGCCAGGACTCAGTGCGGGGCAGGCCTGCCGGGCCGGGCCGCGAGGCTGACAGCGGAGCGCCGCACTGCTCCCGGACAATTGTTATTGCATCCCATAAAATTACAGAATTATCCAGTCCACTGCGTCAGTGGAACTTTCCCGATTTAAATGGCGCTCCGTCCCTCCCGCCTCGTCCCTCGCCCTCGCCCACTGCGCAATGCGCGTGCGCGGTCGCTCGCGCAGCGCTCTCTAGCGGCGTACATGAACAAGGTTCACTCTTCTCGTCATGGCATGGCCCAGTGCCGAGTGCCGGGCTGAGTGCCATTAAATTTTCGTCTCTTAGTTCACTTAGTCAATTCAATTTCATCAAGTGTATTCTTTCTGCACTATCCGAATTTTGAATTGCGCGTGCCGGGCCCTCTCAACCAACCGCCACTTGACACAAGTCCGTTGGCCGTTGGTTGCTGCTGCGCCAACGGCAGCAAGCGGCAGGAGCCGGGCCGGTCAGAACCTGTTGCCTGTAGCGCAGGAAAGTTATGCCAGCTGGATAGAAGATAAAGTTGTAGCTTTTAGTGCAGATGACTTTCCTTGTGACTGGCCGTGCCCCCGCGTACTGGTCATGGTGGCATGAGATCGGCCCGTGAATTGTGTGCTGTGTTTAATCTGCCTAACCTAACGGACTCTTCACTGTCGTCAACATTTCAAGGTAGGCTAGATTTCGGTGTTATTTTAGTGTTTTCGTTTGCATCATTCCGTCCACTACAGTTCAGTCGCATAAACCTTTCAGGTTAGGTTAGTCTGTTCTCCCTCCTCGCTGCTTACGCAGGTTAAGTACTTGTTAAGGAGTTTTGGCGTTACCGTCGAGAATTGTTGAGGTAAGGTGATCAAAGTGTGCAGAGAGTACTTGTTACACAGGGTGAGAACTTACTTTTGTGCTTTTGCCTACAGGCTATGGAATTTGTGTGGAACGTACAGGCATTCAGGCTTCTCTTGGGTAGACGTGAGGCCAATACGCACTGCACTGAAGAAATTTTACTTGTGTGGAGTATTGAGCTGAGTGACAGATCCAGTTTGAAAGGTAAGTCTAACAGTTTTGTTCAGCGCTGCTGAACAGTTAGCTCCAAATTCACTAACATTCCGAGAATAAACTCAATAAAGGGCAAACTTTTCCCTTCTGTCTAGGATTTTGATGCAGCGTCTCTGTGTCTTTATTACTTGACTTGCTGTGAAAGATGAAGAAAAGACAGGAACATTGTCTTTTCTAAGTCATCATGTGAGGGTGGATCTTTGCGTTGTCCCTCAGGAAAAGTAAGATGCGGATTTGCAATGAACTAACGCTGCAAGACGGATGAATAATTACTTCGCCCAATTCTTGTTGTTCTCTGGTAAGTTCCTTATAACTAGTAGAATGAGGTTAGGCTTGATTTACTTCTTATTTCATTTGAGTTCATTTGGTGTTCAGAGCCTTATGTATGCATTTGTTTATTTTTAGTTGGCCACGTCAATATGCAGTTACATTTAAGATGCCAGCGCTGAGGTTGATACAAATGTTCAGGAAAAGGAGAATCCCTTAAATTAATAGAATGCAGCAGCCAGGATGGTTCTTAATGTGACTGACAGCTACAACAGTTAGCCTAGTGTCTACCACGAAGAGAAAGATAGCCATTTGTTCGTAGGGAGCTTCATCTTGTAGTTTCAATAGGTATTTTTACATTATTTATTTATGTGAGCTATGATTGCCTGCCTTCCATTTTGGTGTTGGTGGAGCAACCTTGCCTTGTAATTTCCATTGGTATTTTTGTATTATTTATGTATGTGAGCAATGGTCATGGCCGCAGCTGTGAGTTGCAGTGTGAAAGTGAAGTGATCGCCTGCCTTCCATTTTGGTGTTGGTGGAGCAAACTTGTCGTGTATTTTCAATGGGTATGGTTATATTTATTTATTTATGTGAGCAATGGTCATGGCAGCAGCTGTGAGTTGCAGTGTGAAAGTGAAGTGATCGCCTGCCTTCCATTTTGGTGTTGGTGGAGCAAACTTGTCGTGTATTTTCAATGGGTATGGTTATATTTATTTATTTATGTGAGCAATGGTCATGGCCGCAGCTGTGAGTTGCAGTGTTAAAGTGAAGTGATCGCCTGCCTTCCATTTTGGTGTTGGTGGAGCAAACATGTCTTGTAATTTCATTGGGTACTTTTACATTATGTATTTATGTGAGGTATGATCATAGCAACATCTGTGAGTTGTGGTGTGAAAGTGAAGTGATTGCCTGCCTTCCATTTTGGTGTTGGTGGAGCAACCTTGCCTTGTAATTTCCATTGGTATTTTTGTATTATTTATTTATGTGAGCAATGGTCATGGCCGCAGCTGTGAGTTGCAGTGTGAAAGTGAAGTGATCGCCTGCCTTCCATTTTGGTGTTGGTGGAGCAAACTTGTCGTGTATTTTCAATGGGTATGGTTATATTTATTTATTTATGTGAGCAATGGCCATGGCCGCAGCTGTGAGTTGCAGTGTGAAAGTGAAGTGATCGCCTGCCTTCCATTTTGGTGTTGGTGGAGCAACCTTGTCTTGTAATTTCCATTGGTATTTTTATATTATTTATTTATGTGAGCAATGGTCATGGCCGCAGCTGTGAGTTGCAGTGTGATAGTGAAGTGATCGCCTGCCTTCCATTTTGGTGTTGGTGGAGCAAACTTGTCGTGTATTTTCAATGGGTATGGTTATATTTATTTATTTATATGTGCAATGGTCATGGCCGCAGCTGTGAGTTGCAGTGTTAAAGTGAAGTGATCGCCTGCCTTCCATTTTGGCGTTGGTGGAGCAAACATGTCTTGTAATTTCATTGGGTACTTTTACATTATGTATTTATGTGAGGTATGATCATAGCAACATCTGTGAGTTGTGGTGTGAAAGTGAAGTGATTGCCTGCCTTCCATTTTGGTGTTGGTGGAGCAACCTTGTCTTGTAATTTCCATTGGTATTTTTATATTATTTATTTATGTGAGCAATGGTCATGGCCGCAGCTGTGAGTTGCAGTGTGATAGTGAAGTGATCGCCTGCCTTCCATTTTGGTGTTGGTGGAGCAAAATTGTTGTGTATTTTTAATGGGTATGGTTATATTTATTTATTTATGTGAGCAATGGTCATGACCGCAGCTGTGATTTGCAGGGTGAAGGTGAAGTGATCACCTGCCTTCCATTTTGGTGTTGGTGGAGCAAACATGTCTTGTAATTTCATTGGGTACTTTTACATTATGTATTTATGTGAGGTATGATCGCGCATTACATTGGTTATGGCCTTTTTAAAAATGATTTTTTGGGTGGTGAAACATATGGAGCCTGCAGCTTCATACAGAGCTCGCAGTCGCCTATGTTTCTCACTCAGTTACCTGTTGTGTACTAATTAATTGACTTCTTCCAGATCTGTTGAAGTTTAGTCAAGCTTGGGGAGATGGAGGTTAGGAGTATGAAATTCAATGTCAATGCCCCACCTTGTGAAAGTCCTGGTGGTGAGTGTGTCATTTAAATTTGAACTTGTGTCGTTTTGTTTCTTACTCTCAACCTTTGCTTGCTGATGATGTGTTCTTTACTCCCAGAGCTATGCTGTTTGTCGTTTGACTGTGAGCTGTTACTTGCCATAATGTGTGACTGTCCTGGATAACCTTCGAATATCTGATGTGACTTGCTGGTATTGGTGCATTGCTTGACATGCGTCCACAGTGAAAGGGTTTGTTAATCACATTTCACGTCATCCTACTACTTGGTGTGCATTGTTTGAAAAACCATGGAGCTAATTTTTCTGTTTTCTTTTCTTTCAGATTGCTTACCTTCGAATATTCTGTTTACTCTTGTAGGATCTGTATGCTGGAGATTTTGCGCACACTCATCGCTTTCACATCACAGTGAAAACTTCCAGTCTCCTCGCTCCCATCTGCTTCAATCAAAGTTAAGTGTCTCTCTCCTTTTTACTCGTTCTTTACCCCCTATTGTTTGGTAAATCATGTGAAGGCAAACAGAACCAGTATTAGTCCCACAATCACTATCACGTTCCGGTGCTAGCCCGTGCGTTTGAACCCTTGTAGACGGTCCCTCGTTCCCGCTCTCCACAATTTCTCTCGTTCTCTCTCACTGTTGCGGACAAGTACATCGACGGTAGGCAGAAACATAAGCCAAGTAGTCTTCGCAATCCTCTCTGTTTCCTCGTTTTCTCCCCCTACCCTCCCAGATTTGGCAGAAAACGCGAGAAAGGCAGGGAAGGTGGGGGACGGACGACCGTCTAGACCGTCTAGCCTGGTCCAGTGCGACATGGCGAAAACGGAGCGTGATAGCCTTGCAGCTTGCGCAGCGAGGGGTCCACGGCCGGGGTGAGTCCGCGCAGCACCCTGTCGCAGTACAGCTCGCGCAGCGCGGGCAGCTCGGGAAGCACGTCAACCAGTGACTCGGTGCCGATAGAGTGCAGCGAGAGCCGCTCCAGGGGAGCGTGGCCACGGCGCCCGCTCGGGCTCGGCGGGACCAAGGGGGCGACAAGCTGTGGCGCAACATCCAGGAGCAGGTGGTCGAAATTGTAATTCAGAGTGACGGCGCGAATGTTTTTGCTGCTGCGGATGAGTGTCTCGGCCGCCTTGGCGGCCTTTGGGTTAGACCGAAGGTAAAGATAGAGTTCCTCCAGGGTCCCTCACTCGGAAATCTCCTCCATTCCTGGAAAAATGTTGCAGCCCCAACGCCGCAGCCTGGGCATGCCCTTGGCGAACAGCAGGGTCATTTCTTTGGCCGGTCTAAGATTACCCTCCAGGTGGACTTCTTCTAGGGTCTCAAAGTGTACGCTTAAAATTACATCTACGAAGGATTTCGATTCCCGTGTCAGCTCACAACGGAAATACCTCAAGAACGGCTTGGACGGACCAACCAGGAGTGGAACGTCGCCGTCCAGCACCTCAATGTGGAGCGAATTAAGACTCGAGCACGACGCCAGCAATCGCCACAGCTCGTCGGCACCGCGGCTGTCTCTGCATATGCTCAAATTAAAGCTCTTGAGCCGACCGAGCGCCAACTGGTTTCGCACCACATCGGCGTATTCTCCATAATTAAATCTACCACATGCAGACTCGTTGGCCTCATCCTCAAGTTCCACTTCTTCAATGGCACTGCTGGTCGAGGTGAGGGGCGGGAGGCGACTGGTGACAAGTAGCTTCTTGAGGCACGGCGCAAGGCGCAGCACCACGCAGACCCCCCTGCAGAACATGAAATATACATAGTAAAAGAAGAGCAAAAGGAAAATGTGCTCGCAGACTGTTTCTTTCACTTGTGGAGTTATCAGTTAAAATTAGTTTTGGTCCCTCTAGCCCACGACCATAGAAGGCTTTTACAGGTAGTATACTTTTCCACAAGCTCAAAGCAACTGTAACAACATCTTCTCTCTCTGAGAATGTCAAAAGCATACCTAATGGTAGACCACAAACAACACTAGGAGTTAATATCATAAATAGTCTGGCATTAGCTCCATCCATAGAACCACTGGAGTCCACAAACATGACTTCTGCAGCAGCCTTAATATGAGTGTGAACTCTCCTCATGAGGGGTGTACACACCACAACAAAGTTGTGTCCATTTAATTCACCTGCTTTGGCACATACTTCACCACACTTGCTGTTATAATCTGTGATGTATTGCTTCAGAGACTCTATCATACCTTCACCACATGGCGACCCATGTTGCTGAATTGCCAACTTGTTGTACAACTTTTAAAGCCACGAAATTTGAGGTGTGTTTGATCCATGTCCAGTAGCTTTCGACTGGAAAAGCGCGTCGTCTGTTGTGACGCCCGCCTGGTTGAATGTCTTGGTTGCGCGGTGGTGTGGCGTGTCGTAGTCTGCGTCCACTTGTCCTCTTGTCCTCTTTGTTGGATAGCGCTGAAATTCGCTTTATACTCGGTTACTGACGCGTGTAATGCATTGTCAGTGTTTTCTAATAAAATGACTGAAAATACTACGTGCCCTGGAGGGAGGGGGGGGGGAGGGGGTTGCGAAAAAGGCACGATCGGGCACGAGGGAGTGTCCAAAAGGCTTGAAATAGGGCACGTCGTATTTCAACGATCCCTTAACTGCTCCGTGGCTGAGCGGTTGCCTACGTTCAGGGTGGTCTGGCCAACCGCCCAGTAGTGCTGTCCGTAAACTCAACCAGATAAACTCACCCTGTCTTCTTTCTGTTCCATGCTGCTTCGCCTCGACACGGAGATCAACACCACAGTTCCAGGGACGCAGCGGGGTGGCGCCCGAGATTGGTCGGAAGTTCGAAGATCCTTGACATGCTGTGTAAATTACTGCGTTGAAAAATTATACTAGAGTTCTTGAAGTTAGCATATGTATCCATAATTGGGAGCGACATTGAATGATGACTTAAGACTGGGCAAACCAGATTTGGAATGAATACGGCTCTCAAACAAAACTTGTAAGTTGTGTTTATGACTTATCAAATGTCTCCGTCCCTTGAAACACCTGTGTAAATCTGTTTTTTAAAATAATATTTTATTTTTAGGTCTTTACATGTAAATTTGCACATTTGACCAGCAACATTTTCCCCTGATCCTGCACCCACAGCTGGATTAAAGATAAAACCTGTACGCTGCAAGAACCCAAGAAGAACACGAAGTCAAAATAAGGTCTAAAAGGGGTCCGTACACGTCATTTTGACGTCAAAGTCCATACCTGGGAGGACGAAATTTTGACTTCAAAGCTCAAAATGAGGTAAATCTGACGTCATTTTGACAAACTTGTTCTCCTTGGGAATATGTACTGATAAATGTAAGCGACATTGTGTGATGACAGAAGACTTGGCGCACTAGATTTGGAATATTTATGGGTCTCAATTGAAACTTGAAAGGTGTGTATCAGACTCAAGTGTCTCCCGTCCTTACAAAACCTTTATTCTTTTGTTACAATTTTTTTTTTCATTTCCAGGACCTATCATGTGAATATGCACATGTTTCCAGCAACAGTTTCCCCTGAGCCTGCACCCAGAGCTAAATTTAACTAGGAACCTGTACGCTGCAAGCATATGTTTCCATAAATGGGAGCGATATTGTGCGATGACTGAAGACTTGGCACATTACATTTGGAAACAGTACGGTTCTGAAACAAAACTTGTGAGTTGTGTATATGACTCATCAAATGTCTTTCTCCCTTAAACAACCTGTATAATTCTGTTAATTTTTTAAAATTATTTTATTTTTAGGACTTACATGTAAATATGCACATACTACCAGCAACAATTTTCCCTAAGCCTGCTGTCAGAGCTGGATGAAAGACAGAAAACTGCAGTAATATGTATTGATTAATGTGAGTGCGTTTGTGTGATGGCTGCAGACCTGGCCTACTAAATTGTGTAAGCGATATGGCTCTGAAAAAGAAACTTCTCCGGTGGGTATCAGATAACGAAGTTCTTTAGCAATCCTTAGTATTATTCTTTGAAAACAATTGTTATTTCTATGTTTAGGATTGAACTGTGTTTCAGAAGAGGTTGGATCATTGTTCTCTTCATCAGGATTGATTACCAATGAAGTTATTTAAAACTATTGAAGATAGAAGAATTTTTATTGAGTAATGGAATGGTGAGATGTAAAAATAATTACCAATTAGAGACACTTGTGGGGGCAGAGTTTGCTTCTTAATCAGAGAATGAGAGATAGAATTAACTTCACGAGGCTGAGTAAGGAACTTGTAAATCTATGTGTAACAGTATGATCATCTAGTTATCTAGTGGTCACTGCTCGGTTACGTTTTCATTACTGAAGGTTAAGGATGTGCACTTTGCCCAAATCCCCAAAAAAAAACTAATAGAAAAAAAAATTAAAAAAGAAAACAGGAAAGTAAGGTACTTTTGATATGTTTTCTTGTAAGTCAGGGTCTCTCACATTCTTTGGCTTTAGAAAAGTAAGCATTTTCCCTAGAAGCTCAGATGAAGGAAAGTACTTGGAGCAGTGCAAAGTTGATCATATCACCAACGGGATTCTTTTGTTGCAGGATCTTTCTGCAGGACCTTGAGCGTGAAAGAGTACTCCTACCTGAAAAGTTAAGTGCATTCTTCTGATTATAATAGTGAGGATAAGAGTTAAAAAATGGTGTTGTAAGTAAGAAACGACAATCTCATTGCCTCATCAGTACATTTTTCATCTGAAGTAACCCTGCTGGTCCCAGACATTTAGCTTGATGTTCATCAAAAGGTTTGCTATGATGATTTCTCGGTCATGGCTGTACTCAAAAATGTCAGGTGCAGACTAGAGAGTACAGTTCTTGCGATGCTGATCCGCATCGGGTGGGAGTGGGACCAGCCTTGCTAGTACAATGAGTTGCTAGGAGAGAGCGTGATAGTAACTTGTGGTACTCTAGGTAGAGTACAGTTCTTGCGATGCAGATCCGCATCGGTACTGCCAGACCTCGTACGGGAGAAGGGGCGACAGTA